>CM060858.1:32231045-32831045 GCA_030737845.1 Acorus calamus | reverse complement strand
ATTCCTATTTGTTGAACAGATTTTAATGCAGTGATATAGATTTTTGGATGAAAACATATGCATATTCATGTGTCAAAATATTGCATTGCATAACTTGTATGCAACTCTCATTGAAAAGTTTTATTCATGTCTCTAAATCCAATAATTTTGATGATTTGAGAACTTTGGAAATGGATATCTGGGTCTTAATTTCTATGTTGGCTTCTGATTGTTTAGGATTTGAGGAATTTGAGATCGCAGTTATACTCAGCAGCAGAGTATTTTGAACTGTCTTATACGAATGATGACCAGAAACATATGTAAAAATACTTCTCCAATCCGTTATTTTCACATTTTGTTTGTTTAGACTCCAATCTTTTATATTTGATTTCATTCAAAAGAGGTTCCTTTGATGATCACTTGTAGGGTGGTTGAAACTTTGAAAGACTATGCTGTCAAAGCTCTTGTTAACACCGTTGATCATTTGGGATCAGTTTCATACAAGGTCAATGGCCTCTTGGATGAGAAGGTTGAAGAAGTTGCAGGAACCGAGCTTCGTGTGTCTTGCATTGAACAGGTTTCCTTTTGCTTGATGTTTGGTGCAATGTATTTATCTTGTGAATCTGTAAAATTGAAATATATGTGATGTGATATAAGATCAGTAGAAATTCCACAATATAATAAACATTTTTTACACAACAAACGTGAGGAAATGCAGCTTGTAAGCTATTTTCTGATTATGATTTCAGAGGCTACGGACTTGCCAAGAGCACTTCGACCGTGAAGGCCTGGCTCAGCAGTCTCTTATAATCACAGCCCCAAAGTACCATAAGCGGTACATATTACCAGGCAAATATCTGCTTCACTTGTTTGTTATTCTTAGACATGCTTTTCACATAGCAGGCATAATTTAGAGGAACTCTGCAGATTTTTCCCCACAACAATTTGTTTAAGAATTTGAGGTTTTGATCAATTATTATTTTAAACTCAGCTGGCGAATCCATGCTTGGATCTGGACCTGGTCAAGCAATTGCAAATAATGAAGGACTCAGAGACCACAATGAATCTAATGATTCAAAACTATTCCAAGCTGGTAAAAACTTTAGGAACCTCTGCCTCACAAGAGCTTGTATAGATACTTTGGATATTTATATATATATATTTTTTTCTACTCTGCAGTCCGGTCTACAATGAGAGACTCACCTTCATCTGCAACAAGGTAGATTTTTGGTAATCCTTTCATATTCAAATATGAGAAGTTGTTAATCTATTCTTAATTTGCTGAAATAATCGTCTTTATTTGGCAGGAGAGCGCCTTCTCCATCTCCATCTCTGAAATCACGTTACAGGTCACCTTCTAGGAGAGCTCGGTCACCATCACCTTCTCGCAAAGCACGTTCCCCATCACCTTCTCCAAGGCCTGGAAAGTTCTTCTCAGGTATTGCTCATTAAGTAACTAAAATCCACTGATCATAAATCTGTCCATCATCTCTTTCATTGAATGAGAAGATTGATAGTCGATTACATCTTAAGCTGAATCTCTATTAGAGTTTTTTTTCTCACCGACATGATTTACAGAAAAAAGAGCAGTCTCACCATTGCCCACTTCAAATCCACTTCTTCGCTCTGGTTCTCTTGCAAGTAGACCTGCTATTTCCAACTCTTTGAGTACAGTGAAGAGGGTAAGTGCGTAGAAGTTTTTTTTATGGTTGGTTCGTTATTTTTAGAATCTGTCATTTATTTATTAGGTGATGATAATGCTTAACAGATGAAAAACTATGACTTGAATAATTAGTTATCAATTGAAAGTCTATTCTATTCTTTTAGTACTACTCCCCTGGTATTAATCACTCACAAAGACTGTCCAAGTTGTCCAAGTTGTAGAGAACACTAACACACATGTTGAGAAGCTATTCGATGATTTCTATGACAAAATGGACAAATATGGAATAGACATGATGTATTCATTTGCCCTAAAGTGACAACATAGCCAAAAAAGCTAGTTTGCAAATTTACTTTTTGTACGACATGCATCCATTATGAATAATTATGTTGAGGCAGTTCTGTTTTAATAACCCATTGACTAGTACAAAAGAGTTGCACCAATTGTGCACAACCTTGAATGATTAACGAAGAAAAGTGGAGTAATCTGTACAAAGAGAGATAGAAATGGAATTATTTTTCCTTTTACCAGTTTTTCTGTTGTTTCTGAAAAAATGAAAGAATCAAAGCATTCTACCACTTCCCCTCATTCACTCCTCTAAGGAAGTGAAATATTTACCCATCTCTTCTAATAAGATTTAAAAAAGACAAAACAAAATGAAGGAATTTTTTTCTCTCCTTTTATTTAGCACAAACACGAGTTTTCAGGTGGTCAAAGTGAAAATTTTACTTTTCCCTCATTTTCTTTCAGTATCCAACCACATCTGTACATTTTACATGTGCTTACCTTGTTATCAGTATGGTTGGAATATAAGCTTTATTATCCAATTTTTGTTGGAAATTTAGTTGACATGGAACTGTTTTTTCGAATGCAGTATCCATCCGCACCTCGAAAATCATTATCAATGCGGATGCCAGCAGAAAAGGATGAAAAGAAGGAAGATGAAGAGAACACAAGCAGAAGCAGGCGTTTCCTCAAGGCGATGCTCAGTAGGCGCAAGTCAAAGAGGGACGATATGCTGTACAGTTACTTGGATGAGTATTGATGGAGAAGCAAACCTGAATCATTTACTTGTGAAATCCAGACCAAATCATCAAATCTATTACAGCTCATCTTCTTTTTTGTTTAATATCTATGAGTTTTTTTTATCTCCGTTCTTCACCTCTCTCACATTCTCTGTGGAATTCAACAACAAAAGAAAATTCATGTAGCATCAAAGACTGCTATTAAATTGTAACATTTGTCCAATTTTGTAGCTGTTGATTAGGTTGGTTTTCCTGGATGTGTACTATTGTTTATTCGTTACTCTTTATATAGATGGCGTATGTAAATGAGTTTAGACGAGATTTTGTTTTTTGTTTGCAGAAATCATATTTTATCCAAACTTATTCCAAACGCTCCCAGCAACCTCAGCTTTAGATGAATGCAGAAAAAAACTTTCAGAACAAAACTGTGCTTCAGGAAAAATTGTTTTCAAAAGCTGTCATAAGTAGAAAAACTCCTTTGTAAACTCATTTCCAAACGCATTCTTAGTTTTTGTTTGAAGCTTTATCACAATCCTTGTAAATTTTATCGTCTGACGGGTGCTGCTGTCTCTGGGTGAGTTTCATCTGCCACAAAGTTACAGGTTCAGAATCATAAATAGGGCCAATGACATATAGGAAATCAAGCTGGATCTTTGTTTGGGCATCATACATGGATGTCTTGGTAAGTAAGGTCCTGACTCCAGCATATGTTGGTTAAAGGTGTTTTCCAATTAAGGTAAGTCATTTGGATACGGTTATTAATTTTTAACTTCGGACCGCCGGATATGAATATTCCGCTCCATCCGACGGTGATGGATCTTTCTCTTCTGATTCCTCCGAGGTCGTCTGCTTTTGCTGGTCGGATGAGGTACCGGTGGCCAAACAGATAAGTCACACATCTAAATATGGATACTAACTTGGATGATCAAGTGATATGTTAAAGAAATATGATAATTAAATCGAGATTTCAGAGTTAATCCTCTCTTTTGGAGATCATATATATACAATACTTGTTTACTTATTCATAATTTAGATTTATCATCCAACTAAATAAATATAGATATCATATCATAGAAACACATGAAAATTTATAATATATGTCGAATTAGAATATTTTTTGAATATGATATACTGATATTCGTATCCACACTCTCAATCATCGAATGTTGGATAATTTTTAATTTTTTTTAATTTTCAGATACATACTCTGAGCGGATATAAATTTTTTTCGGATAATTTAGGAAGATTTGATCACTAAGTGTGCTGTGGTTTGATTCCAATGCCTTCTATCAACCCCAAAAGAGCTTTCCATTAACTCTTGATTAACCTAAATGTTTGGAATTCATACCGAAAGAGGGCACTGTTACATAGTTTTTAAGGTGCCTATAAAATCGGTATATTTTTAAGTTATATATATATATATATATATATATATATATATATATATATATATATATATAGGGGAGTGATATCGTGCAGCTCGTGCGGATAGGGGTCCACGGTGCGGGAATAAGTGATGATCGTCCGATTAGTGATCATTTGATCAGACGGTCCCGATCGAGCTTTTCATAAAAAACTGAAAAACCTTGTGACCGGGTACTCCTGTCCCAACCAGTCAACCAATCCCCTCACCCACTCTCTCTCTCTCTCTCTCTCTCTCTCTCTCCCCTTCTCATTTGCTTTTTCTTTTCAAATCAGATCTGAAACCTCTCCCACTGCGACCACCACCCTCCGCCACCACCCGCTCTCCCTCCCCCTGCAACCACCACCTCCTCTTTCCCTTTCCGACCACCACCCCCTCCCCCTCCCCCTGCGATCACCCCCCCTCCCCCTGCGACCACCCGTCCCTCTGCGCCCTGCACCACCCTCCGCCACCACCTCTGCTGCGACCAGTGCGACCATCACACCCCCCTCTCCCTCCCCCTGCGACCCACACCCATCCCCCTCCCTCTCTGACTAGAACCCTCCCCCTCCCTCTGCAGCCACCACCCCCCACCCCCTGTAACCAGCCCCCTCAGCCACTCCTCTCAGCAATGTAAGTATTTTTTTTCATGTTGAGAATTATATTAAGATCATCTACATTTTTTCTATTTTATTTCAGATCTAGGGTTTTTTTTTTTGCCAGATTTTTTTTGTTGGAGGATTGAATAGTTTTTCCAAACTTTTCTTGTATGTATGGCTTCATTCCCTTGAAGACTACCTGAATTTTTTTTACCAAATCCCCCAATAAACAGAGGAAGTGGTTTCTTGAGATAGCATATTTTGAAGCTTCAATCATCTTTTCTGCTTAAATCTTTGAATATTTCTCACATAGAGTGAAAGAAACTCACCTTTAAAACTTCAAGCTTGCTCCATGGTGAACCAAATTTCTTTACTAGAAGGGCATTAATTCAGGATTTGCTTTGTTGTTCCTTTATTCCAATTGGTCAACACCCAAGTCTTTGAGGCTTTGTTTCACATTTCACTCATTTTAATGCTTGGAGTTTGAAATGGATTTCACTAACGAAATGTCTTTTGCTTTAATTCATCATCTCAATGGTAGTCAATAGGAACCTTCAAAAGATGACTTTGGATAAAAGATCGCTTCATGGTTTACTATCACAAAGAAAATGAAACACCAGTTCTTATCTCACTAATATGAGATTAGCTATGGAGCAATCTCAAACAATTTGAGAAGGACTCCATAAGAAAATGACATAATGTCTGCATTCATCCAGTATGCCAAAGAGGGGAATCTGGCAGAGGTTAAACAGACACTAGGTAGAAGCGGGAATGGCACACCTTATCTAGGGGATTAAGCAGGAGTGGGATTAAGCAAGGATTAAATGGCTAGGTAGTAGTGAAGAGGGGATTAAGTGTGGTTTAATCTGAGTATTCCCTGCTCTACCCCTGCATTAACCCCTCAACAACCACTGATCACCTTATTAGGCTTAATTCTTTTTACAACATCGCATTCATTGTAAAATTTGACATCAAACACCTATATATGATGTCAAATCCTTATCAAAGTGATGGAGAATAAATCTAATTTAGTTTTCTATACTAACTATGCTACCAAAACCAACTCTTTATTCCTATAGAGTCATAAAACATATGGACACAGAGATGAGAAGGCATATTACATAAAGATCATGAATTCATCTCTGGCAACTCATGATGCAGTGCTTTGTTATAGATAAGATGCAAATATGCTTAAACCAAAAAAAGAAAGAAATATGCCTTAATCTGTAAGTTATATTTGAATAAAGATATTTTCAGTTTGTTTATATTTGGTTGCTATATATTGTGTTGAATCTCGTTTTATTTATGTATACTGATTTGTTCATATAGAAGCAAAGAGGGACTCACCAATGAATCTCGGAATATGGTATTGGCACCATATCAGTTCTACAAATGTTTTATTACATGATTTCTCACTTTTGAAAATCCACTTATTGCAGTGTTGGCAATCTAGACCTGGAACATATCGATTGCAGTCAAAATCAAACTTCATTGAATAATTGAGAAAGATTGAATGATTGAGAAATATTACTTTTTGACATTTGAATAATGTGATCAGTTTTCGATATTCAAATGTTTGGTCTTTAAACAGGTTGAAATGTTGTAATAATAGTAGTTTCTTCATATAGATTGCATATATTAAGAAAAAAATACAAGGAGATAGTTGATGAGGGTTGGCAACTCAATGATTGTGTGACATATCCCAAACAAAATAATGGTATTATTTACGGTGTTTTTGTTTTAAAATATATGGAGTGCTTAGGCCAGGCTAAAGAATTTGAATTCACACATGTAAGGACATTTTTCTTTTAATTGTATGTACATCATATTTAGTTTTTATTATTTATATAACTCTTATGCATGGTAATTTTTCAGGTAGACATGAATAATTTTTGGGGAAAGCTATCAGCCCTCATATTGCAGAAAAATGAGACCTTAACATCAGAAGCAATCGGTTGAGGATCTTAGACCTTAATTTCTATTTTTTGTAACATGTCATAAAAATGATGTGTAATGTGTTCACATTTTGAAGTTACTAGCTCTCTTTATTTTGTAACTTAAACAGTATTTTTATCCCACATTGATTGTATATAAAATATGAAAGAAGCATTGCAGATGAGAAGTGTTTAACAAGTGACATGTGAAAAATGACAAGACTGCAATGCTTTATAACGGGTGGTATTCGTGAGTTGGTACGCATGTGATATTATAATATTATGTAATGTGTGTAGTTTGTGAAAAGCTGTGTGTGTAAATATGATTTTAGATAGTGAGTAAATTGGGTATGTATGTAATTTAAGCATACAGGTAGTTATGTAATTTCATATATATATGTAACTGGTGAATTGTACGTAGGTAACTGCATTTGAAAATACATCCAGAGATATTGAGGTCTTCGCAATGAGCATGTATGTATGTATTTTAAGTCGATAGGTAGTTAAGTCACTTCACCAATATATATAATTGGTGAGTTGTATGTAAGTAAGTGCGTCTTCAAACACATCCAAAGATATTGATAGCTTAAGACAGTGAGTAAATTGGGTATGTATGTAATTTAAGCCTACAGGTAGTTAAGTAATTTCATAAATATATGTAATTAGTGATTTATATGTAGGTAACTGCATCTGAAAACACATCCAAATATATTGAGGTCTTCGCAGTGAGCATGTATGTATGCAATTTAAGTCGACAGGTAGTTAAGTCACTTCACCAATAGATGTAACTGATGAGTTATATGTAGGTAAGTGCATCTTAAAACACATCCAGAGATATTGATAGCTTCAAACAGTGAGTAAATTCAAGCGTTTATGTATGTAATTTAATCTTACAGGTAGTTAAGTTACTTCAACAAAATATGTAACCGGTCAGTTGTATGTAGGTAACTAAGGCCTAAAACACACCTAGAGATTTTGGTAGCTTCAGATAATGAGTGTGTATGTATGTATTTTAATCCCACTGGTAGTTAAGTCACTTTATCAATATATGTAACTGATGAATTGTATGTAGGTAACTACGTCTTAAAACACATCCAGAGATTTTGGTAGCTTCAGATAGTGAGTAAATTCAAGCTTGTATGTATGTAATTTAAGCCTACAGGTAGTTAAGTCACTTCACCAATATATATAAATGGTGAGTTATATGTAGATAACTGCGTATCCAGAGATATTGGTAGCTTCGACAGTGAGTGTGTATGTATATATTTTAAGTCAATAAGTAGTTAAGTCACTTTACCAATATATATAACCGGTGAGTTTTATATACGTAATTGCTTCTTAAAACACATCCAGAGATATTGATAGCTTCGAACAGTGATTAAATTGGTACGTGTATATATGTAATTGGGGCATCCAAGTGATTAAGTCACTTCACCAATATATGTAACCATAGTTGTATGTAGGTAACTATGTAATAAAATATATTCAGAGATATTGATACCTTCAAACAGTGAGTAAATTAGGGTGTGTGTATGTAATTTAAGCACACATCTAGTTAAGTAATTTCACACATATATGTAACTGGTAAATTTTATGTAGGTAACTGTTTCTGAAAACACATACAGAGATATTGATAGCTTCAGACAGTAAGCATGTATGTATGCAATTTAATCCCATAGGTAGTAAAGTCACTTCACCAATATATGTAATCAGTGAGTTATATGTAGGTAACTGCCTTCTTAAAATACATTTAGAGATATTGATAGATTCTGACAGTGATTAAAATAGTGTGTGTATGTATGTAATATAGGCCTACAGGTGGTTAAGTCAATTCACAGATATATGTGACCGATCAATTATATGTCGATAAATGCGTCTTAAAACACATCCACAGATATTGGTAGCTTCGGTCAGTGAGTAAATTCAAGCATGTATGTATGTAATTTAATCTCACAAGTATGTAATATAATCAAGTATCTAGTCTACTCTTGATAAAATAGTATGTAACTAGTAGTTAAATCAAGGACCAAATTTTTTTTGAAGACCATCAGATAACAATTGACCAGCTTAAGATATTCAACCTGCTATAATCAATAATAAGTTGTTAAGCTATTCATAATATTTTGTTTGCAATTCATTTTACATCATCTTACCATCATTAGAATACATAACGTTTAAAAACCCATTATAATACAATGAACCATCGTACTTCTCTTCAACAATAGATCATATTTATGAACATATTTTTATCATCAAAAACTGATCTTTCTCAATCATGTAATTAAGTTTGATTTTGACAATAGCCCTGACATCCATCCCCAACCCCCATCCTGCCCAATTGTTTGATATTGCAGAGTTACAGATCTAAATTGATCCGTGGTGTTGTTGGTGACTGCAATCGATATGTTCCAGGTCTAGATTGCCAACACTGCAATAAGTGGATTTTCAAAAGTGAGAAATCATGTAATAAAACATTTGTAGAACTGATATGGTGCCAATACCATATTCCGAGATTCATTGGTGAGTCCCTCTTTGCTTCTATATGAACAAATCAGTATACATAAATAAAATGAGATTCAACACAATATATAGCAACCAAATATAAACAAACTGAAAATATCTTTATTCAAATATAACTTACAGATTAAGGCATATTTCTTTCTTTTTTTGGTTTAAGCATATTTGCATCTTATCTATAACAAAGCACTGCATCATGAGTTGCCAGAGATGAATTCATGATCTTTATGTAATATGCCTTCTCATCTCTGTGTCCATATGTTTTATGACTCTATAGGAATAAAGAGTTGGTTTTGGTAGCATAGTTAGTATAGAAAACTAAATTAGATTTGTTCTCCATCACTTTGATAAGGATTTGACATCATATATAGGTGTTTGATGTCAAATTTTACAATGAATGCGATGTTGTAAAAAGAATTAAGCCTAATAAGGTGATCAGTGGTTGTTGAGGGGTTAATGCAGGGGTAGAGCAGGGAATAATCAGATTAAACCACACTTAATCCCCTCTTCACTACTACCTAGCCATTTAATCCTTGTTTAATCCCACTCCTGCTTAATCCCCTAGATAAGGTGTGCCATTCCCGCTTCTACCTAGTGTCTGTTTAACCTCTGCCAGATTCCCCTCTTTGGCATACTGGATGAATGCAGACATTATGTCATTTTCTTATGGAGTCCTTCTCAAATTGTTTGAGATTGCTCCATAGCTAATCTCATATTAGTTAATCTCATATTAGTGAGATAAGAACTGGTGTTTCATTTTCTCTGTGATAGTAAACCATGAAGCGATCTTTTATCCAAAGTCATCTTTTGAAGGTTCCTATTGACTACCATTGAGATGATGAATTAAAGCAAAAGACATTTCGTTAGTGAAATCCATTTCAAACTCCAAGCATTAAAATGAGTGAAATGTGAAACAAAGCCTCAAAGACTTGGGTGTTGACCAATTGGAATAAAGGAACAACAAAGCAAATCCTGAATTAATGCCCTTCTAGTAAAGAAATTTGGTTCACCATGGAGCAAGCTTGAAGTTTTAAAGGTGAGTTTCTTTCACTCTATGTGAGAAATATTCAAAGATTTAAGCAGAAAAGATGATTGAAGCTTCAAAATATGCTATCTCAATAAACCACTTCCTCTGTTTATTGGGGGATTTGGTAAAAAAAATTCAGGTAGTCTTCAAGGGAATGAAGCCATACATACAAGAAAAGTTTGGAAAAACTATTCAATCCTCCAACAAAAAAAAATCTGGCAAAAAAAAAACCCTAGATCTGAAATAAAATAGAAAAAATGTAGATGATCTTAATATAATTCTCAACATGAAAAAAAATACTTACATTGCTGAGAGGAGTGGCTGAGGGGGCTGGTTACAGGGGGTGGGGGTGGTGGCTGCAGAGGGAGGGGGAGGGTTCTAGTCAAAGAGGGAGGGGGATGGGTGTGGGTCGCAGGGGGAGGGAGAGGGGGGTGTGATGGTCGCACTGGTCGCAGCAGAGGTGGTGGCGGAGGGTGGTGCAGGGCGCAGAGGGACGGGTGGTCGCAGGGGGAGGGGGAGGGGGTGGTGGTCGGAAAGGGAAAGAGGAGGTGGTGGTTGCGGGGAGGGAGAGCGGGTGGTGGCGGAGGGTGGTGGTCGCAGTGGGAGAGGTTTCAGATCTGATTTGAAAAGAAAAAGCAAATGAGAAGGGAGAGAGAGAGAGAGAGAGAGAGAGAGAGAGAGAGTGGGTGAGGGGATTGGTTGACTGGTTGGGACAGGAGTACCCGGTCACAAGGTTTTTCAGTTTTTTATGAAAAGCTCGATCGGGACCGTCTGATCAAATGATCACTAATCGGACGATCATCACTTATTCCCGCACCGTGGACCCCTATCCGCACGAGCTGCACGATATCACTCCCCATATATATATATATATATATTTCACTATGTTAATATATACTCTATTTTGAAAGACATAAAAATATGTGCATTCTTCATTCTAGTATTTACTATATTTTTTTAATGGGTGTTGTTACACTCAGGGTTTTTTTTTTACAGTCCAAAATGCAGTCCTATATGTCTCGTTAAAAATCTAGTGAAACATATACCTTGTTTAACGATATTTATATCTCGTTAAATGTTTTCTTACACTTATTAAAAATGGATTCATTCAACTCAAAATGAAGCAATATACATTTTTTTTTTTATCAAAACACATCTCATTATATAATATGTATTATTTTAGAAAAATAAAAACATGTGCGGTCTGAGTTTTAGACTTAAAAATGACTGAGTCTAACATTTTTTTTGAGTGCTGCTACACTCAGTCAAAAACACAGTCCAAAATTCAGTCTCCACGTCAGCTGATCCACGTGAAATTTTTTTTTAATGCCACGTCAGCTACCAAAAACAGCCTACGAAAATTTTCTCCAAAAGTTCCCGCCCAATTTTTTGGCTGCCACCTTTTTTTTCATCCATTTTTTCTCTTCCATACATTTAATTTTTATTTACTATTTCTCTCTCTCTCTCTCTCTTCTCATTGGCAACCACAACAGAACCAGCCATAATACTTCCATTACTGCAGGAAATATACCTCGTTTGTCATCACGAGACAAAAAGTTGGTATATGCCTCATTTGCATAAAATTCCAACATTTATTTGTCATCATCTTTTGTTTCAAATGCTTTTTCATCGTTTGTGACAACCTTTTCGTCAGAGATAGCTATAAAGTTGATGACAAGTTCAACTCTGTAAAACACTGTTCACCAATGGACAACATTTTCTCTTGCATTTTGGAGTGCGTACGTATGTACACATGTTCATAATGCATATACTTTCTTAAATGTCATAGGTAAATCGCATATTGTTACTTGAAGGGTTTTTGCACGTTCGAATGAGGAAAATTGAGAAAGAAGAAGGACGAAACTGCTGTAGTAGCACAAATGAAATGTCGTCTGAAGAGTAAAATGAATGTCTCACGATGCGAAATTGATGTAAACAGAATTAAAAGCATAAGTACTATTAAAGATTGGTTTTCTCATACTGCATATGCTTTATGTAATAAAGCATATACCTTTTTTCTGGGAAGCATATACCTTTTTCTGTGAAGCACATACTCTCTTACTGGTGTTTATGCAATAACATTTCCTTTTTATATTTCAGAAAACATGAAAGACGAAAATGTAGTGGGAGAGGCCTACCAAAACCCCCACGCCGCCATCACTGCTCTAGCTAATGGTGGTGAAGACGATGATTCAAATTGATTGAGGTTATGATGAGTCTTTTGTAGATGTGTTGCTGTTTTTTTGACAAATGAAATGAAATTTTTTTTTTTAGTGATTGTGATTAGTGTTTGTTTTTTTTTTTGCGTGTTGGCGTTCTTG
Organism: Acorus calamus; assembly: GCA_030737845.1. NCBI lineage: Eukaryota > Viridiplantae > Streptophyta > Magnoliopsida > Acorales > Acoraceae > Acorus > Acorus calamus. The sequence continues at coordinate 32,818,578 of CM060858.1, read as the reverse complement.
CTATTTGAATTTGCGTGTGATACATGGGTTTTGTCATTCCATTAGATCTTTTTTGTTATTAGAGGAAAATAAAAATTAATGAAATATATATCTGATCTAAGGAGGTATATATTTATATAAGGAGGTATATAACTCATTGGATGATAAATAAAGTACTTGAGACTTGGGACTATAAAAAGAATTCTATATAAAGTCGTTCTGCCTTGGGTAAAAAGAATATGCTCGAATCTGATATTAAAGTAAATATCAATGATAGTCTTGTGTGTAATGTTGATTTGCTCTCTTAGGCTTTCAAATACGGTCTGTTGCTAGCAAAATTCATCATCCATAAATCCAACGGTAATCATACACGCATATAAGTCATATCATCATTGGTGTTAAAATAACAACAAATATCACGCATCCTTCAAGCAATCTAATGGCTTGTATGGGTAGACTTCAATCAGCCGCAATTATAACAGACTAGTACAAATTGATTGGAGGTGACATCTGTAAGGTGATGTTTAACGTTATTAAACGTGAATAAACATTTAACAAATTTTGATGGCATCTCAAATGTAGCATTGAACAATTTGATTTTTTAAAAGAAGTTAATATTTTATTCCCAAAATGGTGTTCACATTAATCGTGTTGGTTATTAATTCTATACTAAAGTATGATTACGCACGTACATACTATACAAAACATATACTTGACTTCCGAAGCATATAACACAATCCATAATCATAGCACACAATAATTTATATGTAACATAATCACACGGTGCATATTTTAAAGCAACATAATCACACCGTACGATAAAAAATCATAACCAAAGTTACTAGCCAAACATGTCATCCTTGTTTAATTGAGTACATACCTCGCTAGATTCTTATTTTCAAATAGTTCATTTATTCTCAAAGGCTAAACTAATGAAGACACATACTTTGTTATTGCATCACTTATAATTAGATTGTGTGATACAAAAACTTCAAGGATTCTCTTTGCAGCTTCTTCTATGATTGTGTTACACACTACTATAATTTTTTACATTGATCATGATCTAAAACCATAATTAAAATTTTTGTAGTGATGACAGTTGATGAATTTGAAGTTGAGTGAAAAAATATGATTGAAGAACATCATATGGAGGCCAATGCATAGTTGAACTCCTTGTACGAGAACCTTCATCGGTGGGTGCCAGTATTTGTAAAGGACACGTCACTAATGTTACATGCATATATTACTTATATTAGCATAATCACACATGCATTGAAAATGAAGACATCTTGAAAATATTTAAAGTAATTGAGGTCACAAGCATACCAGCTAGACGAGGAATTTGACATATGGATGGCATCACGAATATAGTATTTGTTAATTTGGTAATTTATAAAAAGTTGACTTATTGTTTTCAACATGACATACACATTTTTTCATCGCGTGACTTATCTAACCCATATTAACATACCTAGGCATCTTAAGCATATACGTTACTTAACCAAGCATATATTTTATCTTACAAAGTATATAACACAACTAACAATTACATCACACAATAATTATTAAACAAAATAATCACACCACACAAATAATGTAACACAACAAAAAATCATCACATATAAAACAATCAAACAGTACAATTGTATATGACAACTAAAACGTGGTTGAATAAACATCAACCAAAAGAGTACCATTTACTTGTTCAAATTTTACTAAATTCATCACTCATAAATCCAGTAATATTCATAGCATGCATATAAGTCATATCAACATTGGTACTAAAATGAAAACGAGTATTAAGCATTCTGCAAGCAATCCAATGGCAGAGGAAGACACCGAAATCATGCCCACCAGACTGTTGTGGAGAAAAGACATCATGAATGTGGAGCCACCCCTCTACTTCCTTCCTCTGCTTCCTTTAACATGGGGTCATCAATATATACCATCCAAATTAAAGTACAAACTAGTATTAAGGAGGTATATAAACGCATTGATCACCATAGTTATTTTGCTTGATCCAGAAGTAGATTTAGCTTCTTCTTCATCAACCTTCTTTCCCTCCAACTCTGGAAGAACATTTCTAATACTCAAAAAAATTTCTTCAGTTTTCTTATTTGGCAGGTGTTTTTTGAACACCTTTGTAAATTCCTCTAGTGAAGAGAATCCCGAAGACATGGGTAGATGGTATATCATACAAGCACAAAACAAATGTTAAATCACATGAAGTACCAATGTTTATGAACAATGAACATAGCATATCCAACAAAATACACTTTAAGATTTTAAAAAAATTGAAACAGGAAAAAATTTATTTAAGATAAAAATATTTGAATAATGAAACCATATACTAAAAAAAAATTAAAACAGGGAAGAAATTTATTTCATAAAATATTTAATTTATGAAATCGTATGCTAAAAAAAATTTAAATAGAAAAGGAAAATAAATATTTGATTTATGAAACCATTTGCTAAAAAAATTTGAAACAAGAAAGAAAATTAATTCACATTAAAAATATTGAAATTAGATTAAAATATTTTTCATATGAAACCATATGCTAAAAAAAGGATAATGCTTCGAACCTGAGTTCTTTTGCTATGCAGTCATCTCTAGACAGTGAAAATTGGTGAAACTCGACGGGATGAAGAAAGAGAGTTTGTTACTTGAGAGTGATAACCCAGAAGACGCCTTGGGTATACCATGTGAAAGAGATAAGAGACAACGTATAAATAAATGAAAGGTAAGAGATAAGAGATGGTGAGGTGGAGGGCAGAGATAAGCAATAGTGAGGTGAAGAGGGAAGGTGAAAGAGAGAGGGGGAGGAGGGAGAGTGTATTTGTTTTGTGGAAGACGAAAGAGTTTTAGTCAAAGGGGAGAGAGAATGTATATTTTATAAACGAAAGGGAAGAAAGAAAAGTTGCATTGGAACTCGAAAAGAATTAGCGAATACAGACAAATTGGTGGAACAAGGTATATACCTCAATTATCAAAGTACATGCACTTTGAAATGTTGTATGTACTCATCACATTTGAAACTACGCTTCCAGAATGCGCGAGGGGTCATGTGACGTTGTTAGAAACGTCTTTTCGACCATTTAATGCGGTGTCTGAGTTCCTTTAATGCAGTGACAAGGGTTCTTATCGAGAAAATTTGAAATTTAAAATTTGCAAACCTCATTCGGGCCCGCCAAAGGAAAACGATAACAAATCCACGTCAACCGACCTCGTCACGTCGGATCTTACGTGGGGTCTGAATTTCTGACTGAGAACAAGTCGGAGTGTATCATTTTCCTAACATCATTCCTCATTGGATCATCTTCTTATTCCTATGTGATTAAATACTTAGTGATCAATATACTTAGTTTATTTTACAATCTCATACACTATAATAGTGCATATATATGTGTTATCATAGTATATGTGGTTATATCATAATGTATGATACAAAAAAAAATTATTATTTTTTTAGTATGAAAAATATTATTTTTTATATAACTACATGTGCTTCAAAAGAAGAATATGATTTTTAATAATAACAAAACAACCGATGGGGACTACCATTATGATTGTACAAGGGGCTCGACACATCAATTATCATTTTCCTTAAAATCCATTGAGTCGAATAGTGATGAGATGATGATCTCATGTAAGTGCAGCGAGAATGATGTCAATATTATATCATTTCACTATTGTTGAATATTTGAAATTAATAACCAAAATTTAGATTTTTGTATCTATTTCATCAGTTTTTATTTATTTTGTTTCTTTGTTTCATTTGAAAAGGTCACCCCAATTTATTTCTTCATGATTCGTAAAAAAATATTTTTTATTTGTTAGACGTTTTCTCATTCATCTCCTTTTAATTTGGTTTATTCTCTCTTTTTTTATTGTTTTTTTGCCCATCACAACAAGTATATTTTATTGGGTTTTCTTTTTCAGTGTTTTATAAAGAATATGATATCTTCTTAAACTAATCAACAATCATAATAAACTAAGTTTTTAAGTTTTTTTTTTTGTTTTTTTAGTTCTCTTTTTGAAATAAAAATTTGATAAGGGTTCTTTTCTTGGGGTTGCGATTTGTTTGTTATTTTGTTTATGGGGAAAAATCGATATAACTCAGCGAAAAGTTATGAAAATGGAAAATTTTTCCTGTACAATCATCTAATCTTCTTATGTCCATATCTTTTGTTATGATTAATGGTCTTAATCCCCAAATCAACATTCCGTCAGTGTAAAGAGCATATTAAGAGCATATTAGGAATATATTATTTAGTTAACGGAATCTCTGAAAACAATATTCGAATAATTCCTTGAAAAACTAAGAAAATCTAAATGAGTCATTTTTATAACTGAAATACATACTCTTCAAATGCAGAAATACTGAGAACGCCCTTATCACCTCCATTGAGAAGCCTCACAGTCAAAATTTTTTGTATTTTCTTTTTTAATTAATTTATTAGAGAGTGTGATTTATATAAAATTTATAAAATATATTATCCATTTAAATCTTAAGATAAGAATATGAGAAGAGATAATTGTTTAGGATAATAGAAGATTTTAATAAATTTGTAAGGGTAAAAATGTACAAAATAATTACAAAAAAAGTTGAAATTTGAAAAATATTCATGTTAGTATAATAGCAAAATAAAGCATTTGTTCTCCATATAGTGCATAAAACAATTTTTTCTGATTATAGTCTATTTGTAGAGTACCTAAACTAGTTTGTTTTCAACAATGTACATTAAAAGTTAGCAACCGTAGTTAATTCTGGTTACAGTAGGAAGAAATAAATTTTGCTTAATAAAATAAAGATCTGAGAGGATTGACTGATTTTGTAAAGATATTTTCTATTTTCATAAAATTTTAAGGAGTTATATCGAATTTTTCCAAGAAAATAAAAGTAAAATGTAAAATGGTATTACAGTAATCTATTATGTATGATTACAATTAACTGCATATCTGGTGAGTTTTGGCATGGTAGGGACTAAAAATAAATATTTTCTAATAAGGTATGAACCCGAGAGGATTTATTGATTTTATATGGATTTTTTCTGATTTTCATAAGTTTTTAGGGAACTATATCGTTTTTTCCCTTATTTATTTATTTATTTTCATTATTTTGTTTTTGGAATGAATGTTGTTGAACGTCCTTTTTTAGCCCCAATTCTATTTCATATGCCTCATAAGTGTTATGTACTCACATTAACGGATTAATAATTCATTAAAATTTTTTTTATAAATTGATTCATGCAATTTATTAATCATTGTTTTATAAAAGCATAAACTCACTAAGTGCATGTTTGGCAAAATAATCTAAAAGCAACTTTTAGCTTTAAAGGTCGTGTCAAAATATATACATCATTATTTAAAGCTAAAAACTAAAAGTTGTTACCAAACATGTTAATTTAAATACATCATCATTACTAAATTTTATCTCTAAAACTGCGCATCAAAATCTGTGTTTCATAAAGCAGTCATCATCATTACACCCTCAAAACATCATCATTACACTCTCAAAACATCATCATTCATCTTCAAAAGATGTGCATAAAGCTGCAAAAGGTAAAAACTGATTTTTAAACTGTGTTTTCAAACGCTATCTAAATGAGATATATGTAAAAAAAAAAAAAAAAAGCTCAAACACGTGGCCACTGGAATTGCTACTGAAAAAGGTTATGTTACATTGTCTGTATTAAATGGATGTGATTATTTATCGGCTTTTAGTATTTTTTTGTTGGGTTTTCTTTTTCCATATTTTAGTGAGTTTTTTTGAAATTTTTAGGGCTATCATAGAAAACAATCGGAAAAAAATGAATTAAAAAAAGGTTTTTTAAGGATCCTCCCGTTTACAAACTCTGCAATCTCACATAACTTATCATTGTCTAATGAGGTATATATTTTGTTAGATGATGGATATGTAAGTTTTTTTTTTGTGGAGGGGGTTGGGGGTGATTGCTGAATGTGGTGTCAGATCTACACTCTCCTTTTGGGGGTTTTGTTGTTGAGTGGAGCTGTAGAGATGAGATCTAGTTAGTGCTTTATTCATCAGTATATGTAAGTACTCAATCAGTGAATGATATGTGTCCCATCATGTAATAAATATGTGAGATTTTAAGATAATTTGTGATTCAATGTTGATACCTAATTGGACTGATAAATGAAGCTCTGACTGAACCCACTCTCCCGAGTGTGATGTCAGATATGATTGATGGGTTGGGTTGGGTTAATCTATGAATTGGACTAATGGGCCGAAAGATTGGAATCAATGAACCATTTAGTTGTTGGCACATGGATCACATTATAGCCGTAGCTATTGGATTTTGAAACACCCCTTCTATTTTGTATAACCCCTCTGTAATCCAAAGACAGTGCTCACAGCCGCTTATACACTCTATTAGTATATTATATTTTATCTTAGTACAGTATGTCAATGTTTATTCTACTAATATAGTATATGAATAAATGTTTTTAACATTTTCATACAACATATATCAGGCAGTCTCATAATTGGTTTGCTGCACGAAATTGATTGTTATCAAGGAAAGTTTAGATCCAACCTCCTTAAGAGAGAATTAAAATTTCAATTTGTAAGAAAATAACGTTCATAGGTGTTTTTTTGAGTGAGGCCAATTGTGATGTGAGCTTTAACTGGTTCCATCTTTATATTCGAATATATACTTCACTATTTGTGAAAACATGCATATACTTCACTAGACAAGTAATTTTTTTTAAAAAAAATTCAAAATGTGTTATATCTACTAAAGTGACTAAGGCCTCATTTGGGACTGCAGTGGGGACACTCGCATTGGGAGATGCAAGGCAACAGTTGAAAAACATTGTTCCTGGTAGTTGAAAAACATTGTTCCTAGGCTTTTTAAATGTGAGCCGAAATAACCTACGCGTTAGGGAATAAGTGGTGCCACTGTATAAAATGCCAAACACGTTAGGATTTTATGTGAATTTTCCACTAGGAAATCCGGCAACCACGAATCCAAACAAGACCTAAATATAACATCTTCCTTTCATCAAACAAACTACAACACGTCCCAAAATTCATTTTTTTGAATTGATCATGTATAAATGGAAAATATTACACTTACTCATTTTACAATTCAAAACACAGTTTACCTATATTTTTTTTTTTTTAATAATCATATATTTTATCTAATAAGATATGTACTTTTATAAAAGACGAAGCATATACTATAGTAAATTGAATGATATCATTTATATAATATGTTTAAAATTTATAACGAGGTATATACCTTGTTACAGTAAATATAAGGGGCTACATGAGACTATCTTAGACTTTTTATTGAGAGTAATAGAGCTCTATATAAATAGTCTCAATTGACCATGCTATAAACTCGTTTTTATTAGATCATAAATCTAATAAAATCATCAGAGATAAAACAACTAATGAAAAAGAAGATATCAGTGAAACAACATAACGTTGCAATACAAAATTATGCACAACAATATATATATGCTACTTTTTATTTTCTTACAAAGTTTAAATTTAATTATCAAATACGCATATAAAGTTTATTAAGATTTTGCTGAATTTTTTTTTCGTTTGAATTTTCATTCAAATTCTTGGTGTAGAGAGATGATCTCACTTTTCATTCTACTTCGGGCTGTTTGAAAATCCGTTTAAAAAGTATGATTTTATATAAAATAAAGCTTAATTATAAAATTTTAAAAACCTCACTTTCTTTGTTTTTGAAAAAATATATATTTATATTAAAAGCTGAAACAAACTTTTTAATTAAGCATATGTTTTTTTAAACCGTTTGAAAATATGTTTAGTTTTTTTAATTTTTGTAAAAACAAAGTCACATTCAAACGGTTTCAAATATAGAATTGTGAATGGTTGAAAAAAAAAAAAATCTTTGATGGATTGATGCATGAATATGGGCCGTCTAAGAATGTTAGATCGATTCAATGCAACAGGCCCACATGGCACTATGCTTGACTTGTAAAGCCCCTGTTTGGTTAAAGAATAGGGTATGGAATAAGTGGAAAATAATCGGAATAACTTCAAAATGGATGTTTGGAAGAGTGGAATAAATGAGAACCTGTATGTTAGAATTAACTGGTATAAAGTGGTATATGAATTTCAGCCAACCACTTGAATTAAGTTATTCAAGGTTATTCAACCCAAAATAATACGTGAAGTCACTGTCATATCAACTGTCATGACCTCTTATAAATCAACTATAATAATTTTTTCATCTTTTATAAATCCTTATCCACACCTTATTCACATTTTATCCAAACAACGTATTATTACATTTCTGAACGAAAAAATTTCAAAACACAAACAAATAAAAAAATATTTTGTCCTTATTTATATTAGGATAGTTATAAACTTTAGAATAACTTAATTGTCTATCCAAACGGGAGTTGGTGTAAAATCAATGTTACATATAATACCCGTTATAAGCCCATCTACAGTCTTATATACCTTGATAGATGTCTTATGAGGTATATATACTTTATTGGCGTAGTTCGTTATAAATTTTCACAATTTCTAAAATGGGCCAACACATTTCACATTTTGTTTAGAGTATATATATTTCATATTTTATAAATGCATATTACTAATTAGATAGGGTATATTATTTTAAAATAACTCAATAACAGTTGAAGATCACAGGCAAAACTGTAAATTGGATTGTGTCTAACATTTTTCTTGGAGTAATAGTCAACCCTGCAACTCATAATTGGGATGCTTTGATGTGCTACCTTGTTGATCATCCTTGGTGAGATGTTTTCATTAAAAAAAAAGATACACCCAGTCCTAAAAATGGTACTAGCTAGGAATAGCCAAATATCATATGCATTTACATGGATCATTCTTCTGTAACCTCTAAACAAATACACAAAAGCAGTAAGTGATTTTTTAGGTTGGGTGTATCATAGATTCATAGCTCTTTCATTAAACATAAAAGGATGAGATAAGTTAGTGGAAGATTATTTAAACCCCCATTTAATAGAAAATCACCTAATAGGAAAGCCATCCAATCAATTTTTTGAAATCTATAAAACCACCCTAACAGGAAAAACCACCCCCTTTTCTTGTTTATATCAAATCATGCTGACAATGCATACTAACAAATGGTTATATTTTTTTATTCAAATATATGATTAATGTTAGTTTGAAAAACATATATTTTTTTTTTATGTATATAGGAGCCTGTTGGGTATTCAAACATGTGGGTATTAAAAAACATACCCTTATCTTGTTCAAACAAGTTATTATTTTAGAGTTTCAATATATAGGTTTCTATGAGTGTATATGTTTAAAAACACAAAATTAAGTCTATTTTATTCTTTCAAAAATAAATGTTATCCCATATTAATTTTATTATTAATTGCCCGGATGTTGTGATTATATAGTTTTGGGTGTTTCCCCTATCTACCATTTGCATTGTTCCCGACATCTTATTTGTCGAACGATGCTTATCATTTTATTTTTTGATGACATGCTAGCATTGACACTCCACTTGGCGTCGTATTTAACCCACATCGGTAGTATATATGTCGATATTATAATAGAAAAAAAATATTTGTGTAACCTTTTATTTCAACACTAAAAGTGTTGATATATGTCGCATCGATCGATACTATGTTTCTCAAACAGTACAGGGGTGAGTTTGATTCAAAATGGAGTGTGATGGGCAGGGACAGAGATGGGGGAGGGGGGGGGGGGGGGGGGGGGGAGGCCAAGCCTCACAGGGGTGTATATACATATATATGTCTTTTGATAAGTAATATATGAATTCCCTTATAAAGACACATGTATCGAATATTTAAAATCCCCATCATATATGAAATTAAGATGGGATTTTTAAAGAAATTCGGTGTGCTCAATGAGCTATATCTCATATCATAGGGTATTGTTACACCCAGGTCTGTTTCTAGCCAAGAATCCAGTCTCCACGTCAGCCCTCTTCATCCACGTCAACCCATCGTCCACGTCAGCCCCCCACTATTTCTCACCCACCCCAAAATATTTTCCCCCAAAACATCCCATCAAAATTTTGGACCCCCCTTTTTGACCTCCCCTTTTTCCCTCCTTGTTAGAGTAAATAAATTTCATTTTCTCTCCTCCATTTTCAACTACAGTTTTTTGTTTTTCAATCTCCTCCAACGACTGAATATTTGATAATGAATAGTTCATTTCTTTTTGTGCTATATTGATTTTTTTTTTCCTGCAAAGTTGAAAAATCTTCTAATTCCAAACAACACAAACCAAATCTGGAAGGGGATAATTCGTTTTTCTGTTGAAAAACAAGGTATCTGCCTTGTTGTCTATTATGTGCTTTCCTTCATATTTTATTAATCTTTTTCATGTAATGAATGGATATTTTCATTGAAAGTATATATGTCTTGTTAATTAGCATATATGTTGTTAAGGAGAGTATGTGCGTGCTATGAGCTTGTGCTCTCTTTTCAATGGCAATTGTATACATACCCTCTGAAAGTATATATTTAATGTATATTTGAGTATATACTTTGTTTATCGTTGCATATATGCTATTAGACATGCATGTCATCATGAAAATGATGAATATTAATGATTTGGAATACATGGAACTAAATGTTGAATTTCAACGTGAAGAAACAATGAATCCTAATGGAAAAAGCTGATGATATTAAATATTATCATTACTACAATTTTTAACATTGATCACGGTTGTTTTGATCACGCTTTCAAATAACCGTGATCGTAATCATTATTAACAGTTTTTGTACAACTGTGATCTTTATAAAATATATGATCAACATTTTTAGCAAACTGTGATCTTTGATACCACAAAGATCACAGTTTACAAAAAAACTATGATTATTTAATAACTATTTGATCACAGTTATTTTAAACGGCGATCGTTTATTAAATAAAAGATCACGTTTTAAATAAAAACCGACCCCATCTCTCTCACCGACCCCGTCTCTCTCACCGCCCCTTCCTCCTCTGCTGATCTAGCCGCCGTCACCTCCCATTCTTCCTCCGTCGACGCAGCCGCCGCCGTCGTTGCCGCCCCTTCCCCCCTCCACTGACGACGCAGCCTCATATCGGCATAAGTCTCTCTCTCCAGCCTTTTTTATTTCATTTGATTTATGTGGAGATCCTCTTCCATGGGTGTATATAATTGAATGCAAATGTAGAATCTCCAGATACAGAGAGAATGGCGCCTACGAGCAAGGCTGATAGGAAGGCGGCTCTGGATGTAGCGTCTTGGATGTTCAATGTCGTCACCTCTGTTGGGATCATCATCGTCAACAAAGCTTTGATGGCCTCCTACGGTTTCAGTTTTGGTAAATCCACTCACTTTTTTTCTTGTTAAATAGATGGTCATTTGCGATTAGTCTGTATTTTTTTTTTCATGTTTAGGTTTTGAATCCATGTTAATTTGCCTTTGGATGTGAATTTGAGGTGGAGTTCTCTGTCAATCGGCTACATATCATATTTTTTTAAATTTTAGAGAATAAATGTTAAAAGATGTTTCTGAAAAAATATGGGATAAATCCTCTTACGAGGGGACAAATGATTCTGGATTTTTTTTGGGTATAAGAATCTTAAAAGTCAATTGGGCACTTTAAAATCACCTTATATATAAACAACCTCGTATGGGTGCGTTAAATTTGTATGTCAGGTGTAATTGAATTTTGGCTGAAGTTGAAGATTTTGCCATGGATGTAACTCAAGCAACCAACCTGATGTGATTTTGAGTTTGCATGATGTATTCTGTCAGATAAAAAAGAAACATAAACCTGAAATTTTGGGGATCAGAACAAAGTGGAACAACTAAGAATGATTTAGTTTGGTCGAACTCTTTCTGATGCAGCCTGTTGATCTGCCTATGTTCCTGAAGCTTTTGCCCAGTTGGAATATCAATGGCAATTTGTATAGTAGGATATTATAGGATTCATTTGGCACAGGTCGTTCTAGAGTTGCATTGACTTTGTGGTACAATGTCTATGGAGTAATTTGAATCACCATGTATTGGCATGCATAATTGCTGTGCAAATAAGTCCCAGATTATTGGGACTCAATCAGACATCTTTGTTACCATTATGGTTTCATTTAACTATCAACACTTCTTCTCAATTTTTATTTGGATTTGATACGTAAAATATGCTGCTTGATTTCAAAAAATTAGCTTATAAATTATAATATTTATGAAAGTTATATTCATGTGTTATTTCTAATCTCATCATATTTTTTTATAATTTAGGAATCATTGGATTCTATTGATCATTAATACAAAACAACATATTATTTATTATCTGGATCCATTAAACAATGACATCATAAAGCATATCAAAATAGTCATAAATTTGTAAGTATTATATTGTTCAATTTAAGCATCTGATATATTTTAACATATTTGTGAATTTATGAATTTTATGTTTTCCTTTGATTTGAAGGGTGGTGAAATCGTATGATACATTCATCGGTGTTTCTTCAAAGAAAAATTCATAGTGGATTCAAGTCTCGGTATGACTTATCATATTTTAAATTTCATTTTTAATCATAAATTTGATTTATTTTTTTCATGTAAAATATTAGTGCCCAAAACAAAGGGGGAACATCAAATGTGGTTATTTTATTATGAAGTATATGAAGGACCTCATCGACGATCAAAACATACTCATTCAAGAAAGGGTAAGATCAATATTATTCTTGTACGCATTGTCTTGATTGTTGTAATAAAAGTTATCGACTAATAATACATTTGGTACAATTTAACGGAATATCCACCTATACTGAAGATGGAATAAATGAACTGCGGCTTGACCGGATCAATGTAATCAAGAACAAATGTAATTGATGTATGCTTACATAGTTTCAATTTTTGAGGTATTATTATTCATTTTGGACTTTAATAATATTTTTCTCTTTACTTAATTGTTATTCAATCTCACAAGTCAATTATCTAATTTTCAAAAATTTTCTTTTATGTTATCCATACACTCACTGCTTTTTACATTATATTATATTGTGTTATATGATGCATTTGATTTTTATAATTATGTTTTTCATTTCAGATAGTTCTAAAATTTATCTACTTTGCGGCTTGATCGGATAATCTCTTTTTGTATGTAGAATTGCGAGACGAAGGTCATGGACTGGATTTTTTTTTTATGATGGAAGAAGTACAAGTTACACTTATTGTGGTTTTCTTTGACTTATTGTTATTTATAATACAATTGTGTGTGAAACAGTACTTGTATAAAGTTTGATTCATATCAGAGGAATGAAAATATTTTTAATGAGCATTTCTCTTTTGTTGTGTGAATTGAATTGTAAGAGCAGGTACAATCAATATATGAAATTGTATAATGGTTCAGAAAATTGTGATTTTTTGATAATTTAAGATCATAGATTGTTTATAAAGCGTGATCTTAAATAATGTAAAGATCACAGATTATTTATAAAGCGTGATCGAAAATAATATAAAGATCACGATTCTTCTCAAAACTGTGATCGTTTGGATAAGAAATATCACATTTTATAAAATAAACGTGATCGATTCCTATATAACCATCATGGTTTATTTTAAAACCGTGATCATTTATTACTTTTGATCACGCTTTCAAACCGTGATTAAAAATATGATAGAAACAATCACGCCCTCGTAGATCACGGTTCAAAACCGTGATCAAATGTCTTTAATAACGGTTTTAAACCGTGATCAATGTCAAAAATTGTAGTAGTATATGAAGCAAATGAAGAATTAATTATTGTAATTGAGTGACTACATTGATAAAGCGTACTCTCAATATAAGGCTTTGTTTTCCGCAGTGGTTTTGGTATCACTTAGACAAGAAAAATGTTCACTCCCGAAGGTGACCTAAAGATAGTTATTTTTGCACGTTCAAAAGAAGGAAAGCACATGAAGAGAAATAGTGAAAGCAAATAAAGCACTAGCCTCTCAGTACGCAATCGAAGAGTCGTCCAAAACTAAGCGAAAGTTTTCATGGTGTGAAGTTTCCATCAATAAGCAAAAAAATGTAAGTATATGATTCTTTGTACTCAGCACATACCCACTATAAAGGCGTATATGTGTCGATAAGCTTTTACGGATTTTTATTAGTCGTTTTGCTTTGTTGATATGATATCAGAAAAATTGACGATTGAAGCTGCAACAGGAAAAATATTCGAGACAGGTTACGCCCACAAATTGCACACCACCAACACCAAGTTTACATCAGTATTCTCAGTTCGCATCACAATCGACTTATATGGAAGGGGAATTTGAGAGATTGATGACATCATAGTCAAACATTTTGTGAATGTTCTTCATAGTTACAATGTTTCGCTATTCGAAACTGAATATGATGTATTAACATTTCAAATGTCCTATAATTTAGGTTGGAAATAAATGTTCAATTAACCATAATTTGGTTGACTTGATATATATTTACTTTATTGACGCATATACCCATTCAAGAAGCTTTTATGCTACCCTCATGTACTAAGAGTACTGAACTATTAAGAAACAATCATAAAGAATGTATATTATGAGAGAACTGGAAATAAAACATAAGCAACATCCAAACAGATAAATCAAGTGTTCAAAAAATATACTTAACATACATTCACGGACATACTATATGTATGATTGATACAAGTAGGCATATGCTTTTGTTAAACAGGGTAATTGTTCAAACCAACAACATTCAAAAAAGAAAAAAGTGTTGTAATACAATTTAACAACATCAAACACACAGAAGAGAATGTGTTTAAATAAACAATTACACCACATAAAAAAGATAAAAAATTGTTCAAACAGGATGCATAAAACATCTCTGCTACATTAGAGAACCCCGATCCGTTGGAATCGTAGATGCGACCTTGGAACTCATGAACTCCATGTCTTTGAGCGACTTAAAATGAAACTCGCAGCCTTCATAAACCCATTGGATCCAGTGCAATAGAAACATACCGCAATGATGACCTCCAACTTGTTTTGGGATCATTGGGTGAGTGTTGATCGGCTAAATATTTGCATAATTCAATATTTTTTCATTCAACAAGTTTACCATAGTAAACGCCAACGATTCATAGATTTCTCCACTAAGTGAATTGTACACTTCGAATGTCTTCTTCTCCTCGTCCACTATCAATAAAAATTAATGCTTTGAAACCAAACCTACAAAACAATATAACATTATCCTAAAACAAATTAATATATATATATAGGGAAATGATACGGTGCGGGACGTGCGGTCGTGCGCGAACGACCACGGGCCGTCGATATCCTGCGGGACGTGAGCGACACCTTGCTCGTGCGCGATGCAATCCCGACCATCCATATCGGGGTCCACCAATCCAACGGTGGTTTAAAAAAAAAACAACAAACTACTATTCCCAAAATACCCCTCCCTAAATAACCTGTTTCAGGCCCCTCTCGACCCTCTCTCGACTCCTCTGTCTCTCTCTTTCATTTTTTTTTAACTGCAAAAAATCCCCACCGATCCTCAAGCGGCCGTTGGCGACTCCCCTCCCTTCACACACGTAGTCGGCCACTCTCCTCCTCATGCCGACACCTCCGTCCGCACCCCGTCCCTCCGCGTCGTCCCCGTCCCGGCATCGTCCAAGCCCTAGCATCGTCCACTTTGTGTTAACATCTATTGTCAGTATTTCTTTTCATGTTCTGATTATGTAGGATTTTTTTGGTTTCATTTATGATTTTGTTTGATTAGCTAGGGCTTTCATAAATTTTTTGTGATTTTTTTAGGGTTTGTAAATATGTGTTTGTTAAGGTTAAGGGTTTTTTTTATGTTTTGTTTTCATGGGGGAAATCATGTTTGTATATATCCGGATGTTGAAATTGTTTTCATGGGGTCCCCTTAAGCCAAGAAGGTTTGATTAAAAAAAAAAAATTTCCACCTTGCTTTTTCAGGACAGTCCTCATGTGATATCCATCTGATGTCGTGCCTATAATTTTTCTGCAAAATTAGTCTCTGACCTTTTTTTTTTTTCCATTTCTCACCTAGCTAAATGATGTTGTTCTTTGGTCAGCTTATCAATATTGCATCTGTTTTTTTAATAGCTTCTTGTGAAGAGCTGAATGGTGTTATTGGTGGCAGATTGGGTTAAAATTTAGTCAGGAAAAATTATTTGTTGTCTTGACTCAGTTCCTCAGAATTTAATGGCTTGCATTATCCATTCCTTTATATGTCAATTCGTGTTTTCTTGGTCTTGATACTATTATTCCTTTAGTTCCATAATTTCACTCTATAGGTTGTGGAAGGAATTTTATGCTCTCCTGAGGCAGTATCTCACAAAAATCCTGCATCACAATACACAATGGATTCTTCCAGGATAATCAAGTGTAGTGTATTTAATGGCTTTAGTTATATGTAGATTTATTTTCATTCCAATTTCCAACATGATGTTCAAATTCATAATTAAATTGCTCTTTTAACTTTAATGATTTTTTACTAACATCTAAAAGCTAATGTTTCCTTGTTATCATATGGACAGAGTCTTGAGCTGTTGTTGGCCATTATAGAGAGTCAAGATGGAGGATCAGTTCTTCCACTTCTTATAAAGTTGGGCTTGGAAAATCATTTGGAATTCGTTGCTTGGGGCATGCCGAGTACATGGAGACATGGATTTGGTTGAGTGGGTGGCAGAGAAGCTGACAGAGATCGATCCATTGGACCACAGTCCTTTTGTGGTTGTATCGAACATGTATGCATCATCAGGACGTTGGATGGATGTAGAGAAGGTGAGGGGCGCAATTGGCAGAGATGGGCTTAGGAAGTTGGCTGGTTGGAGCTCGATTGAGGTGGATGGTGTGGTCCATGAATTTGGCTCAAGGGACTCAACTCATCAGCGTGCAGGGGAGATCTATGCGCTGTTGCATGGTTTTCAATCACTTTCAAAGTCCATGGACTCTTTACAACGAATTGATCAAGTTGTTATCATACCTTAATCAAACTGCTTTTAACAGGTACCTCCTCTTTCTTGTCAATTTTACTTGATTCAAGTTTTATGCTAGGAAGTGAAATGGGATGCTGTAGTTTGAACACCATCATTAATTTCAATGACATGTGATGTGGTTTCTGAGGCTTTGTAGATATCTTTCTTTCTTTCCTTTTTCTCTTTTTTTTTTCTGATTCAGTGCATAAAAAAAAAAATAAAGCTTTGTCTCTACAAATTGGATCAACTACTTTGTTTTAATTTTGCATGAGCTTGAGTTAAACTCTGTTAGTCATATAAATTCTCTGGTTGGGTGGAACTTTGCTGTGCCTGTGACATGCCATTGAAAAGTTCTGAAGGAATGGTTTCAGAGGTATGGATTTTTTTCTCACAATTTATGAAATTATGTGTAATAAGTGTATACGAGTGTGTGGTTAAGCCTGAATGATGGGTGACTTTCAGCCTTTTTTACTAGTCAAACTGACCCCAAAACAGCTTGAACACAGTGGCGGCTAGCCGACACCTCTTATAATTTCTGAACTAATAAAAAAAACTCTTTTTTAAGCAGCCCATGTACACATCACAACAGACTGTAGGCCAGTCAGATGTTTGCATATGTTCAGTCAATTTTTCTGTGCACTTAAATAATAATTCCTTGCGCGTTCAAAAGTTCTATATAAGCTCTTCACAATAATAGCAATAACATAGTCATTTTTTGGTGGAACTGATGAAAATGGAAGTGCATGTCCTCCAGATGAATGATGGGGTTGGCGAGACTAGCTATGCCAAGAACTCAGTCATTCAGGTCTCTCTCTCTCTCTATATATATAACAATTCTATGTATGTATGCATAATTGATTATTCCAACAAGCCAGTATCCATCCTAATTAACATGTTATCCACAGAAAAGTATAATATCTATTGCAAGAGAGGAAATGAAAGAAGCCATACAGGATGTCCATTGCGCAACCTCTCTGAGAGGTTGAACATCGCGGATTTGGGTTTCACCTGAAGATTTTAGTTTTATTTAAAACAGGTGTATTAAGACAAGTTAACAGGTGTATTAAGACAGGTTAACAGGTTGATGTATTAAAACAAGTTGATGTTGATGTATTATATTGGTTGATGATGTACTAATGCAGTTGATGGATTAAACAGGTTGATGATGTATTATATTGGTTGATTATAAATAAACATGTTGATGTATTAAACAGGTTGTTGATGTATTGAATTAAACAAGTTGATGTATTAAACAGGTTGATGTTGATGCATTGAATTAAACAAGATGAGAACATTTTGAGGTTGATGTACTGAATAAATGGGGCACAAATGAAAGATGTTGATGTTTTTTCCATAGTTTTTGATAGGCAACATGATTCTTTATGTGATTTTTTTAAAAGAAAAAATAGAGTGCAAGTCATCATGCATATTATGTATGAAATAAAATAACTTATTCTGTGGAAAAAAGGAGAGCAAGTCACCATAGTTACACATACGCTTTGAATTTCTTTGAAGATATACTTACATTGACGCATAATAACACACATCATCAAGAAGAGTTATATATATCCAATAAGCATATAAACTAAAACTAATAACATTGTAAAACTGCATTCAAATCAGTATTCCCAAAAACCTGACCATTATTTGCACATGTACAAGTCTATCCACAACTTTTTGGAACAAAAAGATAAACACATAATGAACCAAACCAATGCAGTTTGTCTAACAATTGAAATATCCAACCGGTCCTATGTCTCGAAGTTCTCATTGGTGAGGAGAAGCTGAGATAAAAAGAGCATTAGCCCACCATCGCGGACGATCCAGTAGAGGTTAATCGTCCCGTACTGCCTTTGGTACTCCCAGGGCCACTCGTCGTGGCCTTTGATGATGACGACGATTTTGTTGGCCGCAATGCAGTCGTTGATGATGCCAACGAAGGTGGAGGGGATTTGGATGAGGTTCTCTTCGTGCCTGTGATTCCAGAACAAGAATAACCATACAGCACATATCAGTAAATTCACAGCATCTATTATAGATATAAAAATACCATTAAGGGAAAAATCATGTCGATTTGGACGACTAATAGACTATCAAACATGTGCATACCTTGTCACCAATTCGCATACTCATCACCGAAATATCAGAAATGAAAACCATGTGATAATTCTTTGCTACTGCAATATAGTCTGCTGCCCCGACCTGGAGACAAATTATGGTTGAATTATATCATCGCATGATAATTAAGAGAAAAGGAACAATTACATGGATAAGGTTATGCACATAATAAAGATCAAGGTAGAGTTGTCCATTTAATAGGGGATAAATGGATAAGTAGGGCCGAAGCTGGGTCCAGGAAACACAGTTTTCTTTCAATAATCCATGGGTTCATAAGAGTGATGACATACAACAGGTTAGACAAAAACACTAGACAAAAACACTCTGGTAAAAAAAAAAAACACACACACACACACACACAGGTCAACATTTATTTATATCTATATAATGGTGTCATTTTGTACATAATCCACTTAGCTGCTTAAAATAAAATTCATACACCGGACACTCTTGATGTTGCTCTTGCCACAGCAACTACCTTCCACAATATGTTGTACTATTGTCATAAATTATAGATCATATGTGACCCTCTTAAATAGATTTGAATATTATCTGCTGCCAAAGATTAAAACAGCAGGTTTTTCAGATAAAATCTTAATCGAAAGAAAGGAGGGAAAGAAAGCACACATTCCTCATGCATAATGTGATTTTGTGATTATACGCACCTCAACTTTATCACGAAGCTTGACCACACTACAGACCAGTTGAATAAGTTCTTCATTTGAAGAAATCACTTGGGAGTAAGTGTCAACAGTTGAAAGAGCTTCTATTACATGAAGAGTTAGATCAAGAACGGGGCACCTAGAATACCCCATAAGCAAAATATTAGACATTCCATGTACATATACAATTCCTCGAGTGAATTAGTAAATGAATCAGAAGATAATACAATATCTAAAATTAAAGACATGGTTTTAAAGTTTTACACTAAATGAATGATATGATCTTAGATAGAACCATTCAGAGGAAGTATGATAAATATCAAACTACATAAAAGAATCCGAAGCAGTACCGCAGATTGTATAAAAGACAATGGAGTGATTTCGACCCTAAAACCTTCAATTGAAAGGTATTTTACTAGTGTGATGCATGAAATAAAAAAGTTGAAATTACATTTCTTGACTCTTCTGAAAGCCCTCAGGCTGGACTTATGCTATTAGAAAGAGAAGTGTTTATGATCTCTTTGTTAGTACTAGGTAGTATGTGATAGGATGTCAATGAAACAGCCATTTCAAACTCATATTGAAGGCACGGGATACAAAGCTTACCCATCAAAACTCCTTTCCTCCCGTATTTTGCTCAGCTCCGATGTCAATAATCTAACAAAATGATTTTCCAAGCCCAACTTTATAAGAAGTGGAAGAACTGGTCCTCCATCTTGACTCTCTATAATGGCCAACAACAGCTCAAGACTCTGTCCATATGATAACAAGGAAACATTAGCTTTTAGATGTTAGTAAAAAATCATTAAAGTTAAAAGAGCAATTTAATTATGAATTTGAACATCATGTTGGAAATTGGAATGAAAATAAATCTACATATAACTAAAGCCATTAAATACACTACACTTGATTATCCTGGAAGAATCCATTGTGTATTGTGATGCAGGATTTTTGTGAGATACTGCCTCAGGAGAGCATAAAATTGCTTCCACAACCTATAAAGTGAAATTATGGAACTAAAGGAATAATAGGTATCAAGACCAAGAAAACACGAATTGTCATATAAAGGAATGGATAATGCAAGCCATTAAATTCTGAGGAAATGAGTCAAGACAACAAATAATTTTTCCTGACTAAATTTTAACCCAATCTGCCACCAATAACACCATTCAGCTCTTCACAAGAAGCTATTAAAAAAAAGATGCAATATTGATAAGCTTACCAAAGAACAACATCATTTAGCTAGGTGAGAAATGGAAAAAAAAAAGGTCAGAGACTAATTTTGCAGAAAAATTATAGGCACGACATCAGATGGATATCACATGAGGACTGTCCTGAAAAAGCAAGGTGGAATTTTTTTTTTTTTTAATCAAACCTTCTTGGCTTAAGGGGACCCCATGAAAACAATTTCAACATCCGGATATATACAAACATGATTTCCCCCATGAAAACAAAACATAAAAAAATCCTAAACCTTAACAAACACATATTTACAAACCCTAAAAAAATCACAAAAAATTTATGAAAGCCCTAGCTAATCAAACAAAATCATAAATGAAACCAAAAAAATCCTACATAATCAGAACATGGAAAAGAAATACTGACAATGGATGTTAACACAAAATGGATGATGCTAGGGCTTGGACGATGTCGGGACGGGGACGACGCGGAGGGACGGGGTGCGGACGGAGGTGTCGGCGTGCGGAGGAGAGTGGCCGACTACGTGTGAAGGAGGGGAGTCGCCAACGGCCGCTTGAGGATCGTGGGGATTTTTTGCAGTGTTAAAAAAAATGAAAGAGAGAGACAGAGGAGTCGAGAGAGGGTCGAGAGGGGTCTGAAACAGCTTATTTAGGGAGGGGTATTTTCGGAATAGTAGTTTTGTTGTTTTTTTTTAAACCACCGTTGGATTGGTCGACCACGATATGGATGGTCGGGATTGCATCGCGCACGAGCAAGGCGTCGCTCACGTCCCGCAGGATATCGCCTGCCTATATATATATATATATATATATATATATATATAGTAAATCACACAAAACCTGATTACATGTTATGTGCCCTGATTACAAGTTATGCACATCGATACGAAAGCATATGCCTAATTCAATGAAGTACATACCATTGCATAGGTAAACAGATAAACACAAAAAATATGAATATAAGTCATGTGCGTCGATAATCAAAGCATATGACTATTTAATGAAGTACATACCACAACACACGTAAATAGACAAACACCAAAAACCTGAGTATCAGTAATGTGCGTCGATAAGCAACGCATATGCCTCATTCAATGAAGTACATGCCACAACACAATTGAATAGACAAGCACCAAAAACCAATGTAAAAGTAATGTGCGTCGATAAGCAAAACATATGCCTTGTTGTCTAAGTACGTACCACATCACAGATAAACAAAGAAGCACAAAAAATATGAGTATAAGTAATGTGCATTGATAAGCAAATCATGTGCCGATTCAATGCTGTATATACAACAACATAACCACATATATAGGCACAAAAAACATGGTTATAAGTTATGTGCGTCCATAAGCAACACATGTCTCTCTGAAGATAACCAAACAAAACAAACACAAAAAACATGATAATACGTCATATGCGCCGATAATCAAAGCATATGCATATTCAATGAAGTACATACCACAACATTGGAAAAAAAACTCACATTCAAGGCGATGACACAACTAGTGAAGTATCCTTTTCCCTCACAGGCTTCTACTCCACCAACCCTCACCAAGTTTTTGTGGGATCTTCATGATATCACTATGCATGACTTTTGCTCATGCATATCGATGCAAATTGTCAATGTCGGCTACAACATCCACCGCTTTCCATTGTGTATGATTGGATAGGGTTTCGTTTGGAGGTTGTTCTGAGGGAGGAGAAATGGACGATTGAAAGGGGTATTAAGAGAGATGGAATGGATGAGGAGATGAATTTTTTTTATAAGAGAATTGATTCGAGGGGTTTAAAGGAGAACAAACGATTGGAGGGGCTTTAAAGGAGAAGAAATGGACGGTCGCATGGATGAATTAATTTACAGTAGCATATGCTTCGATAAGGGTGATTTTAAAGTTTATTTACATCACATGGATGAAAATGCCCTCAACAATTTTCAATGTTTCACAGTTAACGAGATATATTAGTCTTTTCAATAAAGATATGGGTAATAAATTTACAGGGATTTACTTGCATTGGGACTCTAAATACATGATGACTGCAAATGTCAAATCAATATGTACATTTGTGCAACTCAAATTAAATATAATATAACATATGCTCTACTAACAAAGCATATGCTCTGAAACTAAAGCATATAAGAATATTATAAAAAATAATGATTGTACATGCTCTTAACGGAGCATATGCGCTGAAAACAACGCATATGCTTCAATTGTTGCACATAACAATACTATGAAAAGGGAAACACAGGTACTCCGATAGATGCAAAGAAACATGCATGTTATGAATAGACATGCATTCAATAAGCTCTACAATGGTTATTTTTTTTTCAGAATTAAAAATTTCCAACTGGGTGAAGGAGCGTTGGAGGCAAAAAAACATGATGATTTTTTTTCTAAATTAAAATTCCTAACTAAATAGAAGAGCGGTGGAGGTGGAAAAACATGTTGATTTTTTTTCAGAATTAAAAATTCCTAACTGAATAAAACACCGGTGGAGACGAAAAGTTGATTTTTTTCAGATTTAAAAATTCGAAACGAAAAAAAGAGGTAAAGATGCAACTTTTAACTAAACCTGGTATGATGATTTTTAAAAGATCTAAACATTTTAAAAATGAAAAAAAAAAGTAGATATAGGCGGTTGAGGCGACGCCATCGTTCGAAAAAACCAAACCGATTCGAGTGGGGGAGAAAGGGGATCATGCTTGACTCAAGCGAAGACGCCGACAGACACCATCAAACGAATAATAGAGAGGGTGAGAGAGAGAGAGAGAGAGAGAGAGAGAGAGGTGAAGAGTTAAGTTTACATGGGAGGGAGGGAGAGAGAGTGAGAGAGGAAAAAGTCAGGGGGAGGGAGGAGGGAGTGAGAGAGGAAAAAGTCAGGGTGAGAGATGTGTGAGACAGAGATTTCTGTAACAGAGTGTGAAACAAAGTACACCTCAATTTCTGTGAATTGTTTATCGACGCATATGCTGTGTTAAATGCAGCATATCAGACCATAAATGAATATACCTCGATTGTGGTGTCAGCCGCCATCACATCTCAAACTGGCTTCCATCACATCACCTACTTTTTTAATTTTGAATTTCAAAATCAAACCCAGAAAGTCCCACCAAAGATAATTTGGTTTTATGAGCCGAGTGGAAATTTACGTGGCAGCCACGTCATCGACCTGAAAAAGTGCCCAGCTGACGTGGAGGCTGGATTTCGGGCTGGAAACCGACCTGGGCATAACATTTTCCTTAAAAAAAAGGGATAATGTTACGTATAATCATTTTTTCAGTTCCAATTTTAGTCTATAAATTTTTTGAATTTTTTAAAAATAGTATGCCTCATTTAATAAGGTATATGATTTTATAAAAAATGAAGCATATGCTTCAACAAATTGCATTAAGACATTTATAGAAAATGTAAATTTTTTTATCAAAATATATATCTGATTAATGTGAGTATATTTTTCAGTTATTTTCTATCAACGCATATGAGACTGAAATTGAGGCTGAAAAAAAACTGTGTGAAATAAGACAGTCGATACACTACTAATTAGTCAATATTGTAATGAAATTAGTATTAAAATTTAAAAACGTTGTGTTTCATTTCTTTTAAAGTTCGCACATATTTTGAATTTTTATAAAGTATTTACCTAACTAATGAAGTATTCATTTATGAAAAATAAAATGCATACTTGTATGAATAGAATGCGTATATTTATATTTTTTTTAATGATAGTGTGTACATAGATAGATAAATATGTATTTGTTAATCAATTTTATATAGTGTGTTAGTCATGATGATTTCAAATGCGGCTCAAAAATTCACCTAGTGTATCAATATTCATTGAAATTTTTAAGGTTTGGAGTCGCGTATTTGTGTTTTACTTCTTTTTTTTTTAATTTTGAGAAAAACTTTGTTTTCGGTGAATTTGTTTTTTCTCTAATTTTGAGGCACTGAAAAATTACAATTTTGAACTCAAAGATTTTGTCATTGTCCTATCATTTTTTTTTAAATTACCATGTTCTTAGATATTTATATTTTTTTACAAATATTTTTTATTTTTTACTCTAAGTCTCTTTGCCCCTGGCCCCCCCTTATTCAAAATCCTGACTCTGCCCCTGGTGATGGGTAATGGTGGTTTTTCCCTTAGTTTTGGGAGTGCATAAAAACTATGAATAACGGGGTGGTTTTCTCATTATATGAGGTGGGTATATAACACCCCGATGACTTATTTTCTTTGACAACCCATGACAGGCTATAAAATTACTGGCTTCAGACAAATGGATCAGTGAATGAACCTCCAAATGTTCTTTTTCTATATGTATCATTTGTGATTAAAATGGAGATGTACACCCCATATATATATAATTGGATGTAGATATTTTGCTTTCCATGTCCTTTTTGAACAAGTGGGGGGGGGGGGGGGGCGGCATCATTCAGTGCAAAGTTTTGAGGTGATATAAAAATTTAAAAAGAAAATCATTTTTGTTGGTTGATAAAGATTAGGTCAGAGGGGGGATATGATTCTGTAGGTATAAAGACGTCGGAATAAAAATCTGGAATTGGCTTTAGGCCTTTTTTGATGGATTGTGTGTCATGTCTCAAAAATATGTGATCCTCAAAGGTGTCCTTTTATTCTATTTGACAGCTTTTCTTTTTTATCCTTCTTTTTGAAAGTTGTCCATGCGAAGATTGAAGAAACTTATATGGTAGGCCTGGTTTTGACTGTCATTGCCCCTCATTTTGTTTTGTTATATAAGGTCTCCTTTGGCAGTGCAGTGTTTAAAAATCTGACTGTTTTTTTGGAGTGTGTTGTTTTAATTGCTTTCAAATACAAAAAAAAAATAACATGACAGTAGAAAACTCGGTGAATGGGGAAATTTTATTAAAAGTTTTTTTGGCTCCGCCTCAAACACAGATCCAAACGGACCCTTAAGTTCTTGTTTGCAATTAAGCTTCGGACAAAATTCATGCCCTAGATTGATTAGAGTAATAGATTATGGAAATGTTATTCTCTATCGATTAAAGTTATTTTGCTGACTTAAAAAACATAAAAAATCAAAATTTGAGACTAATTTAAAGTTAAAAAATAACCGTTTGAAACTGATTATGTAAATGCTGATTTAGTAAAAATATAATCCATTTGTCAATTGGTTCAAAAAAGATCTAGTTTGGTAATATAATGGTATAAGATTTTAGAAATAGGTTATTATAAAAGTTCATCGATTTTGTTTTCATTTACATCTATCAAATTCAATAAAAGAAGTAACAAAAATTATTCTAGCATTTAGAGAAAACAAAAAAAATCTTCATTTTAAATTCAAAATTGGGATAATTACTCACATTGTTTCACAAAAAAATATTACAATAAAAAAACGTGACCAAATTAGGACAATTATTCAATATATTACCTGAAAGTGCATTGAAGATGAATTGTGGTGATTATGTCATAACATGTCATTTTCATAGAATGTTTGTGACATTTGTTTTTATCACTGCAACATTGCTCCCCTATCCAAAATACTTTTTCCAAAGGTCGATAATGATTGTTCATGAGAAACTAAAGGAGTGGTCGCTATTAATATCACTCTCCGTTCACATAACAAACATAGTTGTTAAGTAGTAATCACATAATTTCATATCCATTGATTGAATAATTTTCATTTTAATTGTGTTTTGTATGTAGATGATACATATCAATATCTGTTTAGCTCATGTTTTATATTATTTTATCATTAAATCTTATCCTATTAACATGACTAAAAGCCAAGCCAATGAACCTAAAAAAAATAGGATATACTTATGCTAATCTGTCAAGATGTGAGTTGGTGTTTTGTAGTTAATACTTCACATGACATACAATGCATTTGTTGCGAGACTTTTCATTCCATGATATATATATCTTTCATCAGACCTGTTGTGACTCTTGAATTCTTCATGAAATTAGGCATATATATGCTTTTCATCTGACCCCATCTGCATGCATGATGAAGCTTAAAGGTAAATTAAATTAGCTTGCTAGTTCAAATAAACAAGTGATTAATGTGTTCTTCAAAGTGGCAAAGGCAACCAAAAAAAAAGTTGCGAAGGCCACGCTTTTACAAAGCTAAGGAAAAGTAAAAAAGGAACAACAAAAAGGAAGCACTATCAAATGATTTTGTTGGCTGCATTTTCAACCAATTATATGAATGGAATCAAAACCTTTGCATCTATTCTTCAGCATTGCTTCTGCTTTGTCACCATCACAAAAGAAATACTCTTTTGGGATTTATTATAGAATGCCTTATTTAATCGATTATTTGGTAGATTTAATCCATTTCCAAATATGGTTTCCAAGTCCATATCTGACAGATATTCAAAGCATCCAATTCAAAAATGAAATGTTTAAATTCAAATATGTGATTTATTATTAATATAATGCCTTATTAATAGATTATTTGGTAGATTGAATCCATATCCAAATATGGTTCCAAGTCCACATCTGACAGATATATATTATAACTTATGCATAAATTAGTTTGTAGTTTGTATTTTTTTCCTTCAAAATATCAATTTTAATAAAATTAAATAAGAGTAATTTAATGTATGGAAAACATTTAAATTTCATGAAGTAGTTTTTCAAAGAGTAATTTCACACTGCAAGGCTCATTATATTAGACTTCACAACACTAGGTTGACCAATCACATATGTGTGACCCATATCAGATTATGAGAGGAGCTCGTTATTTTTTTCCTCTCACATAATCTGTTAAAATATAAAATATATAACAAACTTCAAATTCAGATTGTAAAGCAAATTGAGTTTTGTTTTTCTAGATAATTGATATGCTTATTATAAATAACACTCATAATTAACTTTGCATATATAGCCACACAACTTCTAATTTTCCGTGGGACCGGGGCAAACAGGCGGAGGTAGTTTTCCCAACTCGACCGCAAAATCAGCTACGGGGAGTCCCTCCGATATAAAAAAAAAATTTATATTTTCTTTATATTTTCTCTTTGGGACCATAATGCTACCTATAAATTTATAAAATAAATATTTTAGTGTCACCATTTAAACCCATAAAGTTATTTATGGAAGTCTCTACTATATTTTTAGTTTTTATTTTCATATATTTACATTGATTATTATAAAACATGTTTTGCAAAACTTGAAATTTTCTTTATATTTTCTTTTTGGGACCATTATGCTATCTATAAATATATAAAATACATATTTTAGTGCCACCATTTAAACCCATAAAGCTATTTATGGAAGTTTCTACTATATTTTCAGTTTTTATTTTCATATTTACATTGATTATTATAAAACTAATTGTTGATTATCCGTTAATGTCATAAATAAAAATATTTATATCAATTCAATTTAATATATAAGCTATAGATATTTTAGTCACCATTTAAGCCCATAAAGTTATTTATGGGAAGTCTCTACTATATTTTCAGTTTTTATTTTCATATTTACATTGATGATTATAAAACTAACTATTGATTATCTATTAATATAATAAAAAGATTTAAATCAGTTCTGATAAAAAGTCTATACTATGGAAAGTCTCTCTCTCTCTCTTCCAATAAAAAGTTTAAATCAATTTAATAGTGTCATAAATATTATTGAATATTTGTTATGTGGTTGAATTGTTGTTTGAGAATTTTAGTAAAATATCAGTGGTTCCACGCAAGCCCACCATTCAGAGTGGTGGTAAATCATTAATAGATAAGAAAATAGAATTTCATTGATACTATTAAGAAATTTTATAGACATGACAAAAAATGCTATTAGATACTTTATTATTGATACTATTAAGAAATTTTATACAAACATGACAAGAAATACTATTAAATATTTTATTATATGAATCCATTCTTACATCTTTTTTATATATATATATATATATATTTTATATATATATATATATATATATTAAAATTTTAGATTTTTTCTAATGATGTGGAATCATTTTAATTAAAATTTTAATGACTATGGTTTAGTATAAAGACGAAGAGTGATATATTTTTAATATTTCTATACTTCATTCATCTCATCAAAGATTTTAATTTATACCCTCATTTCTCTTCGTTTGACGTATTTACATCACTTAAGTATTATTCTCCCCCAAAGAGATAGCATAATGTTTACTGAATTTGAAATTCATTTTCTTCATTTCTGTTTTTAATAGAGTTCACTCAAAATTTACAAATATACTCAAAATTTACATATCTTTTCTACTGTTAGTGATCATTCCTAGAAAAAAAAGACATATATAATAATATGTAGATTTCTTAGAGTTCATAAATAATATTTTTATTTACTCGCGCGAAAGCGTGTGCATCTACACTAGTATATATATATATATATATATATATATATATATATATATATATATATATATATAATATTTTAGATGAAGTATATTTTTAAAAAATCTTTAGAATCTAACCCTAACATGTGCTTCCAAATACGTTTTTCAGGTCCACTTTGAAGCAGTGACAAGAAGACACCATTGCATGACATGTTTGAGCATGCCATATGCAGCTCCCTTTTGTGGTGGCAAACTGGTTTCAGTGCCCAATATTTTAATATTGGGCGGGATTGTGAAATTTTTTTGGTGGGTAGATTGGGAACTTTTTATGTAGATGTGGGAATGCAATTATTAGAAACATGTTTTAAAACGGGTTTAGATAACTTTTGAATTTGAAAGAAACTATTTTTTTCAATCCCATTTTGAAAGAAAAAAAATTGGAGTTAAAAATTGTAGAAATAGTTTAATGAAAAATTGCTTAAAATGAGTTTTCAAAAAACTGTGGAAATACAGTTTCCTACACAATCAGTTTTAAATCCAGCTTTTGTTTAAAATTAATTTTACAATCTTGTAAAAAAAAAAGCCTAAAATTGATTCCGCTTTTATAATATTATTTTCATATCTGTAATTTTAAATTTTACTTTCTTAATTATCATGTATTAAAAATTAACAACATATTTTTGATGATGAAAATATGCAATAGGACATAAGAGCAGTCACAATAAGTTCTCTTTTTAGATGTGATGGAAGGCGAAGAAACAATGTGTACTTGTACACATAAACGCTCTATAACTTAACATAAATATATATCTATACACACTCACAATACACGTAATTTACATATTATATGTCATATTTATTGTGTTGTGTATTATTGTCGTGTTTATCACTAACGTGTTATGTCGAAATATGCCACATGGTACATTCCCTTTAACATGTCGTGTCGTGTTGTGTCTTGTCAAATTTTTATTTTTAACGTATCGGATCTCCTATTATGCCGTACATACCTGTCCCATTTTACATCTTAGTCAAGATCTAGCACGGGGGGGACCTACAGTTCCCTCCAAGAGGGGCTTATGCCCCCCCCCCCCCTTCCTATAAATCACATATAAAAGTGATTTAAGAGAAATAAATCTTCCAGCATTAAAATTTAGGAGTAATAAAAATAACAAGCCTTTCATAATTTTCTCATCTTTAAATAAATATTTAAAAGAAAAAAATCCTAAACAAAGCCAACCAATGTTAGGTGATAAAAAAAAATCAAATTGTCTCCTTTCAGATAAAGCCATTAGCCTTATCTTGGGTTTGGGTATATTCTTTTTTATCTTTATTTTATTATTATTTTTATGCTTTTATATTGAAGACAAATAAATTTATTATTGGGTTAGATTTTTTGTTATTAGATTGTATGTTGCTGCTTCTTTTTTTTGAGGAAACAATATATTGCATTGATATATTATCTTTATAAATTATTTTTTGTGAATTGTTCAAGTGGATTTTTTGTGAATGTTTTATTTTGAAAATTAATTTATACTAAAGTTTTATTTTAATTTCTTTAAGCCTCCCCCACCCCCACCAAAAAAAAAATCCCAGGTCCGCCAATGCCTAGCACCACCCTACTTTACTTGTATTATAGTATATACTCGTCTATATCTTATTTAGTGCTTATTATTACATGGGGCCTATATCATGCAAGTTTGTCTTACGGTTGAGTAAATTGGGAACATCAAAACAAAAAACAATTTTTTTTTCATTATTAAGGTTTGTTTCCTAAGTAGTAAAATAATTCACGTGTAATAGGTAGGCATGGAGTTTTCTTAATTATTAAGACTGAGAATTGTTGGAATGCATTATCAGTATATATATCGTTAAATTTGGAATATATTTATTAAAAATGAGTTCATTAAATTCAAAATGAAATGATATATACTTTTCATCAAAACATATACATCGATTAGATGATATTTGTTATTTTTTAAAAAATAAAAACATATGTGATTTGCATTTACACCATAAAAATGACCGGGTCAAGTTCAGGCTCGTTTAGCTCCCGTTTATCTAAAAAAAAACTTGTTTAACAATTAAAATATGTAAAAAATAGATAGCATGCCAAAAATAGATAATCATATTTGAATATCATCACTAAACAATCATATCCGAAACGAGCTCATATAGGCTCGTGGCTCGACTCGGGCTCGGCTTGTTCACAACCGATCTTTAAAAATTGTTCAAGCTCGATCGGCCCATTTGTTTAATTGAACGAGCCCGAACGAGCTCCAACCGAGTTGATCCTAAGTCAAGTGATTCTACTCGTTTACCACCCCTATCCAATGTAGTCTATTAAGCGTGATTCATTAAGGGGTAGTTTTGTCTAATTCTAATAGGAGACCAAGCATTTCGTTTTGAGTCCTATTATATAGGTCCCAAAGATTAGATCTCATTGAGAAGTCCCAATAGGTGTCTTTACCTCCTTGGTTCTTTGTTTGACTTTTTAAAAAGGTAAAAATGTTAAATACAATACTACCCTCCTTTAGATTTGAGTTTTTTCATTCTAATACAACACTTCCTCATTAATCGTCGTTAAGTAACCGTGTCTAAGTATAACACTTCCTCATTTGGAAAATTTCCTTTTTACCTTCCTAAGTCATTTGCCGTTTCAAAAATTCATTATGGCAGACCTTTTCATCTCCGACTACTTGTATCACTACCTTTAGATTCTTCTCGCCACCCTTTATCATACAAAAGATGGTTCGAGCTCTCTTCCGACCTCCATCTCCTCAGATC
The DNA here is from genome assembly GCA_030737845.1 of Acorus calamus. NCBI lineage: Eukaryota > Viridiplantae > Streptophyta > Magnoliopsida > Acorales > Acoraceae > Acorus > Acorus calamus. The sequence continues at coordinate 32,786,588 of CM060858.1, read as the reverse complement.
TCCACCGCCACCTTTATTTTTGAAATTCAAATACATTTCAAAATGTATCTCACTTTTTAAAAGAAAAATAAAATTTGTTAAGAAATACAAAAAACATAAAATATAATGCATATAAAGATCAAATACATTTGGAATGTAACAGAATTTTGAGGAAAAATAAATATTGTTTATTTTAAAAATAAAACAGGAAGTATAGTGCATATAGAGTTCAAATATTTTTGGAATGTAACTTAAATTTAATGAAATACATAAATTGCATAAAAACACAAAAAAAAATTCAAAAATATAATACATATAATGTTCAAATACATTTCCAAAAAAATAAATCTAATAAATGTAACTGACTTTCAAAATAACAAACAAATACTTTTCAAAATTACACTAAAAACAGAGAATATAATGCATGTAAAATTTAGATACATTTAAAAATCATCACTATCTGATGTAACCAATTCAATTATAACAAAAAGTCAGCAACAAAGAAAATAAACATTAAACCAATAAAAACTCAGAAAAAAATGCATGTAATGTTTAGATACAATTGAAATATATATGAATTCAAATAAAAAAACTGTTTGCACGAATGTAACTAAATTGATTCAAATGCTTATAAAAGATTATACATGCTTACAAATAAAAAGTAATTCAAAATTATAGACATTTATATCATCATAAAAACGTGAAATGTCAAACAAAACTCAAAAATAAAATACATGTAATGACTAAATACATTTGAGATGTATTTGAATTTAAAACAAAAAAAATTGGTTGCACAAATGTAATTAAATTCATTGAAATGTTTATAAAAGATTATATATGTTTAAAAACAAAATGAGTCACAGAATTATATAAATTTGTATCATCACAAAAACGGTTAAGGCCAAGCTAATCCAAAAAAAAAAGAAGACAAATGTATCTAAATTAAACAAAAAGAAAAAGTGATTCATATCAATATAAACATCCGTATATCCAAACCTAAAACTATTGACATTGATGAAATCACAATCAAATCACTCAAATCCAAAAGCAAAACCTAAAATCCCTCCCAAAAAATGAAATCAGACTACTATTTCGTGTTATACATTCATAAACGATTGGATTGAGAAGTGTGAATCGGTCTGCTGTTTCATGTTACATTCATAAACGATTGGATTGAATGATCCCCCCCCCCCCCCCAAAAAAAAAAAAAAAAAAATTGAAAGTTCTATTGGGATTGGTTATTCAATGCATAATAGATCTATGTAACCACTGTTGGAAAAAACTTGTTCTATTATCAGATAAAAACTGAAAGAATATGAAGACAAGGATTAGATGAGCCTGCTATGGAGTCACGTGATAACACTGTCTTCAGAACAGAATACGCCCCCTCAATCGCACAGGGTTCTCGACGATCTGTTCCCAAGATAAAACCACCCAACCATCGCTGTTCTCTTCTAGGTGCAAGCAAGAAGAGAAGTCGAACCGGGCGCAGACTTGTTCGCTCAAAAGAAAAAATTAGAACTCTGTTTGTGTGGAGGATTTTTGGTGAAAACTTTGTTGTTTTTTTTCTTTTCGCATACTTTGAATCTCTGCAAAGGTAGCCTTTTTATAGGCATAGAGAATCGACTGTTGGAGGTGTAATGTTAACATTAATTTACAGTTACAGTTACCATATTAATTTTCAACGTTTAAAATTCAAATTTAAACGTTGTTAGCCGTTGCGAAAAAATAAAACGTTCCAAATGAATTTTTCCGTTTAACCCAATCCCGTACCCATGCTCATGCCTGTGACCATGTCCATGTCCATGTCCGAGGTCCGAGATACGAAATACGAAATACGTAAAAGAAAATGCAAATGCAATTTACAAGCCCCAGTCTCTGCTTGGGTCCCGACCCAAGATCTACACGAGGCATATTTAAAGACTGCTTCATCGACTTTAACCGATGTGGGACAAAACATTTTTGAGTGAATTAAACATCCCATAAATTCTTTAATCTATATTTGGAAACTAATTAATAATAAGGAAATGTATTAATTTTTTCCAACAATCCCCCACAAGATTAAATAATTTTATTATAAAGAAAAAAAAAAAATTGGGCGATACAATACTGTGCGTTCGGTGAGGTAGCTTAGGGCTTTGAACCTCACTTAGTGTTAACTAGCTTTCATTTGAAGGGACGTAGTGAACTAGGTCTTGAACTAGACCCTTTTGATCAAAATTCAGTAAGTCACACAAACAGTATAAGCACTAGACCAGGTTCTTTATCGGTGTGCGCATTAACGCTTATCTTGTTTCATGAGTGCTTTAGAGATCAGCCTTGTTCTCATGGATCGCGGCCCCACGATCACACTCACATAGTAGAATTCTCAAAGGGTGCACTGTGCGGTGCTACACCCTGCCTTATAGGCCTTGAATTCATTCAGAGCGTTTGCTCTTTATACCGACACAGTTACAAGTACTGGCACCATAGGGATGTTCTTTTAAAAATTAATGAACATTTATTTTTTTTATTTCAGTACTTAACATAGATACACATCAGTTTGTTTTTCCCTTTGAACTTATCCTTATGGGATCTCCATTTGGATAAGTAGGGTGTCTACTGTGGTACTATATTATGGGCTTTAGACCCATCCCCCTCGATGCAGAAAAGACTAGCCTCCTCGCTAGACCTTTAGTGAGTGGATCTGCAATATTGCTCACTGATTTGACGAAATCAAGTGAAATTACACCATGTTGTATGAGATCCCTCACATTTTGATATCTGAGCCTCATGAATCTCTTTCCAGGCTTTCCTTTGTTTGTTTAGCCTTATCGATTGCAGCTTTATTGTCACAGTGAATTGAAATAGCTGGTAGAGGCTTCTTTATTATTGGCAAGTCCAGCAAAAGAGTTCTCAACCATTCTGCATGTTCTCCAGCGATATCGAGTGCAATAAACTCAGCCTCCATGGTAGACTTTGCCCATAGTCTGCTTTGCTGATTTCCAAGAAAATGATGCACCAGCTAAAACAAATACCGAACCACTGGTAGATTTTGTTTGATTAGAAACAGAAATCCAATTAGCATCATTAAATCCTTCTAGAACAGAAGGATATCCTGTATAATACAATGCATAATTAATTGTACCCTTAAGGTATCTAAATACTCTACGCAATGCAAACCAATGATCAGCATTAGGATTACTGGTATATCTGCTCAATCTCCCTATAGCATATGATATGTCAGGTCTAGAGCAGTTAGCTAAGTACATTAGACTACCAATTATTTGAGCATACTTAGCTTGTTGTATAGGTGCATCATCATTCACTTTTAAATGAAAATTTGCATCATATGGAGTAGAAACAGTAGTGCAATAAAAATATTAAAAAAATTTTAACAGTTTTTCAACATAATGAGACTAAGATAAAATAATGCCATTATCAAATTTTGTCAATTTAATACCCAAAATAACATTAGCCTTACCAAGGTTTTTCATATCAAATTGACTGGATAAAAAACTTTTAGTCTCATTTATAATGTTAATATTTGTGCCAAAAATCAAAATGTCATCCACATACAAACATAGAATAATACATGCACCATTTTGAATTTTACAGTAAATGCAATTATCAGATTCATTGCTTACAAAACCAGCAGAATTTTATTGAATTTTCATTCCATTGTTTAGGAGTCTGTTTTAAACCATACAAAGATTTAACCAATTTACATACTTTGGATTCTTGTCTAGGTACTACAAACCCTTCAGGCTGATCCATATAAATCACCACATCAAGATCACCATTTAAAAATGCGGTCTTGACATCCATTTGATGGATCTCGAGTTTATGGATAGCAGCCATGGCAATTAGCACCCTAATAGAAGCAATTTTTGTTACAGGCGAAAAAGTATCAAAATTATCTATACCTTCTTTTTTATTAAAACCTTTAACAACTAATCTTGCTTTAAATTTATCAATATAACCATAAGTTTTAAGTTTCTTTTTGAAAACCCATTTACAACCAATAGTTTTGCAACTAGAAGGTAAATTAGTCAAAACCTAAGTGTGATTACGCATGATACTTTCAAATTTATTTTGAATTGCTTCCTTCCAAAAATCAACATCCACAGAATTCATTGCCTCTTGATGTCTTAAGATCATCTTCAATAAGATAAGTATAAAAATCAGGACCAAAACTTTTATCAATTCTTGTTCTTTTACTTCTTTGAATATCACCCGAACTTCAGGTTCATTTGTATTTGGATACTCAGTTTCAACTAAAGATGAAACTTCACTAGTATCCAAATTACTGGATAAACCTACGCCAACAGATCTAGAAACTTTATCTTTCATTGAAAAAATAGTTTTATAATAAACAACATCTTCAGGTCTAGTTTTGAAAATAGTATTAACACGAAAATCAGAAATTTCAGATTTAATAATAAAAAATCTGTTAGCATGACTGTTATCAACATATCCAAGAAATATGCAATCTACAATTTTAGGGCCCAATTTTCTTTTCTTCATCTCAGGAATTTTAACTTTAGCTAAACAGCCCCACACTTTTAAATATTTCAAAACAGGTGTCCTTTTAAACCAAAGTTCAAAAGGAGTTTTATCAACATGCTTAAAAGAAATTTTGTTTAAAACAAAATTTGCAGTTAAAAGTGCTTCCCCCCACAGTCTATTACTAACACCAGATTTAGAAAGCATAGAATTAACCATATCAATCAAAGATCTGTTTTTCCTCTCAGCCACCCCATTTGATTGAGGTAAGAGGCAGAAACTTCATGCACAATCCCATTTTCTTCACAAAATTTATTAAGATCATTGGAAGTGTATTCACCACCTTTATCAGATCAACCTTTTAATTTTTGTTTCTGTTTGATTTTCTACTAAGTTCTTATATGCCTTAAATTTATCAAATTGCTCATCTTTTGATTTCAGCAAATAGACATAACAGAATTTAGAATAATCATCAATAAAAATAACAAAATATCTCATATGATCCTTAGTAAGAATACCATTCAAATCACAAACATCAGAATGAACTAATTCAAGCATGCAAGAATTTCTTTCAACAGACTTATATGGTTTCTTAGGCAATTTAGCTTGAACACATATTTCACATCTCTTGGAATTATCAATATGAGATTTAGGTATTAACTGCATATTCATCATTTTTCTCATGGAATTTAGATTAACATGACCTAATCTAGCATGCCATATATTACAAGATTCAGTCATAAGTGCAATAGAAGAATTATCATTGCTACCAGAAACACAAGAGTCTAAAACATTCAATTTAAATAAACCATCACAGAGATATCCTTTGCCAATAAAAGTACCAAACTTCGTTATTACAACCTTATTAGATTCAAACACTAACTTGTAACCCTTTTGGATTAACAAGGACCCACTAACTAGGTTTCTTCTTATTTTGGGTACATATTGCACGTTTTGAAGCGCTAGGACCTTTCCAGAAGTAAACTTCAGGTCAACTCGTCCGAAGCCTTCAACCATTGCAGCCCCAGAATCTCCCATCATCACGCTTCTTCCAACGCATTTCTGATGAGTCAAAAAGGGAGCGACAGAAGGAAGCGTGTGTATTAGCTCCGGTATCAATCCACCAATCAGTGGAAATATTAACAGAATTAATTTCAGGAGTTAAAGAAACAAACCTAGCAGTGTTTCCAGAGGTGTTCTCATCTAAGATCAACATATTGACTTGGGAGGTAATGGCGGCTTGAGGGTTTTCTTTGGCCTTGGGATCCTTCCGTTTACGACAATCTTTAGTAAAGTGTCCAGATTTACCATAAACGTAGCAGTGAAAGGTCTTTTTCTGGTTTGGATTGGTGTTGCTCTTGGAGTTTGTGGGTTTGGAGAAAGATTTCTTGGGTTTGAAAATTTTTCCTTTAGGTTTGAACTGCTTCTTGGTTTCTATAAGACTAACCTCAGCTTGTTTGTTTTTCTTGTCTTTGGTTCTATGGATATCTTCTGTTTTAAGGGATTTCAGAAGATTGGTCATAGACATGGAACCCTGACGGTGCCTAAGAGTTTTGGTAAATCATTCAGGAATGAGGAAGTTTTTCAATAAGGGCCGCAACTTGGATATTTTCTTCTAGAGTAAAACCTTTAGTTCTAGCATTTTGAATAAGGTTGGCATACTCTAGGATCTGAGCAGTTACAGTTTTTGTTTCGACCATCTTGAATTCAAGCCAGTCAACAAAAGTGTACCGCTCCAATCCAGCATCCTCTAGGCCATATTTTCTTCTAGGGCAGTCCATAACTCTAAGGATGTTTTTGTAAAAAAGTAGGCATCATACAGTTCAGGGGATAAAGTGGACAAAATACGACCATGACAGAGATAGTCAATTTCGATAAAACTAAGCTGAAATGTACTGGTAGAAGGAGCAGTCTTAGTGGTGGTTGTGGTTTTAATCGGGTCAGGGGTGGTATCTGTGGACTGAGTTTCTGTGGAATTTTTCTCAGTCTTGGTAGGGGTAGGCTTTTGAGGATGGCAGAAACAAGGCCAAGTGTGGTAAGCCAGTACCGAATTTGTTGCTGCCATCTTCAGAAATGGTTCCCATTGAACTTCTCATCAGGTTTGGCAGAGGTTTTATCATCGTTTAAAGCCATAGCAGAAAACAAATACTGATAATAGAAAGCTATTCTGTTATGAAATTGTTGGAAAAAACTTGTTCTATTATCAGACAAAAACTAAAAGAATATGAAGACAAGGATTAGAAGAATCTGGTATGGAGTCACGTGGTAACGCTGTCTTCAGAACAGAATACGCCCCCTCAAGCGTACAGGGTTCTCGACGATCTGTTCCCAAGATAAAAATCACCCTGCCCTCGCTGTTCTCTTCTAGGTGCAAGCAAAAAGAGAAGTTGAACCGGGCGCAGACTTGATCACCAAAAGAAAAAATTAGAACTCTGTTTGTGTGGAGGATTTCTGGTGGAACACTTTGTTGTTTTTTTTCTTTTCGCATACTTTGAATCTCTGCAAAGATAACCTTTTTATAGGTACAGAGAATCGACTGTTGGAGGTGTAACGTTAACATTAATTACACGCGTTAATTATAGTAAGCGTTTACAGTTACCATATTAATTTCCAACGTTTAAAATTCAAATTTAAACGTTATCAGTCGTTGTAAAAAATAAAACGTTCGAAATGAATTTTTCCATTTAATCCGTACCCGTACCTGTGCCTGTGCCCGTGTCTGAGGTCCGAGATCCAAAATACGCAAAAGGAAAAGCAAATACAATTTACAAGTCCCAGCCCCTGCTTGGGTCCCGACCCAAGATCTACACGGGGCATATTTAAATACTGCTTCATCGCATTCTTTAAACGATGTGTGACAAAACATTTTAGAGGAAATTAAATATCCCATTAAATTTTTAATCTATATTTGGAAACTAATTAATACATTTTTTAAGAAAATGTATTAATTTTCCAACAACCACCTCCTCAATTAAGTGTATAAATGGGGGGACCGGATCCGGTCAGTGCTCGACTTCGGTCAGTATTGAACTGCACTATGTGTAAATCGAACTGCACACTTATAAATCGAACTGCACAACCAATTGTTAGGTATATTTTTTTACTCTCTTATTGGATTCAATCAACTATTGGAGAAAATATAAATTCCTAAGTATCATCAGTATCCAAAAAATATACCCAACAATTTGTTGTGCAGTTCGATTTATAAGTGATGCAGTTCGATTTGAACGTGGTGCAGTTCGATTTGAACGTGGTGCAGTTCGATACTGACCGAACTGACCGAGCTCGGCACTGACTGGATCCGGTCTCATGAATGGGATTACATGTGTAACAGTTCATTGGGGTTTCTGATAAAGTCTATAACTTGGACCTAATCATCATTATTGTTTCGTTTTTAGTTTTTTTTTATAAAATTCAAAATTAGCGGAGACCAAAACACATTCCCTCCAAATGATTGGCTCCCCCTCTGTATAAATAGGCGTCCTTGGCGGGGATTGTTTAGCTTCTGCAACTCTCTCAATCTCTCTCTCTCTCAAACTTTGATCTGATTCTCTACTTCGCCAACGGTGACTTCGATCTGAGGTAAATCATTGATGATCGATCGATCTCTTCATGTCTTCGATCTTTTCGATTGATTTGAGCGGATTTAGTTATTTATTTATGTATGGATTACAAGTGATTTGTGATGAATTTGAGGTTGTATTAAAGGATTTCAATACTCCTCTCTCTTTCTCTCCCTCACAGAAGTTGGTTTGAGCGGATTTATCTTCTTCGCCTCTGGAGACTTCGAAGATCGGCTGTTTCGCGGGCATTGCGGTCCCAGGTAATTTTTTTACTGTTCAATTTTTTGAGCGGATTTTAGGGTTTTTGATGGCTTGTAAGTGATTTCTGCTTTAATTTGATGTGATGATCTCTAAAAGATACGAATTCTGTATTTGTATTGATGGATTCGGTTGACAGAGCAAGAAATCACTATAAACTCATCAATCTAGGTTTACGAGCTCTGTTTATGTTCTTCTGTTAGAGATCTGATGAAGACTGGCTTACTGATCTATCTAATTATATCAAGTTTTGTTGTGAGTTATCTTTAATTGCTTTTAATTTCAATGATAGAATAAGATTACGGGATACTTTTTTTTTATATTAGAATTTGGTTTGGAATCTTTATTATTATTATTATTATTTTCTGCTTTATTATTGTCTGAATTGTTAGACATTTGTAATGTCTTATTTGTGATCGGTACTTGATTGAAATGAAATATGTGCTAGATGATGCATCTTTGTTGCATATTGTGTTTAGTGTTTACCGAATTACCTCTCTGTGGGACTATTAGACTTGCATTTGATTTCTTTATAGTGCATTAGCGTTCCCAAACTCTATCTCTGCTTGACAGTAACTATGCCTGCAACTCTTAAACTGGAATTAATTATACTGTGAAGGAATTTGATATTGTGAATCAGGCATATCGGTATTTGTGAGGTTCCAGATGAATTGGTAGGTTTGAATTGCATGGTTTATGACAGAATGAGTAGTTTGGTTTCACTTGATTGGCAAAGTTTAATCTCAATCTGGTCCAAAAATGTCGGATTGAGTACTAGTCTACAGTCATAACTTGCTCATAATAGATATCTACTTATTTAACTTGATTTGAGGTTGATTTTGTGTCATATGATAATCTTGTCCTTTTTTTGTCTTTAAGTATAATTTTTTTTTATATCATGTTTGGACAGTTCTACTTTGTTTGTACCATATCACCAAAGCATCTGCATCTACGTGCTCAGTCTGATTTAAAGTTGAGGGTATTTTTGTATACATCTTAATTTCAAGTGTTTTAAATGTGTTATCTATATATTAATCGGTCCCTTTTGAGGCCGCTACAGTTTTGAAATAAGTGGTTGACATGTATTTTGAAAACCTTGCCGTTGATAATACTTATTTTAATTCATACTCTATCGACCTTTTCCTCTGACAATATTCCCAAGTCATGTTGTTTTCTCTAAAACAGTAGTGCTGCGGTTTGACTAATATATACAGGCATACCTTGATTTTGGTCAGTGAAATGCCAATGTGCTAGTTCTGTTCAGTTCTTCAGATTAAATAAAAGTTGATATATCTCTGATAACCAACCACGGTTTTGATTCACTGTCTCATTCAAATGGCTAAGAACCACATACATGGATGAATCGACCATTTTATGAAAGTAGATAGTGTGAACAAACTTTTGATCTAGTTCTAGTGCAAGTCAGTTATTTTGCTTTGACTATTAGTCATACCATAATGTTCAGAAGGGTTGACTGGTTTTATCAATGTACAATTCACATTAAACAATTTAGAGGAATAGTAAGGCATACTATGGGCCCATTTGGTGTTCATTCTCATTCTCATTCTGCTGGAACAACCAGGAAAATTGCTATAGAATCTTCCATTTCCATGTTCATTCCTGACCATTCTAGGCCAAATTTGTCATTCAATGGAATCTACTAGAACTAGATTCCTGGGAAGGAAGAATTCTCCTTCTATGCTAGAGTTACCAACTGTTTCATTGCTGAATTCCACATGATTTGGTCATCTAGTTAACTTCCACTAACTAGTGGGAGATGCAATGGACTAAATAGGATTTTTAAGTCCAGATAGATACCTTCATTTCAGTTTTCCTTTTTTTAGCAGTGGCAGATGTGACTGTCTTTGTTTAGTATTTGGATTTCATTCCTCTGCTGCCACAGCATGGTCATGCGCTCTAATAACTTGATCAACTTGAAGATCACTGGTACACTGATTTTGATTACAATGATCAAGATTAACTATTGTTCATTGTCATGATAAGAAGTTTGTGAAATGGAATCTAGAAAGTGACCTGATGCCTTGTTGCACTGAGCTTCTGATGTTGATTTCAATCTTGCTTTGGCTAGATAAAAATGAAGAAATTGTTGAAATAAGATATGGATACGTAAAGGGTTACTCGAGAATGATTAGGAGACTTTGATTGGGATTAGAAATAGTAAGTTCCTTCCTCAAATTGTTGAGGTGGCTGTTTAGAGGGCATTGTGTCAACGTAGGATTCACATAACTTTGGCAATGTTTTATAATTTGTAATGTAATCCTATACCTGGTGAAGGGTTATTTAACTCATATTTGGGAGAATCTACAAAACCAAAGTAAAACTACAATGTCTCTTCTCACTGATTAATTTGTTTTATTTTTCACAGTTCAGTTGAGGAAATAAATTGAATTTTGTTCTGTCAAAAAATCACCTGTTATTGGGTATAGAAGTAGTTCATTTAGAATTCCTTTATTGTGAAAGATGGTAAGAATATTAAGAATATTTTTTTTTGATACTTCTATTGGAGTAGAAATGATTATAGTTTCCCTTAAAAAATATTAAGAATCATTTCATCTTTTCGACATCCCATTTTATATATAGGTATTCAATTTAAAGATCCTTAAAATTTAATGTGGCTTTGGATTCAGAGGTTCAACTTACTGTATATACCTATCTAATCAATGAGTTAGAATTTTCATCTAGATCATTTCTTTAGCCTTTATCCTTTTATGTAGCATGTGGGAACACGTGTTGATTCTTAACAATCGTAATTATTTTGCCTTTGAAAAAAAATTGATTGTAAAAAATAATACTTTTTATGCTTTCTAATTGAGAAATCAAGTCCAACTTTTCAATTAATCATATAGACATTTGAAAACACATTTGAAGATTTTCGATTCCTGTAAAAGCAAAATAATGTTTCCAAATGTCTCCTTAGTGAGGTTTGAAATCAAGATAAACCCGATCAATATGGCAACATCTATCATGCATGAACCTGGTTCCATTCTTTTCCACTCTTAGGTCTAGTTTGGTAAAGTGATAAATTTTTAGGATAAGTTAGCATAATTTATGAGGATAAAAAAATCATTATTTTTATTTAGATTTGTATTTGTTAATATTTTTTTATTATCCTCATTTTTTGTGTTCTTATCATAACTTTAATTTTTTATAAAAAATATCAAATCTGCCCTTCCTATTGATGAGGTATTAATATTGTTTGGTAGAACACTTTTTTTTTTGGAAGAGTAATCATAAATGTTATCCCAATTTTACAGAATAAGGATAAAAAATTGGAACAAGGTCTGTTCCACCTTTTATCCAGAACAAACTGTCCCTATTTTTTATCTCAAAATGAGAACAATCGTCCATGCTTTATCACCATTTTTTTAATGCCACATGAGATAACAATCTATTCAACCCAAAATAAATGTTATTTTCTGCCCAGCGAATCAAGGTTTGCAAAGTCCAAGCTGAAATCACTATTAGGTCCCCCTTCTCCTAAATGTCTATTTGAGGAAATAATAGAGACAACAAATTTAACCCCCGTCTCATGGAGGATAGAAACAAAACCTACATCAATTTGATTTGGAAGTTTATGATGGAGATTATTAAAAAAAGGGAAGAATAACACAAAATCAAACAAGGAGACTTTGCCATTTGGTTTTGTCCCATGGACCTTTCCAAAGGCACACTAACTCATGACTATATAGATAAAGTTGAGCATCCAACGAAACGTCCCGACTTGCCAATGGTAAGAGGAAAATAGAGACATATCAAACCGTTTGTTGGTCCACTTGACTGTCTGTCTGTTCATATTCTACATGTCTCCATGATACACGTCCTTCCTTGTGTCTCTTGGCGACGCGCACCCCCCTCTCTTACATATATCTGATGTTTCTGTCTTCTATTTTCATGTCCATTCCCAGCCTTCCTTTCCATATTGTTGAGGATACATATCTCCCATCTACATAGTGGGTGGAGATCCTTTCGAGCAAGTTGAGATGGGGCACATGTGACGAATATTCTCTTATTTTTCTCCTTTGCGTGATAGGAAAAGATGGAGGTAAAAAAGTGAAATAAAATCTGGAAAGCTGTGGGGAAGATCTTGTCTTTTATGAGTTATTTGGGTAGAAGGAATAGATGAGTATAACTATATCTGAATAGTTGTTCAAGTCCTTTTAAAATTGTGTTATTCTACATATTTTATTCCGCTAGTATAAATGATTCTCATTGTCAAATCAAATGTCATCACATTTTATAAATCATGAGGTTTATATGTCAAATCATTTTTTTACATTTTATAAATATTTATTTATATTTTATTCAAAACTTATCAAATAATAAAAATTTTATTTTTACGTTTCTCAATAAAAATAATTGACACAAAAATCATTTATTCCACTAGTATAGTTATCTACATAAACCGAAGAATAGTGTGCTAACTTTCCTATATTATTTTGATTAATGAAAAGTAGTGATGATCTTTTTCTTGTATCTTTTTCTATTTATGGTATTTATTTCTAAATATAAACCGCTCGAGAGATCACAAATGGACGACTCGTGGTGTTCATTACTTTTGGAGCTCTGTTACTCCTACTAGTCTGAGAGGATAATTCATGTACTTTGGGTTAGTTTGGGTTAAGGTTTTGATGATAAATTATCTTAATTTTATGGGATAAAAAATCTATTAATTTTATTCATATTCACATTTGTTAAAATTATGTTATAAAGTGAAGATAAATGTTATCTCAATATTTAGGTGGAATAAAATATCTTAATTTTCATTTTAAAATTAGGACAACTATCTGCAGTTTATCCTAATTATTTTTATACTAAACAGGGATAAATTGTCTTTCCACTCACTTATTTTCATAATTACATTTTATCCCATCACTTATCCCCTTGTCAAATCAGTCATAATACTAAGTCATTCATTAAGATATATATTTTTCAACACAAGTTATATATTTTATTAGCTATTTTTTTATTTTTCAGTCAATTGGATTAATGTTATAGTGAATTAAATTATATATATATTTTTTAATAAAAACATATACACTATCAAATTGATTTACCATCCATATCTGTATCCTTATTTTTGATATCCAAATTTGTATAGATTAAATATTGACATATGAGAGATTTTAGAAGATGGTTATTATTATCTATAAAATGGCATTATTATTTTAACACCCAGATAATACATGAGTCTTTATGGTTATTATAGTTAGTTTTTTTTTTTCGCAATTTGAAAAGCAGCTTTTAGCTTTTAGCTGTTTTATGCACAGTTTTTGAGGGTGTAATGTAATGGTTGCTTTATGAAATATAGATTTTGAGACATAGTCTTGTGATAAAATATAGTAATGATGATGCATTTAAGCTGACCTATTTAGTAATAACTTTTAATTTTTTACGAAGCTAAAAAGAAAAATGGTTGCCAAATACAACCTTAGGATATTGGAATAACAGGGGTTTTAGTTTTTTTTTTTTTTGATAATTCAATTTTAATGCGGTTTAGTTTTTGTTTACAGACTTGTACTTTATCATAATATTTTTCTCTCTAATTTTATGGACGGATTTATTATTATTTAATATCATAGTATCTTTTGTATGATATTGTGTCATTAGTTTGTTAGCATTGCAATCTGGGGATAATGAAGCATCATGAGCCTACAATGCCTGATGATGGCCTTTACCACATAATAGGAGTAATGATATGATTGGGTGCAATGACATTATGTACAAAAATTAAACAAAGTAGAAGAAAACAGTAGTTTTGAGACTTGAAAATAAGCTTTATTTAAAATGTTATTTGTCCCACTCCGGATGTAGACCTCCTAAAAAAAGACGTGTGTAGAAATTAGAATACAACAAAACTCTAATCATGGTTATCTACAGATAACAACTTTGATGATTTTCTGTAACTATGTGAAATTGTAAAACTGATGATCAAATTTGTAGAACCAGTGGAAATTTATAAAGCCAGTAGGGATCTCTTTCAAATAGTGGGATCCTCTCAAATTGAATTTCTATCCTTTCAATAGTCCTTCAAAAGAGAGATGTGAAAACGAAAGGTCGTAGACTCCAGACGATGTGACTTTTGGCCTTCTAACCACCGTTGAAAATTAAACAACCATTGAAAATTAAATTTAACAAAAAATAATTATTTCAAATGCTAAGTGCGTTTAATATTGCATTAAAATGTGGAGCAGCGATACGCCCACTACCCTATTTTAATACCCACCACCTTTATTTACAAAAAAAAACCTATTATTCATTTATCCATTAAATCCATTAAAGGCACCACCTAATAGATGCCACCACCCTAAATCCTTGGATTGGTCAAGTCTACCACCTATAGTATCTGGAACGAGTTAAGACACATAGGGTGTCTATATGATTATATTATGTAGACAATGACCTAGTCGATGAAAAAAAAAACTCGTCGGATCTGGAATGAGTTAGATAGACGGTCCTACACAAAATGAAGGTAATTAATAAAAAGTCTAGTTGATACCAATGTTGTTTTGATTGACATCGTGGACCTTGTATAGCTTCAAAGAAACCATCACGTTTTGTGTATGACCGTAGTTTTGTTAACTCTTACAAAGAAAGTAAGGTGTTTATATTATGGAGTTGTACATCTTTTTAAATGAACAATAATAATTCATTTTATATGTAATAGATAGGTAATGTTAGCACACTTAGCTTTGGTTAGATACATGGAGTGTCTACAGAATTATATTTTCTAGACAATGTCCTTGTCAATCGGAACAAAAAAAATCATAGGTTCTGGAATGAGTTAAACACATACATTGTCTACATAATTAGATTTCATAGACAATATCCCTGTCCATGGGAACAGAAAAAAAACCGTAGATTTTGGAATGAGTTAGACACATGAGGTATCTACATAATTATATTTTTTAGACAATGTCTATGTCAATGAGAATAGAAAAAAAACATGTAGGTTTTGGAATGCGTTAGATACATAGAGTGTCTACATAATTAGACAATGCCCCTATCGATAGAACATAAAAAAATTATAGGTTCTGGAATGAGTTATAGTTGTGTATTTGACTATACCAGTGTCAATAGTTGTAGTAATTAGAGACGTTTACTGTCGAATATATAAATGTATGAAGTTTTAATATTTTTGTTTTGAAATGATAGACACATCGTGTGTCGAGTATATGTGTATTTCCTAGACAGTGGCAATGGAAGCAGAAGAAAAAAAACTGTAGGTTCCGGAAGAAGTTAGACACGTGGGGTGTCTACATATTTGTATTTTGCTAGACAATTGCTTAGTCGATGGAAATAGAAAAAATAAATCAGTACTTTCTGGAAAAGTTTGACACGCGGTGTCTATATATATGTATTACATAGACAAAGTCTTGGTCGATGGAAACAAAAGAACCCATAGGTTTTGGAACCGCCATCGGATCCCCCAGCAATCTTCCACCTCTCTCGGACTCCACACAATGACCCCCACCATCACTTGCACGAGCGAGACCTTCCCCGCCACGAAGAGCAGGAGCACCATAAATGTGCTCCATTTGATCACTTGTGCTCCAATGTCATGCGATTGCAATTAACCCAAATAGTCTTTCATACGGCGTCGTCTGTAAATCCACTTGAAACTCGAGACGACGTGCAGGGAATACCATGCCCCCCCCTCGACCGCATAAGGCCAGCTGCGTCGTCGAACCTCCCCGCTTTGAAAAACCCTTTTATCTCTGACACAAACGTGACCATGTTAGGGCAATCTCCATATAGAATCGATGATGGGAGGGGTTTAAAAAGAGGAGAGAGAGGTAGGGTTCAGCAGCGGAGGTGGAGAGGAGGTAGTGGGAGGTGGTGGAGAGGTGGCAGAGGAGATGGGATGAATTAAAGCAGATCGAACAGTGTGAGATGTTAAAAAAACCATAGGTGGTGGGATTGATGTTTTTGTTGAGGGATATAAATAGGGTAGTGGATATGAAAAAAAACTAAATATGCAAGGTGTGAGTTTAATAAGGTGGTGCTCTTAGAACACAAGGTGGTGGAAATATCCGCCCTCTAAAATGTGCCCTTGCTGTGTGTACCATTTTATTCTTTTTGCTTTTTCAAGACACCACTTAATGAGTGGGTCACATTTAAAGTGAGAAAAACTTATTTTTTTCTACAAGCAATGTGAGATTATTCTCAAAACCATTACAATATACTCAACAATCAACACATTAATATGTTTTTAAACAGTTTTGTGTTTACTTTTGCACATGCTAGCCAAAACACATGGATTATTTTAGTAAGTGATGAATGATAATATTATCTTTATTTGAAAGATGTATGATAATAAAAGAATCTCTGTACAAATATATATATAAGGTAAAGGACTAGAAACATAGTTAAAAGTCCAACTACATGTATCAAAATCTAGAACATAGTATTATGCTACTATTAGAAGATTCTTTCGTTGGATAGGGACTGACCCATTTTATAATTACTTAATTGTGATATACATATGCTCAGTGGGGGATATCAAATAAATGTCCATGTACTAACTTAACCAAAATATGGAGAAATATATTTTAATAATGATGAAATAATAAATCATGATTTTATTTAATCTCACTTTGTTAATCCTCATAAATAAAAATAAATGTCTTTTTGTCTAGTGCAATCCCAGACGTATTTTAAATTTTCCATTTTGATTTTATAATTCTATTATTCTTTTATTAATAATTATAGCATCAACATTATTTTGAAAATGTATCAAAATCTGCAAAATGTTTTGCTGTGTTTGTAATAAGTCATAAGTTCGTGGAAACCCCCTTAGCGGGGTGGACGAGACACACTCTCCTCAAGGGAGGTCGGAGTTCGAACCTAACTTTACCAAACAAAAAAAAAAGTCATAAGTTCCCATTTGGGGGTCCAGAATAGGAGCCAGATAAAGGGACATTGAGAATACACAAAAACCTATTTTTGTGTCAACTCGATAGTCATTATCAAATAAGTTAGAATAAGGTTTGACATTTCTCATTTAATTAGTGATTTGTCTGACTTATACTATACACTGTATGTTTTTTAGTTGACATAATGAATCGCTTTGGATAAAGAGCCTCGTTACAAAAAAAAAGGTTAGAATGCCATAATAGTAATTCTAAAAGGGGTTAATATGGTTCATTCATAAATTATATATACAAGATAAAAAGAATGATGACAATAGAAAAACACAACTAAACAAAAATTGTTTCCTTAGCTATCAATATATTTAGGATAAGATTAGTTTTAGGGCATTAGTTGACATTTAATTTCTAATTTTTTTTTGTGAAATAATTAATGATAGACCTTTTATAATTAACTAGTAAAAAAATATATCTATCTGAAGGTGGAAGAACTGAAGAACATAGGTAAAGGATATGTTATATAAGATTTGCAACCAACCTAAACACAAAAGTCATATTTAATTTCTAAAATATTCATCATAGTATTTTAATTGGAATGCCAAACATTCATGTCCCACGTACCCAAAACATGCAAAATGATACCTAAAAACGAGTACATAAGACATCAGTGGTAGTTTAGTAAATCTCTTGTAATTCAGTGTTTGTGTTAGCTCTTCTCATTATCATATGCCCATCTAATGAAAACAGATATGCACAGCATCCTTGAAAAGCAAAACGTTGGAGTTATTGGAAAGCCTTCACGACCGCATTTAATTTTTTAGGAGGGGGGGGGGGTCTGCACTTTGGGTAATTCATATTCTGATGGCAAAAATACATGGTACCTTGGTTTATGCTCTTTTTAAAGGGCTAGGGGTGTTATGTGGCTTTGCTATAAAGTGACCTCTTTTTAGGTAGGGTTTTGTATGTCCCCCCCCCCCCCTCCCCCCGGAATATTTTTTTTTCTTTCAAAAGTGTGTTGCGACACTCATTTATAAAAATATATATATTTAGTTATATAAAATATTTATCTATAAATCAAAATATTTGAGGATTACATGTGAAGTTGCATGTAAACTGTTCATAACATTTTCTTTTTACTGGCCACGTTATGGAAATATTTATTCGCCATTTTTTTGGCACTTTATTGCTTGATTTCCTTTTTCATGCTCGTTCCATGCTTTTTATGTAATTTTTATCTTTCTCCTACTCCATATTCAGACATTTGTAATTCCTTTCTAAGTTATAAAATGTGTAAAGTTTCTTAATTTTTTTTATTTTTAAAAGTAAAGAAATTGAAAAATGAGTTTGATACATGCTAGTTTTTTTTATTTATAGAGATACTAGAGACAGCCTGCATTCTTTACACTTATTTAATTTTTTTATAAAAATATATAATTCATGTAATAAAATATATCCTTTCATAAAAATAAAATATGGAAAGTGAACAATTCTTTCAACAGGTACATAACTTTCATGTACAGTGTATAGCAGTACACTTAATACTAAAAATTGAGGCTCAACCATCTCCGTGGATTGTATACATTTTTCATAAAAATATATTTTTTATACAATTTTTTTTAAAAAATAAAAATTAGTATCATCAATATTCAATAGCAAAACGACTACAAGGTGTATGAAATACTTATTATCATACATATTCCTTGTAGAAAAAGTTGGTTTTTTTTTTTTTAATTTCTTTTGCTGGATGTGATTCATATGGGTGTTAACTGCATGGCGTTCAAAAAGCCATACAAAAAAAAGCTGTCCACTTTCATTGGATGGATTGAAATCTCTCACTTTTCTCTTCTCCATCGCGTACCACTCCCATCCCCCCCCAAAAAAAGACCTCAAATAACGAGAAACCTCGCATTCGGAATCCGAATTCCGCACTTGTTAACGGTTTGTCCTTCTTGAATTGCAGGGGAACCATTGCATCCATGAAGTGGGCTTCACAGGGTGGGTTTCAGGGCGATCACATGCCGGGGAACATATACAATCACAACAACGGCGGCGGTGGCGGCGGAATCCCATTGACGAGGGTGGAAAGGCTTCTGAGGGAGAGGGAGCTGAGGAAATTCAACAGGACCTTCCATTTGAGCGATGATGGGAATGACAATGGGAATCTTGACCTCTCACAGCAAGAACTGAATGAGGGGGAGGTCCGTGACGCGGCGGCGGCGCTGAGAGTGTTTGGGGAAGGTTCGGAGACGGAGGACGGGAGGCCTTTGAAGCAGCGGCTGTTGGTGGTGGCGAACCGGCTTCCGGTCTCTGCGGTTAGAAAGGGCGAGGACTCGTGGTCGCTGGAGATCAGCGCCGGTGGATTGGTTAGCGCTCTATTAGGTCAGTTTGATGTTAGCAATTCTTGTTTTTTTTTCTTTAATGGAAATTGTTTGATGTGTGGTTTTAGGAGAATGGAAAGGAAGGAATTTTTGAATGCTCAATGAGTTTATACATTTTGTTTGATTTTTATGTGTTTGTATTTGTCGATAGATGCAGAAGAAATCTTGTTTCTTTAAGTAATGTTATTAATTGTGAAATGATTAATTCTTGTTTTCTATGGAAAATGTTTGATCAATGGTTGTATACATTTTGTTTGATTTTTTTTTTGTGTTGGTAATTGTCAAAAAATCTTCTTTGCATGGAAATGTTGATCATCTATTTCAATCTTCTCTAATTTTCAGCTGTGTGATTGGAAAGAGTGCGCATCATATGCAGACTCTTTTGATGTGTTCATGCCCATTTGTTCTTATGGTGAACACGAAACATTGTTGGTTTTGATTATAAACATGTTCAAGAATTCCTAGATTTTTATAGGGTGTCATTCTAGATTTTTATATGGTACAAAAGTATCTTTAAGCAATATTATTAATTGTGAAATGATTATATGTCTGGAGAAGTTGCCTGTAAAGGTTTGTTTTGCAATAAGTTGTTTGACCTTTTATGTGATTGTAGCTGTCAGTAGCTTCTTTGGATGTGATAGATTCAGAAGAACTCATATTTCTTTAAGCTAATATTATTAATTGTTAAACGATTATGTCTGGCGAAGTCGATAATCTAAATGCGCTGATTTGGTTATCCATCTTCACCTGTGTGATTGGAAAGAGTGTGCATCATATGCAGACTCTTTATGTGTTCATGCCCATTTGTTCCTTTTATGATATATATGTTTTTTTGTACATGGAAACGTTGTTTGTTTTACATATAACTATGTTGAAGAATTCCTAATTTTTAGGGAGTCATTCTAAAGTCAGTGCTAATGCTTGCTGCAAAGTTCTCCCAGGGGTGAAGGAGTTTGAGGCAAAATGGATTGGATGGGCTGGCGTTAATGTGCCAGATGAAATTGGACAGAAGGCACTTTCCAAAGCATTGGCTGAGAAGGTTCTCAAAATATTTATCATGTCTTTGGTCTTCTGAATTTTTGCTTAATGATATTTTATGGTTGTGTCTCAAATCATATGTAAATTGCCTCATTCTATGCAAACAGAGATGCATTCCAGTTTTTCTTGATGAAGAAATTGTTCATCAATATTATAATGGATACTGCAACAATATCCTGTGGCCACTTTTCCATTACCTGGGGCTCCCACAGGAAGACAGATTGGCAACTACACGGAGTTTCCAGTCCCAATTTGATGCTTACAAGAGGGCGAACAAAATGTTTGCTGATGTGGTCATTAAGCACTATGAAGAGGGGGATGTTGTCTGGTGCCATGATTACCATCTTATGTTTCTTCCTAAATGCCTAAAGGAGCATGATGCATCAATCAAAGTTGGATGGTTTCTCCACACACCATTTCCTTCCTCGGAGATTCACAGGACCCTGCCGTCACGATCGGACTTGCTGAGATCTGTTCTTGCAGCTGATTTAGTTGGGTGAGGCACTATCATTTGCCTAAATAATTTTACTTTTTTACAGAGCTGCAAAAACCTTTGAACATGATTACTGCAATTTTGAGTTCAATTTATTAAAGTACTTTTTTAGAATATCTGAAATTCCCATATGCATGTCTTATAGCTTAAATTTTTCTTCAGTGATGCATTCAAGAACCTTTGACCATTACCACCTATATTTTATTCTTCTCCATTATATTTACTGTTTGTTTTTTTTTTTGGATAAAATGGTACATTATATTTACTGTTGAGGACTAAAACAAGAACAGAGGCAAGTCTCAGTAACTTAGCACCATGGTGTCCTGTCATGTTCCTTATGGTGTCTGTCAAATTCTTTAATATCCAATGGCTAGACTTTCCTTTCAATGAACAACATACTTGATAACAAGATCAACGTCATGCCTTCTCCAGTTATCCTATTAACACAGAATTAGCTATGAAGTATGAAGCACAGATCAACAAATCTGGAACATCCCATGATCGGATTGAACAAATTTAAGGACCAGTCATCTTTTGAAGAATCAAATCAATGTTTCTGGTCATAGCTGGTTGACGAGTAGGTGTAGGTTTACAATACTTTGATATAAGGGAATGTTTGATTCCTGATCAATGTTGGGAAGCTATCTTTGACATTAGAAGAACAATAATAATAAAACAAGCATGGCGAATTATATATAATTTACAAATAAAACTGGTTAAATTTAAACATAAGGTCTATGTATACAATCAAAGAAAATTGAGCAAATCACATGTAAGTTACATATATGAATGGTTTAACACAAATGACTCTCTACAGTACTATACATAAATGTATCCCATCCAATATTACTTGAGAATCAATAATAAGTGTACTTGACCCGATGTTGGCCCTATTTTTATGTTTATTTTTAATTTATCCTGTATATTTATATCAGTCAGTTCAACTATCATTATGTATATCTGTTTGAGTTTTCTTATTGAGAATTGTCTATACATAAGGTCTATGTATACAATCAAAGAAAATTGAGCAAATCACATGTAAGTTACATATATGAATGGTTTAACACAAACGACTCTCTACAGTACTATACATAAATGTATCCTATCCAATATTACTTGAGAATCAATAATAAGTGTCCTTCACTTGACCCGATGTTGGCCCTATTTTTATGTTTATTTTTAATTTATCCTGTATATTTATATCAGTCAGTTCAACTATCATTCTGTATATCTGTTTGAGTTTTCTTATTGAGAATTGTCTATACATAAGGTCTATGTATACAATCAAAGAAAATTGAGCAAATCACATGTAAGTTACATATATGAATGGTTTAACACAAATGACTCTCTACAGTACTACACATAAATGTATCCCATCCAATATTACTTGAGAATCAATAATAAGTGTCCTTCACTTGACCCGATGTTGGCCCTATTTTTATGTTTATTTTTAATTTTTCTTGTATATTTATATCAGTCAGTTCAACTATCATTCTGTATATCTGTTTGAGTTTTCTTATTGAGAATTGTCTTTTTGACACTACTACTAAGAACTGCAGAGAAGCATTGCAGGACTGGTCACTGGTGGCATAGGTTTAATTGGCTACTTGTGGCATAGATTTTAAATTGAATGATTGTTCTAATTTGAAGTCAGCTATGTAAAATTTATGAAATTTTCACATTGTTATTTTATATATGAGATTAATATTATCAGCAGTAGAAAGTTGAATACCACAATGTTTCAATTTAGTGATTCAGGATTACAGTAGGAAGAGTCTGATGAGGATGAAATGCTTGTTAAATCTGTTGACTGGGAGTCTAAATCCTCCCAACCATTTGAATATATCAAAATAAACCTAAAGCAATAAAGATTTCATAACAATGTATCATGTTAAGTGGTAGCATGCTATGGAAGTTACCACATTTCCTTTAAGCAGGCTTTGTTTCTTACAGATATATATATGATTAATAAAAGATAAGACCTGGCTTAATAGCGAACTCTTAGTTACTGTATTTTTGTTTAATATTGGTGCTCTAAAATTATGTCTGATAGTCTATATTGAAATTTCTTTAGCAGTATTGCATGTGATGTGTATCTGTCTTCTGGTTTTGTTATCTTGAAACATTTTTGTTCTCTTGAAACCTGTGCTTGAAATTTGCTTTGTCATTTATGTAAAACCTAAGACTAATGTTGTGTTATGCTCTAAAGTTCTTACAGTTTTTTGTTATTTATTTTAAACTTTTCAGCTTCCACACGTATGATTATGCAAGACATTTTGTTAGTGCTTGCACCCGTATTCTTGGACTTGAGGGTACGCCTGAAGGTGTGGAAGATCAAGGGAAGTTAACTCGGGTGGCTGCGGTATGATTGATTATTCTATTGACAGTCAAATGGTGTATATATACTGTGATTTGTATTTTCATGAATTGGATACTATTTGAGTTGAATCTGAATATATTTTGTCTAGGTTATTTGAGTTGTGAAATATTTTGTTGTGTTCTTACTTTAGACTTTTCCTCCTTTTGTGCTGCAAGTTTAGTTTCCTATCGGGATTGATTCTGGTCGGTTTATTCGGGCACTTGAAGTTCCTCAAGTCCAAGAGCATATTAGAGTATTAAAAGAGAGATTTGCTGGCAGGAAGGTAACAGATATCCTCATCATGTAGCATGTCTAACTGCTGTGGTGAATTCTAGGGAGTTATTCTGCAAGGAATATTAGATAGGGTTAAAGACATCCAGGTCCTCGCAAACATGGGTAATCCCATATAAGTCATTATCAAAGTTGGGGCAGACGTACAAGTCATTGAAAATTCACAAAAACCCATATACATCCCCGGTTTCAACAAAAATTAATCACAACCCAACCTACCCTACTTCCTAAAAAAAAAAACCCAACCTACCCTACTTAACTTTAAACCTATAACCATAAAATGATTAAATTATTCTCAAATTTTAACCATTTTCAAACAATAACTCAATGAAAATGAAGAAACATAAAAATTCTTATAATGATAATTTAATATTTGCATGGACTAATTTGTTTTTGTGATTATTTATGAAAGCTATAATGCTTACACAATTACATAGTGATAAAGCATTTTGTTAAATTTGAATGAAATTTTAACCCAAGGATAATAATTTGGTATTTGTGAGTTTTCATGGACTAATGTTTCTGCCTCAACTTTTAGAGGGACTTCTATGGGATTACCCAGGTTTGCAGGGATATAGATGTCTTTAACCCTATTAGATATTATTTTTGGCAATGTAACACAATTTATTGAAAGAGTGCTTTTTAAATACAATTTGCCAATCATTTAGGGTTGGTATGATTTATTTAAAGCAAAAATGTTAAAATTATTTTGAATGAAAAAAAGCAAAAACTTTAAAATTTACCTGATAAAAATAAAAATAGCCCTCTTCAATTACCTGATTAAAATTTACCTGACTATTACATATATAATAACTGATCCACTAAATGACATATTAGATTCACTTATGCATTTGTGGGATGATTCAATTTTATTTCAGACACATGCACTTTCACTTATATTATAACTGTTACATAATTACTGTATGACAACAAATTCTCTTCAGTTAAATGGATTCAATGGCAGGTGATGCTGGGTGTTGATCGTCTTGACATGATCAAGGGAATTCCTCAAAAGATTTTGGCCTTCGAAAAATTCCTTGAGGAAAATACTAAGTGGCATGATAAAGTAGTTCTGCTGCAAATTGCTGTGCCTACAAGAACTGATGTTCCTGAGTGTATGTTTTTTTAAATGAATTTATGATTCTATTAAAA
This sequence comes from Acorus calamus, assembly GCA_030737845.1. Taxonomy (NCBI): domain Eukaryota; kingdom Viridiplantae; phylum Streptophyta; class Magnoliopsida; order Acorales; family Acoraceae; genus Acorus; species Acorus calamus. The sequence continues at coordinate 32,761,704 of CM060858.1, read as the reverse complement.
AATGCATTGCATGTCATGCTAATATTGTGCTTGGAGGGGCAAGAAAACATCCTTCAATGGAAAAATGTGCCTTGGTATTTATTTTTTCTGCATCATAATTCTTATTTTTCATCCCAAATAGAATAGATGTCAGCATAGGACGGATAGTAATCTTACTTGTAAGTAAACTATTTTGTTTAGTGTCATGATTTTATTATATTCTGTGTGGGTAAGGTCAGTAACAGTCAGAACTCAAAGGATCCACAACAATTTTGATATATGGCTCTATAGTGTGCCGAGTGTAGCATCTAAACTTAGGAATGCAAAATATGGGGGTTGCTTTGGAGCCTGAAAGATTATCTAGAAGTGGCAACATCATAATTATTTGACTTGCAGCTTGAACAGGTACTTATCTATGTATGCCTAGAGCTGCATGATAAATATCAGCAATAAATTTCTCTTCAACTAAAAAGGGTTGGGTGAAATATATTTCAAATTTTAGTTGTTTTTTAATGGAATTAGGGTTTTCTGTTATTCTGGGCATGAATTTGAACTACACTATTCATGACATCAGGAACAGTCCTTCTAGTAAACTAAACAAACATAACTGAGACAGATGCGCAATGACAGGGAATTGTTGCAAGTCTTGAGTACAGACATGGAGCTTATAGTTCACATGTAGATATTCCGTGGAACTTAGTTTGCCAATTAATCTGAGAAATACAAAATACCAAATTTCAAGAGAGGTAATGGGAAAAATGTGATTTACTTGTATACAGATTTAAACTAAATGCACACTGTATTTTTTTTGTTCATAAAAACACATGGTATTAGTTGTCGTCTTTCATTAATTCAAAATAGCTAAATTTCATATGTAGATTAACGATTCATGTGTATCTATAATATTGGTATTAATATGTGCAATGTAAGTATCACATCCCATCTTCTGCCAACTTATTTTGATCTCTGTTGATGTGCTTGATGCTTCTTGTTCTACAATGCATAAAAAGATATATGTAACATGGTTTTCTGATAATTCAGTTGTTTGACTTCATGGTGCCTGTTTCACAACCATATCATTTTTGTATGTCAACAATCTTGCATATTGCAATGGCATAATCATGAATTTGATTTAGGAAAAATCTTATTTTTGTGTAGTGTTTAATATCTTGATTCAGGAGCTGTGGTGGGTGCTTATATTTACATTTCTATTAAGCCATGTGAAACTGTGTTTTATTTTACAGATCAAAAACTTACGAGCCAGGTTCATGAAATAGTTGGACGTATAAATGGTCGTTTTGGAACATTGACTGCTGTACCGATTCATCATCTGGTATGATTCTCCTAACTTTACTACAGCTAAATTAAGTTGGCTTCCTTCTGGAAAATGCACTGTTGTGCATCCGTGTGTGTGATAATCATTTTGTGGTGATGATCAAAGGGATAACAGATGTGAGGTTGACAATTGGTTGAATAATTCACTTAATCTTATGTAGGACTGTACATTAGCAGTTGAGATTAGATCCATAAAAAGCTAATTAATGATTATGTCTATGTAATCTTGTCTCTTTTTAGGTTGACAAATAGCAAATGCTTTGTTTGAGCATGTAATAGATCAGTTCATGTGGCAACCTGAGGAAAGAGGAAGTTACTGGGTTATTGGAGGGAAAGCATGAGATAAGGGCTGAATAGGTGGGTTAGTAGATTGGACAAGACAGCCTATTAAACTAATGTAATTATCAGAAGAAGAGTAATTGTATGAACTTGTGCAGTCATTTTGAAATTTCTCAAAAACATTAAAATTATATATTTTGGAGCAGTCAGCCTGTAGTTTTTTTTATAATAAAACGGTAGGCATATCTTATCCCAATCTTATTAAAATGAAGTGAATGCCCAAAACACAAATGCATAAAACAAAAACACAGATAACCCCACAAAACAATGATACCTGTCTGAGTCGCATTAGAAGAGGTATCTACCGATGCCCAAAAAACCGCTACAACCACCTCACCCTACTCCTTGATCATAATCCTACATCCCAAATACATGAAAGAAGAAGCACCCACACAGAATCTCCCCCAGCCTTTGATGTAACGAATCACCGACTCCCAATCGTTTTCTGCATATAGCATAACGCCCCTGAATATTGCTGGCACAAAAGTTTGACATTTCTTAGTTGTAATACTTCTTTCTTCCCTTGATCTCAGCCTCTTGCCAGCTAGCCACATCCGATCCATGGTGGTAAAGCCAATCGCCATCCCTATCGCTGCTATCATCCTGCCCCATGTCTGTTGCGCCATCTGACACCGAATGAATAGATGTTCTGTTGTTTCCTCCTCCTCGTGACATAAGCTGCACATCCTGTCATCATTAGGCGCCCATTTCGCTCCGTAAGACTTGGTGAGCAACATGTTCTGATACATCAACCACATGAAGGCCTTGAATTTGTGTGGGAATCTGAATCCCCACACTTCTTTTGACTTTGCTGCCATGTCCCTCAGTCTTGGTCGTTCCCTCCATGGTTGCAGCTTCCTCACCACCACATCCGAAAGCAGTCATTTTGTACTTGCTGAATAGTGATCTAGTTATCAAGCACTTCATCTTTTCCCAGTCCCATTACCTTTAAATTCTGAAACAATTGAATTTGCAAAATGCTGTAAAATTATAGTGCATTTTGTATTCATAATTTTTCCTGTTAATGCTGAGATCTCCTACTAACTCTCTTTGTTTATTGTAAAAAAACAAAAAAACTGACTCATTATGTATAATATGAACAGTTTTTAAAGTTCTGTCTTTTTCTCAGGACCGTTCCCTTGAATTCCATGCATTGTGCGCGCTGTATGCTATTACTGGTAATTTTCTTGTTACCATCTTATGTTTTCTGGTAGTTTTATATATGCTGGCATGACTTTGAATGAAGCTTATGAATGTATTCTTATTTCTTACTGATATGCATTTGGACAAAATTTGCAAACAATAATTGCATGTGAGGAAGTTATCATGATTTTTTGCATCTGCGTTTGTCATGCCATCTTCCTTTTGTTCGTAAAATGGTGCATGTCTTTTCTTTTCTTTTTTATAAAAAAAATCATGATTGGGCCTTGCACTTCTGAGTTTGATATTTCATTTGAACAATGGAAAAATAATGATTCACCAGTGGGAATAAGTATGATGGATTATGGTATTAAGCCTCTCAAGTAGTAAAGTTTGTCTTAAATCTTCTGATAATGTAAAACTTACATGCACTATTTTCCACTGTAAGAAAAAATTCCTGTATTTAAGAAAAAAAATTGTGGACAGTTGTTTGTTCTCTTATGCAGAATAAATTCTGGATGCTCACTGATAAACATCTTTCTGCTGACTAATTCCTTAAATACATATATTGGAAGTTATATTTCCACAAAAATGTTGTGTAAGACCCACAAATGCTTCTCAATTATGGAAGATCCTTAGGTTGAATGATTGCCTCCTCATGTGGGAGGAACAATAAGAAATTTTGTGGTTAGATGTTGCAAAAACAGCATGCAATGAAAACCTCATGGATACTATTGTCTTTAGTGAGGATGCCATGCTAGTTTCCAGTTCATAACTGTGTATGGCAAGATGCATACACAATTTTTTGTTCGACAGTGTTTTTGGAATGAAGAGGTGTGTTTAGGAAGGTTGTGCTTGAAGTAACTGGTTTCATTGATTGGTAATTTTATGAACAAATTACAAAACAAATAATTGTGACCCATGTGCTCTCACTGTCATTCCCATTCCCTCAATTTTCACAAAATTATATTACATTCATAATCCTAGTAATCTCTTCCTCATTTTTATCTACATGACCACATCTATCTCATTTGCATTATGAATATTAATTCAATTAAATAGTGATATAACTGAATTTTGATTTATGAAGTGCTGAAATGTTAAAAGTGCAAAATAAATAACATAATCTCAATGAAGAGGTTATTGGATCAAAAGGTCTATAGGCATGGGGGAAGTGGGTGAATTGGCCACAGATGGATTCGGGGTCATTAGCAATACCTAAAAATATAGTGGCTGCTGATTTGTGGGTTTTCATTAACTACAGCTATTGGAGAATGCTTTGGATACATGTATAGGTGCATTTGTGTGTTAATGAGGTAGTTTGAATTACTATTAAGATTGAGAAGTCATGTTCAGTGTGGGGTGAAGTTGAATTTTTTTTAATTGTTCTCGCAATAGTTACATGTAAACGCAAACCAAGCTTGGGGTTAGCCGGCTAGCACCCCCTATCCAATAATGAGGTCAAGGGATCAAATCCTGGGGGCACCTATTTAAAAAAAAAAAAAAAAAAAACCAATGCAGTTGGATAGAGAAGTGTGAGTGAGTGACTTACCTCACCTAAAGAACTGTTGAAAAATGCAAAAATGCAATGGAAGTTGTGATGGTTTTGTTGAAAGATTATTTGAAAAAAAATGAAGTTTGCAGCTTGAAAAATATTGAAAGATTAATTGCTTTCAAGTTGGGATGGTTTTTGAATTTGAAATAATCTTTCAACTTCAAAGCAATGGAAGTTGGGATGATTTAGTTGGCTAGAGAACATATGCTTTTAATCTCCTTAGTTTGTTTGAAGGCTCCCCTCACCTAAATTTGAAAGATTATTTTGAATTTTGGACACATATGGGACTTAGATCCATTTAGTTGGCTAGAGAACATATGCTTTTAATCTCCTTAGTTTGTTTGAAGGCTCCCCTCACCTAAATTTGAAACATTATTTTGAATTTTGGACACATATGGGACTTAGATCCATTGAAGTGATAGTGCTTGCTAGGTTTGAAGCCAAACTTAACTCTTTTTTAGTCCAGTCAAAAAAGTTGAGCTTGAATCGCCTATGTTCAGGCTGAGCTTTAAAATGGTGCCTGGAGCTTGAGAGAGACCAGGTTGAGTTGAAGCAACCTTGTTACTTTAAAATGGTACCTACCTTGGCTTGATTATGACAATATTGGGTAACTTCTATACAAAATACATATAGATGGCGATGGGTTTATGTTGTTTGGCTAATTGGCTATGTACAATGTTTGCAGGTAATTCTATCTTACTAATAGTTGCATCTTTCAATGTTTGCATGGTGAATGACAAAGGTCGTTATGCGGCTTCTCTTTGTTCTTTTATTTGGGATTTGAAAGAAAATGTCCAGGATTTCTTGTCTGTGTATTACGATTGATGTAACACTGCCAAACTGTTGGGAGATAATGTTGGCATTGATGATCAGTGTTTGAGAAATCATAGATATGATACAAGTTGTCCTATTCTATATGACTAAAGGACTGAGCGGAACCACAAATTTAGTGAAAATGTGAGCTTTATTGGGCAAACATGTATAACAGAGATTGAAGTTACAAATCATATTGGAGTGGGTTCGGATAGCCCCATTACCCTTTTTATTCGACCCACCACCCTCATTTTTTTTCCTAAACCCACTACCCTTTATTTATAGAAAAAAATATATGAACATCTACCACCACCATTCTCTTTCTCACAGGTTCTCTCTCTTTCCGTCAGTTTCTTTTCTCTCCCTCCCTCCAATTGATCCTGTGCTACTGTGCCTCCCCCTGCCACGGTGGCTGCCTCCACCTACTCTCCTCCCCATGCTGTTGTGCTGTCCTCCTCCCCGTGCCGTCGTGACCGCCGCCACCTACCCTTTTTGATCTTCACTGTGCCAAAAACAATGTGTTAGTGAATGTCTATGGTAGGTGGGGAGGGGTTTGTTTGTTGGATTAATGGTTTTCAAACAAAAAAAAGTTGTTTTCAGTTTTTTTGGTTGGTGGGCATAGTGAATGGGTTAATGGGGATAACCACATCCATTGGAAGTTGTTGGGAGATTTATGGTTCATTGAAGCATACAAAAATTTTATTTTTCATGGAGAACAATTCCTAAAGATGAATAACATTTTCCTAAAAGTGGAATGTATAAGGGAATATTAATCTGAATTGGCCTTTCCCATTAGAAGTTATTTTTGCTCATTTTCTGAATATCATTTTTTGAATATTATCTTAGATCAGCTATGTGCGATACTTTGGATGATTATGCTTGTAATGATAGCTTTGTACTGACACTTGAATTTAAAATACGTTAAACTTGAAATGTATTAATTAATCTCCTAGTCATGTGATCATATTTGAATATTTAACTGGAATATCAGTACTATGACAGTCTCGTGCCCTTCCTTGGACTGTAACTAGTACTATGTTGTAGTCCTAAGATGGTGCAGATTTTGTATTGATCTTTCTGTCCTCTTTCATTTATTTTTCTTCAGACATTGCTCTTGTGACATCTTTAAGGGATGGAATGAATCTTGTTAGTTATGAGTTTGTAGCATGCCAAGCTTCAAAGAAGGGTGTTCTTATTCTTAGTGAGGTAATTTTCGTTCTTTAAGTAGGTACTTAGTTTTTTTCTGTTTTTCATCAAAATTGAGTTTGTGCAGCAACCAATCTATAAGCAATGTGACCTTAACTACTGAAACCAACTTTACCTAGGTGTCCGTAGGGAAACATCCGAGTGGCTCGGTGCGGACATCTGGAGGATTAGTCCTTGCCTCGAAGGTTTGGGATACCTCTGATAGAAGAAAAAAAACTACTGAAACCAACTTCTAGGCAGGGTAGGATTTAAAAACTCCTGAAGCTCGTGACTCTGAGTAAAACTAGCCTCTACTTGTTTGGCTCTCTATTATTAAAAGTTTAAGTGCTCGAGGATAACTAATGGAACTTTGATGTTCAAAATTCTGAGAGTAGTAGTTCCGGAAACACAGAAAATAATGCACAATTCTCTACTAAACTTTCAACCTCCTCGTGATCTAATGATAAATTCATTGCCTAACCTAACACAAACCCAAATACAAGTTCAGGAAGCAGATCTCTGATGATAGTTGCCTGAATAAGATGTGCCAAGGTAGAGATCCCCATTGCATGAGGTCTGTAATCAGAATTTTTTTTAATTGTGAATCCCAACTCCTTTTTTATTGCTGATGCAAATAATTTGTCAAGTTTAATCTATGTAAAGTTTCTCAAATCCCCAAAAGGTCAACCAGCACCAGCTCCAAACTGCTATAAAGGTAGTGTACAAGTGTATTAATCAGATGTGATATCTATAATAATTAATCTTTAGCGTATTAATTAGGATTTAGGTCTCTTATACAATGAGCTCTTAATTACTTTCAAACCAATTTATCTGCACGTTAATTAATATTTCATCGTGAACAAAACTGATATTCTAGTTTCTTTATTGTGAATGGCTTATAAACCAATGGTCGACAGAAAATATCTGTGAACTTCCTCATCTGTTACTATAACAATGGTGAAACTTAGAGGAACAATGCAGAAATAACCTTTAAGCACAATATATCTAAAATCTTGAATTAAACAATAGAATGAAACTGGAATTTTAATTCATTAATCATATAGCCCATGCGCAATGTCCTCTACATTTTTTCCCATAAAGTGTGTTTCAAAAAGCCTTGTATGCAAGCGGAACACCATATGTGCATTTTGCTTTTGAAATATCAATTATTTCGCTATTTTCAGTATTTTATTTATCAGAATTATTGACAGTAAAAATGGTAATGCTTGTTTTCATCTTTTTAGTTTGCAGGAGCTGCTCAGTCCCTGGGTGCTGGAGCACTTCTTGTCAATCCCTGGAACATCACTGAAGTTGCACAATCAATAAAATATGCTTTGGATATGCCCGCAGATGAAAGAGAGAAGCGTCATCAACATAACTACGAGCATGTCACCCGCCACACTGCGCAGGATTGGGCTGAAACCTTTGTAAGGTATATAATACAGTTGAACAGAAAAAGAAGCGCATATGGCTGCATCTCCCGCACTTTGATGGCATGCCAGATTAAATGCAGAGAGGGGATGTGAATGGCATGCATGTGTGGCCGCACTGCAATCACTGATTGTAATATTTCAGATATTCATGTTTTAAGTATAAATTACTGTGAAACCCACACTATCAGTCTGCTTTGTATGCAGTGAACTGAATGACACTGTAGTTGAAGCTCAACTAAGGACAAGGGCAACTCCACCGGGACTTCCAATAGATAGAGCAGTTGAGCGATACCTACAATCGAAGAACAGACTTCTTATATTGGTATTTACCCATTGTTTTTTATTTTATATGAATGGAAGCAGAATATTCACATCATCAATGCATATGTACGGATACATGCACACGTTAGAGAGAGAGAGAGAGTAATCACATATCCCTTGAGGATTTCTATCTTGTTGCATTTAACTGACCTAATTTGCACACTTATTTTTTATGCTATTATTTGTTCAATTTCTTTTAATGACTTCGTATAACCAAGAAACATGTTATTGACTTTTGTCTGAATAATGTCATTGTGTTTCACTGAATATGTGTGTTTTTTAAATTGTTTCCTTTATCACATTTAATTTTCTTGAACATAATTTTTTCTATAATCTTTTACTTAATATTAGCCTGCTCATCACTTTCTGTCATTGAGTTTCAACGTGCGTCTTATGTAGGGATTCAATGCAACATTGACGGAGGTTTTGGATAATCCTGGAAGAAGGGGTGGTGATCAGATCAAAGAGATGGATCTTAAATTGCACCCAGAGCTAAAAGAACCCCTGACGATTCTCTGCGAGGATACAAAGACCACTGTTGTTGTCCTCAGTGGAAGTGAACGAAGTACTCTTGATTATGTAATTTCTTTATTCTCATCTATTCAGTCATATAGCTTTTTTTAAACACCCAATTGACAGCTTGCTTCTTCAACAGAACTTTGGAGATTACAATATTTGGCTGGCGGCAGAAAATGGAATGTTTTTGCGTGTTACCCAGGGCGAGTGGATGACAACAATGCCAGAGCATCTGAATATGGATTGGGTGGATAGTGTAAAGGTGCCTACTGGTGCTCAGTATTTTAATTCTTTCCATCTAAAAAGAAACAATATCATGCTTCTTCAAATCAAATTTCTGGTTCACTGATTGCTGGCATTTCATTTCAGCACGTTTTCGAGTATTTCACTGAAAGAACTCCTAGAGCTCATTTTGAAAATCGTGAGACTTCACTTGTTTGGAATTACAAGTATGCAGGTACATGGTTTTCTCTTCCTCACGTGCCATTTTTCTTATGAAGACTGAATAGGATGTGTGACACCTTGTAATTTCATCATGTTGATGTTGTTGTAGATGTTGAATTTGGAAGGCTTCAGGCGAGAGACTTGTTGCAACATCTATGGACAGGTCCAATTTCTAATGCAGCTGTAGATGTTGTTCAAGGTAGCAGGTCTGTTGAAGTCCGATCAGTCGGAGTTACAAAGGTAAGAATCATAGCATTTTGTCTTAGAAAACCATTTGGTATTTTATATTTGTTATAATCTGTTATAACAGGATGGGCAAGCTGATATATTAATTGTAATATTGTATTTTTTTGTCAAACATTATCCTCGAAAGTAATAATGGACACTGTTGGATGTCATGATTTTCTAATTAAAACCTATCTAACAGGTGCTTGGACCAATTTTGATTAGGACTTTCTTAAAATTATGCTGTGATTTAGATTTTGAACAGTGAAAAAAAAGGCATAAAAATGAGTGAAATCTGATTCTTGCAAGACAAATCTGGAAGTTGTGGAAATAATTCCGTTTTTTTCCATATCTGTGCTTTCTACCATTCTTTTATACAACTATAATATAATGCTCCAACTCTAATTTGTGATTTATATCATATGCAATGTGCAGAAAGTAATGTTTTGTGAAGTTTCTTGTGTATGAAATGTTTTCTTTCATCTTTAAAACTTCCCTTTTACTCGTCTGATTACTGTAGATATTGCTATACACTGCAGGGTGCTGCAATTGATCGGATATTAGGAGAAATAGTTCATAGCAAAGGCATGGTTACACCCATTGATTATGTTTTGTGCATTGGACATTTCTTGGGAAAGGTATGCCTCTTTCCAGTGAGTAAATAATTAAATATTGATAACTGGTCTTCAGGATTTATTCTATGTTGTTTCATCATGTTGTTTTTTGTGTTAAGGGGAAGTGATTCTTTGTAGTCCTATCATTGTTGTGCCATTTGTTGTTGACTTGTTGGAAAATCTAGTATTCTTGGTAGTACATAGAGGTTGTCAGATCATTGGTTGAGAACCATTTATACCTCCATCTAAGTTTTTTGGTGAGCAACCTGTTACTGTCGTTTAATAGTTATAGAAATGTCTGATTGAATCAGAATCTTGTTGATTTAAAACCTGTTACATGATGCTTTGAATTATTGATTAATCATGTATGAAATATGTACCTTTCACTGAAAGTTTAATTCCTGTTTAAATAGTGTTTCATTAAATAAGGCATGCTTTATTCAACAGTTCACGTACTAAACAAAGTAAAACATGTATTGAACACACAATATGAATTTTATTTGTGCAACAGAGAAGGGAAAAGAAAACGCTTGACTAGGTTTTGCTCCTAGATTTTTATGTTGGTTATTACTGGTTTTGTCTGAATTCAACTGTTGTAACTTGAACCGATTAGTTTTTGAAATGTTTTGGTGTTATGAAATTGATCATTGATTTGATTTAATATTGGTGATTTGCCTGTCGAATATAATTTTTTTTCCTGAATTTTCAAGCTCTTTTTCCGTATTTTATCTGGACTATGCCAAGTTGCAATATTCATCTTTCCTGAGTTATTCCTGAATTCCGAAACAGTGAAAAGGTTTAGGATCATTATACAGTTGAAACAGATGCATGATTTATCATATTCCTGTTGAGTTCTGAAAGATTGTCATTTGAACGAAATGATTAAAAAAGCTCATGATTATATGTGTCAAGGTCTTTGAGTGCCAGTCTAGTGTCCTGTAGCCCCATTTTTTGATATTCAACTTTTTGTGAATAAAACTTTATAAAATGTAAACGAACACCTTGGTCTTCCTTGACATGAAGACCTGTATTGTTGCAAGCCGATTCTCTGCCACAATTAATGACATCATCTGTTCACTGGAACTCCAGCATGTTTTTGTTAAATATGACATTGTGACCTGCTCTAATCTCATTTTGAATGATTATATCAGGATGAAGACATCTACACATTCTTTGAACCGGACCTTCTTGACCCTGCGGGTTCAGCGAAAGCCAAGCTAGCCGAAGCGAGCAAGACCTCAACTGACAGAAAACTCACGCCGAGGCCATCTACCGGGAAGGGTGCGCTGAAGTCCTCCCACAGCAGAACAAACAGCAGGAGCGCCATGTCAGCTAACCTGGACAGGAGAACGCCGGTGCCCAATCAGGCAAGCAGCTCGATGAGCAGTGCACGGAGGTCCCCTCAGGACAGCATCACATGGCACGAGGGGTCGTCGGTTTTGGACCTGAAAGGGGAGAACTACTTCTCATGTTCGGTTGGCAGAAAGCAGACCAAAGCGCGTTATCTCCTCAGCTCGTCGGACGACGTTGTCACGTTCCTCAGGCAGTTGGCGTCTGCGTCATCGGTAAGGCATGCTTGATTGTGATGATCAGTGATTTTCGGCCAATTCTTTTTCTCAGTTTTTCATAGAATGTACATCTCAAAAGAAGAAAAAAAAAAGGTTCATATGTTTTGTGCATTTACACAGCTCTGCTACTGTTGAAAGTCCAAGAATGATATTTTAGATGATGTCTGCGACATCATTTGGAAAAGAAAATACGTGTTATCATTATATAAGTTTCAATTTTCATCTCACCAGCTATAGAGAAAATGTTTCCAGTGGCAGAATATACTGTTTGTGTCAGGTTTTGCTTTTGTTTTTTAAGATGTACCCATGGTTTGGTCAGACTAGAGTTTGACAGTCTAAAAACAACGTTATGTAATTTGTCTTCAAAACCCCCATTTTTTAACCCTAACCCCCCGACTACAGTTCAAAAACAGTCCCCAGCTATTGGAATATATACTGTAATAGTATCATATATGTTTCACTAGCGTAGTGTATGCAAATTTAAATGTTTTTAATTTTTTTCAAAAAGAAAAAATATGCAGTTTATCTAAATATATATTTTATTTTTTTATGACTATGTATTTCAATGGGTGAGTGTATATTTAAAAAAATAAAGAGGGCTGCAATGCAAACGGGATTGCATACATGTATTAGACATATCATGTTTTTTTTAAATCTCTTTAACCTTAACCATAATAATATCACCATCTCACTAAAGTATAATAATAATAATAATAATAATAATAATAATCATCTAGCAAAGCGTATTTGAGTTTCTCAACCTAGAACCACGAATAATCTCCCCCAAAAGTCCAAAACCAGAACGCAACAACCTTTACCTTCGTTACGCATGATTTTAAATAGGGAAAAATCCAAATAACTTGTAAGCTACATTGAATTCGTATAACCCTCTGACTTTTCGTCTATATAACCTCTTGAAAACATATAACACTTTAATTAAATTTTTGTTGACAGATGAAGAATATTATGCAATATTCCGTTTGGTTAACCCTGACAAAAAACACAGCATATCAAAAATCACTCACAATTTGTTAAAAATGTGAAAAAAACATTTGTGAATAATAATTTTACCCCTCCGAATAGATTATCGAACCTTATCTGGATGGACAAAATTATCATTTAAAGAGGATTTTCTACATTTTTATCACATTGTAGGGGTTTTATGATATATTATGTTTTCAGTTAGGGTTAATCAAACTGAATATTAGCATAATATTTTCTCATCTGTCAATAGAAATTTAATTCAGGGGAGCTATTTGAATTTACATAAGTGTTTTCGAGAGGGATACATAGACTTTAGGAATAATCAGGGGTTTTATAGATTTTGATCAATTTACAGGGGGTTATATGGATTTTTTCCTTTTTAAATATTGATGTTTCGTGCAGCTTGAAAGTTGGAACCAAAAAAAAAAAAAAACTTCTAAGTTGGATGAGAAAGGCCATTTCAGCAACAACATAGCGTGTTGTTGATGACACTATGGGCTAAACACATGGTCCCTCTCTCTTCATTAAATCATGTTTTTGTTACACATCAATAGGAAGTTGAAGTGATAATAAAAATATATATATATTATTAAGTCTTTTTTTTCAATCTTTTCACACGTTTTTATTTTATTTTTAAATAGTTAACTCATTTAATTAATTAGATATATATTTTTATAAAATATAAAATATATATACTTCAATTAATAGTATGAATCTATTTATAAAAAAATATTAAAAATTTATTAACTAGATACATACCTTGTACAAGGAGAGTGTATGACACTAGTGTGATATATGAAACTGGAATTGAAAATAAAAAAAATTGTGTAATAAAGTTCTAAAAAAAAGAGAGCATTCTTATACGCAGTATGTGGGATAATCCTGCAAACAATCCATACATCCTGATAACTATCCATTGTTATCAATTTTTCTCATTTTTTATACAATGGGCTCATGCAATTCCTCGTGTACATACATTTTTACAATTTTTTAAATAAAAAAATATACATCATTAGTTGATGTTTACTATTTATAACAAAATTAAAACGTGTATAAATTGTAGGTGAAACTGTTTCACGGATTGTTCATAATATTATATTATAAAAAAAAAACAGTGTGTATAATATAAACATGAACAGGCAAGCCTGGAACATCTATCACATCCAAAATAAGGCATTCCCAAATGAAGCAATATTGGTTAATGTTTACAAGAAACCACAACAGAAATGCCCAAACCTTTGGCCTTGGCCTCACAAATTACTGGTCCTTGAGTGGTACACATTGTATACTTTTGGTTTTGTTCGTTCAAGGAAAATGTCATGCCATGGACTTTGGAAGATCAATTAGTAACATAAGGAAAAAATAAAATACATGAAAGTCATGATCATTGAAAAGAAATTAAAAGGGAATAAAGCAACTGTCTCTTTCCATATTAACAAGAGAATGAGTTGCCCAATTAAAATAGAGACGTCTCGTAGCTCCTCTGAAATATTAAACCTTATCCACTCCTATTTGGATCCTTGTATGCTTATATTGGTACCTACTTTGATGTTTATATATTGCATTTTAACCCTCTTTAATTTTTCATTCATTTAAGAGGTACGACTATTCTATCCATGTTTTTTTTTTTTTTTTGCTATGGAAGGACACGTGGTTGACCTTACGATCAAGTTGGTAAGGCTACCTCCGCCTGTTTGCTCCGGTCCCACGAAAAATTCTTTCGAATAATCACCAACAAACAGGTGGGTAAGTCAGCGCCAAGACTCGACCCTAGGATCTATCGGTAACACCGCTAAACCCTAAATCGTTGTGCTATGGACACTGGAGACTATCCATGTACCTTTCAAATGATAACATGTATATCTTGAAATCAGAAGTGAGACTAAAATTAGAGCAAGTGAAAGAGTCTGTTTGGATTCACGGTGGAACAAATTTGGAAAAGTTAGAGAAACGCTACTACAGGTCCAAACATGTTTTTGGCTTCTGCATCCACACTGCCCGAGACTATCTAAAAATCATGCGTCACTCCTAATTTTTTCCACATTTTAAATTCTATAAAATAATGCTTTTCTACACGGAATTTAAACTCATAGATTTTCATAAAGTAGGTGTCCCAGTGCACATCCAAGTGGAACCTAAAATTAGAGCATATTTTAACAACCCCATATTTGTTTACAATATATATTTAACATATGCTAATTGAAATATGATAAATAAATCTCCTATGCTTGTTTGACCCTGACAAAAGGGTCATAATCCACCGGTCCAATTATTACAATTATAATTCTAGGAGAAGTGGAAATAGTTTATACATGTCATATACGTAATTAAAAATTAAAAAAAAATGATGAGATAACTAAGAAAAATTCAACCAAACATAAACTATCTTGTTAGTTATGCATCCCCAAATGTCAATGTATATAATCTCATAGCACATGGTCCAGATTTAAATTAATCTCTCGGTGTGTTAGGAACTTTTATTTTTATAATTATGAGATGCATCTCATCACAAACAACTAATCAAGAACCTAGATGACAAATAACCTTTGCTTGAAGAAACAAGGTGTAAGAAAGTTTTGGGTGTGAGAATTGTAAGTCGGGGCAAGTTCCAAAAATCCTACATTTTTTGTATTTGAAAAATTGATTATTACAAGACATTTTTTATTTGATGACTTTTATATTTAGAAAATTAAATCACATAAAGTGAAACATGTTTAAAATAAATTAATTTTTACAAAAATAAAATATATAAATGTGTTTTCAAATGTTCAAAATCTGAAGAATCGGAGAAATGCAAACATGTAAACGTGGCATCTAAGGCTACACAATCAAAGTGAATAAATTAAGTATAGCTTTTTCTTTATTTTTTGGTGACAGAATAAATTAGGAATAGCTTAGATTCCCTGTTTATGCTTGCCCAAAGCTCTTGGACACGCGTCCCACTGTCATTGCTGAAACAATTGTATTAAAAATAAAGCTCAAATCACTCCAATAAGGTTGTACATGTTATAACTATAGATAAAGTAGATAGCCATAGAACCCTACCATCTAGGGAGGACTTATGTACTATTTAACAAATTTTATGTATGAATTTAGACGAGGTTTTAGAAGACTTAGTATGTATAGCTCATGTAAAATCAGGTCAGTCCTACCCTCTAAATATTGTACATAAAATATACATAATATTTATATAATCACACACAAAAGTTTGTGCCAAAATGTCATCCAATTGTCTCCAAATTGACACATTCAAGAAACAACATTACCTCATAATCAAAACATTTGCATTGCAAGTCATTTGGGTTGACAAAGACCCCACCAAATTAAAATAAACAAAGACTAGAGTGAGAGATGCCCCACACTCAATCTCTCACACTCACGCCATCTCCCATAGATAAAATATGTACTCAAAAAACTCTATATATACCTCCCCTCCCTCAAAACAAAATGAAACCCATTCACAAACCACCCAATCCATACACACAAATACACATGGAAGAATTCCAAGAGTCCGACATGTTCTGGTCCAACGACAACCGTCCGATCACCTCCTCCACTAAATCCTGGCCGTCCCCGCAAAGGAATAACAACTCAAACATCCAGAAAACAAAAGAGTCTCAACCAATAGAAATCCCAAGGATTAATAAGAGGCCATGGAAGAAGATTGAATTCTGTAGTTCTTACAGAGAAACTTCTGAGGAAGAGGAGGAAGAGGAAGACTATTATGGTCTGCCGCCACATGAGGTGGTGTCGCGGCGGATGATGGTGAAGAGTATGGCGTTCTCGGTGTGCACTGGACATGGGAGGACTCTCAAGGGTTATGACCTTTGCCATGTTAGGAATTCCATACTTCGCATGACTGGCTTTATTGAGTCCTAATGTTTTGTTAATCTTACATATATAGAGCAATTCTCCGTTGGAGTTTGTTGTTTCTTTTATCATTTTTTAACAAAATATGTGGAATTGGTTTGGTTGGACAATAAAAAGGAAAATAATCTACCAGATTTTTAGAAAGTATAAACTCCATATCCACCATTTATCATTCATTTATTCTTAATCCATTCCAAGTCAAATAAACAATAAAAACTACTTTATCGTGTTTTTTAATGAAAATAATTGAAAACACAAATAAATAGAAAATTTCTTATCCCTCTGAAATTGCTATCTATACTAATATAGTTATATATCCAGAACAAACAAACAAAAATGGTGTACTGAATGTTAATTAGAATTATATAAACAATTGACTGTACCAACTTATAAATCAGACAAAGAAGACTTATTTCAAAAATCAAACCACATGAGCACGCCCATAATTACTCTTGACAAAGCACACTTTATTCAGGGAAAACCGAATTTGAGTTTCCATCAAGACCAACTCATGACAGTCTCGCTATACCAGGTACATTGTTCAAACAAAGAGTATAATAGAGACACAATGGTGACACACATATTTTTCTAACCTCTGTTGATGGGGAAAAGCTTCACTTTGGGTCATTGAAGAAGCTATTGATGGTTGGCATGATCTGTGGAGCCCTGTTGCGTACCAGCTTCCTGATTCTGTGTTCGGCGTAGTTATGACCCTCCTCAAAGTTCTCCAACACTCCAGCAGTCCTTCCTTCCTTGCTCACCCTATCACAATAGGATTAATGGAGGGAAGATTCAAAGAAAAGAAATAATACACCATCACAAAAGCAATTATGCAGACTCTTTAATGGATGAAACATGTATGATTGCATGGATAAAATACAGTGAACAGCTGAATTTGGTCTCAGCAAAATCACCACACAAAAGAACACAACAAGGGACTGCTAATCTGAACCATCAACAATAAGTATTTGAAAATTTAATCTGTATGCAACACCTAGACTTGATAACTGACTGGCATGAGACAACTTGATTTCAAGGTAGACAGAGGCCGCAAGGCATGGCAGGCAGAGATTCAATACAGATCAAGGTAGATGAAAGAAATGAGAGAGCCAGTAATTCAAAAATGCAAGATGAAACATTCTAATATTGCACAAAGAATAAAAATGTTCAGGGTAGACAGATGAAGTGTCATCTAATTCAGATTGACATCCAAGATGGACTGCGTCTCTGACTTTACAGTTCATAGTGGACGGATAACTGATGTCATCATGGTCTAGTCTACAAATAATTACTAACTACCATAAGTCATGCTTAATTTAAGTATTTTCGAGTCCAATACTTCTCATGCTTAATTTAACTATTTTCGAGTCCGTCCTCCCCATGAAAATCTTTGCACATTTGGATATGGAATAGTCCAGGAAATAAGTAAGAATAAAACAGAATAAGTGTTTTTTTTTTTAATTGTTTGGATGCAGGAATACCCATGGATAAACTATGTTGGAATAAACTGGTATATGAATTTCGATCAACCCTTGTAATTAAAGTTATTTTAGGTTGTTCCACCCAAAGAATATGTGAGCCCACTTTCAAATCAACTGTCATCACCTCTAATAAATCACATGTCAAATCAACTATCATGATTTTTTCACATTTTATAAATTTTTATTCACACTTTATTCACATTTTACTCAAATAACAAAATTTTTATTATTACATTTTCTAATGAGAATAATTCAAAACACAATCAAACACAAAATCATTTTATCTTTATTTATACTCATTTGTGTCAAAATAATTGTATACCTAAGAATAAGTTTTATTCTGTATTCAAACAGGGGCTTAGGGTGCTAATACACACAGTCATTCGGTCAATCCTACAATCCATTCTTACACCTAACCTATTAGTATATACTAGGCATATTAGGTTAGGAGAGAAAAATGCAAAAAAGATATGCAATCAATTCTTTCATGTTATATCTTCATTTCTTGTAAAATTATGTATTTTATTAGACAAACATATATACTGTTAAAAAAATCAAAACATGTTGGGGGTTGTAAAAGTGATGCAAGACATATTATCGCAATATTCAATGCTAGCTTTTATATTTTAGGTTCCTTTGATTTTCAAAGATGTATTTTAGATTTTATATTCTTTAGTTAGGATTAGATTTTTTTAATCTTTTAATTTTTCTAGAAATTTTAGTTAAAATTTTATTAACTAATTTATGGCATATAAATAGAGGTGACACCATCATTGTAAAACATATCTTTAAAATTGATAAAATTTATTTTATGTTATTTTTCTTTGTGGATTCAAGGATATCACCGGAAACAGACGTGACTCTTCTTCTTGTTGTGGATTAAAGGGTATTAATCTGAAGAAGAAAATGTCAATTTCTTATTTCCTGCCACCGCCACTGCATCAAAAGGGAATGCAACAATTTCCAAATCTTTCTCTCTCCATCTCTAAGTTTGATATAGAGAGAAAACATGGACCAAAGATGTACTTGTTAAGTTAAAGGATTGGACATGAAAATGAGGGATTCTACAACCAGCAACAAGCCAAGCTCCAACCCTCCTCATATGAGATGTGACATTGAATTATTCACTCCTGATAGCTATACTGAGATAGATAACAATCCAGGTTGAATAAATAACTTTTTGTATGATTATCTTTTTAGTTATTCTCATTGAAAAACGTAAAAATGATTTTTTTGTTGTTTAGTTCACTTTGGATAAAGTGATGATAAATGGTTGATAATGGATGAATAAGAGTTTTTGACTTTTTAAATGACAACTATATCCCATAGGAATATTGTGAGAGATGTATGATTTGATAGATGTGACAATTTTTGGAATCTTTGTAAGACTGTTAGGTGAGATAAATTTTTTAAAATGACATAGAAGGATATTTTTATTTATTGGCATAGATAAGCCCTGATAAGCAATTCCAATATTTCCTTATAATAATTATCAGGTCTTATCCTAGCTTATTCAGACATAACTATCGAGGTTTATTATATCAAAACAAACAATTTTTTTGAGTTATTATCATGTATTCTTCCTTATTCTTGCCTTATGTTTCATAGGCAAAGGGAAGCAGAAGAAAGGAAAATATTTGTTATCATTACAACATTCAGGGCGGAGGCACCCCCCAAGAATCCACGTGTAATATTTAGCCGCAAAATATTTCCTTGATAATAGATACTGATTTGTTGGTAACTATTATTTCCAAGGAAAACATTTCATTGGTAACTCTGTTGAAAGCAGTCTCTCGATTTATACCATCGTAATGATATTTGCCTCGGTAAACGACCCCCCTATGAAAAAATATTCATTGACAAAATATTTCACAGCTAAAAGTTTGGTATTATAGGCAATGTAAATATATATATATATATATAAACCTTCACAAAAAAAACATATATATTACCCAAGCAAAAATTTCCTTGGGAAAGACCATTTTGAAATTGGTTTTTTTTTTTTTTTTGGGGGGGGGGGGGGGGGGGGGGGGATGGTTGGGGTAATGAAATAAGTTGAAATATTATTTGAATATCAGAGTTGAAAGTTGTTAGATTCAGAGTCTAATTAATTCGCAATCATGTTAGCATCTCACGCAAATTTTTAATATATGCTTAACTAATTAAAGTACCTTCTCTTATAATAAAAATTAAATACATATTCATATAAATTGAATACATATATTTTAATTATATTTTTTGTATGAAAAGTATGCTGAGATAGTAAAATATATATCGTGTTACGTGATTTCATATAAATTATTAAGAAAAACTCTAGTTTTATGGGATGGTGGTTGAAAACCCACACAGTTTTTTATTTTAATTATTATTTATTTATTTTATTTTTCATGATCGCTAATTTGAATATCTCTTGGTTTTTTTTTCGTATTTATTTTTTAATTTTTTTTCAAGCTTATTTATTTAATTTTTGTGAATGGGAAATAATGAGATTTCAAGTTTTTTTTTTTAAAATTTCAAATCAAATTTTCGGATTACTAAATGTGAAAGAAGCAGTGAAAAATAATTTTCTATCCAAATTGTTCATTACTTCAAGGACTCGATCATTATTAGTGAACTTTAATTATCTTGAATTACTATAGAAATATATTATTTTATAAAAACATATTTTTTTTTATATTTTAAGTCTGTTGGCTTCCCCCGTTCTAAATCCTGGCTTCGGCTCTGACAACATTTGCGGCAATGTGCAAGTGCTGGAAACCCAATGACAAGCTTGAACTTTGATCAAAGGGAAAAATTTCCCATTCTTGTTCTTATAATCATCTAAGTGAGATAATGATTGCAAGACTGCAAGAGCAGGATCGCTTTTATTTACTCTTTCTATGAATTACTTCGCTGATTTTATTTCATGAGAATTAACATTAGCAAGATTCCTATGAAAACAAGGTGCATGTCAACATTAGACTTAACATTTGGTGTACATTCCCCGGAATAAAAAACCAGCAGCATGAGACTTAAATACAACATAATTCTTCCGTACAAATGACAAGCAAAAGAATTCCACAATCCACCTATCCAATGGAAATGTCACAATATAATCATTTCATATGTGATGCATATAAGGGGAAAAAAAATTTAAATTAACCTTAATTAAATAATTAATGTTAAAAATAACATTTCTTAAAAATTATTTACATAAGTGACCCTCTACCATTTTTATCATTTGACCATGCCACATCAATACCATCACGATTCTATTTTTTCTTTATTTAATTATCGTCACCATTCAAAAGAGAGAAACATTATGAATTTTAATGTGTGTGAGTTTCATGCTATTAACTACTCATTCAATTCTTTTTATATATCAAATTAATTTAAAATATTCTACATTTCATTCTCTTCATCCCCAGGAATCACGTATTTTTATTTGTTTACTTAAATTTTTTTTTGTGGGGATAAGTAAAAGAACCCCACAATCCACCTATCCAATGGAATTGCCACAATATAATAGGAAGAAAAAAAAAACATTCCAATCATTGAGAAGCACACATTATATCGATCTACAATGCCATGTACCTCCATATCCGAACAATCAACATCTTGAAACAGACATAGATAGATCTTGGATTAAAATGTTAATCAACGAAAGAGAGAGTCAGATAATGAAGAAGGATTGTTTGACTGACCTCACTTCGGGATTGAAGCAGATGTTACGAATCAGTTGGAATCCGCACATCCCGACCACAAACCCAACCGCCACGAACAGAGGATAAACCTAGAAGTGTGTATGATCAACATCAAATCTCGAGATGAAACATAGAAAACGATATCTACCTTTCTTGTTTTTGCTTATTTGTTTTAAAATTATGTCTTTATTTCTATTCTCCCACATTTCAGATTTTATAATTCGAGTTTAATTATGAAATCAGTAGCAAATATCTACCTTTCTCCTAAAAAAAAAAAAAACCATCTCGAAAAATCTAAATCAAAATAGATTGACGAGTTCGAGATGAAACATAGAAAACGATACCTCCGGCTTCAACCAGCGACTCGGGTTGGAAGAAGCCATCCGAAGAACTCTCAGAACAAGTGATTTTGAATGAGAAAACAGAGGGTCGTTCAGTCTCACTCCAGATTCTCTCTCCCCTTTTTATTGGTTGAGATTTTAACTCTTTTGCCCCTCCAGTTAGTCGGTATATCCGGTTCTTTCTCGAATTCCGGACTTTTGTTTTGTTTTCGTGATGGAGGGTGTTTCCGGAATTGAAATAGCTGATCATCATGTATAACTAAAAATTAGAAGAAAAAAAAAAAAAGAAGTTTTAGTAAAATCCTACCTTTTATTTTTGGGTTAAAAATATAGATACACGAATCCTTAAAAATTCACAAATATCTAATTATCATCATTTGATTAAGATTTTATTCAAATTTAACTAAATATTTTATCATTATGTAATTGTGTAGACATTATAGTATTTATAAATAATCATAAAAATAAATTAATCCATACAAAGATCAAATAATTATGGTAAAATTTTTTTATGTTTCTTCATTTTCATTAAGGTATTGTTTGAAAATGGTTAAAAATTTAAGGATAATTTAATCATTTTATAGTTATACGTTAAATTTAAGTAGAGTAGATTGAGTTATGATTAATTTTTGTTGAAACCAAAGATGTAAATGAGTTTTCAAGAACTTGTACGTCTATCACAATTTTGATAAGGACTTGTATGAGATTATTCATGTTTACAAGGCCTTGAATGTTTTAACTCTTTATTTTTTTATTATAGTTATTTTTTTTGTTTATTTTTTAACAAATAAATGATCTGTAAAGTGAGTACAAAATTACGGATGATGTCAAGTGGATAATGCGAGTCAGGATGGTTTAGAATTTGTCAGTATACATTCATAGAAAGTAACATGTTCATGTTTCAGAAATGGAAATTTTGTTTTGTTGAAAAGGAATGTAAATAAATGGTTTTGAAATGTATTTACTTTTTGCATAGTAAAGATATTTTAAAAAGTATTCTGTATTTGCTAGCTCAGAGAATCCTCCTAAATAAGGAATCAATGTTATTATCAGAATTTTCAAAACATCTCTTGTAATTTAAAAAATTCCCTTCTTTGCGTCCCAACACCAATTTAAAAAAACACTAAATAATTTAATATTTAAATTAAAATCTCACCACCTAAGAGCATCTTCAACCATGCTCCACCAATGTCTCCTTCATTTGGTGGAGCATGACATATATACCTAGTTAGATGATTTGATTAATGTGTTCACTTCAACCATACTCCTTAAATGACTATTACAATAATATTTTATTAATATTTTTTAAAATTCTAATTAAGTATATTTAAAATTTAATGTGAGAGCATGGGACCTACCATAAAATATTATTATATTAAATATTATATTTTAAGGGTATATTAATTATTAATTATATTTAAATTAATTAATTTTATGTGAGACCCACTATATGAGAGAGAATATTATTTTTATTTTTTATGTGGACCCCACATTTGGGAGTTCCCACGTGCATCCCCCATTTGTTGAGCTTCCAAGCTCCTTTATATGATTTGTTGTGTTGAGGAGTCCTTAAAAGATGTTTTTTATTCTTCTTCACTCCTTTAATTAGTTGAAGGAGAAAAACAAAAAAAGTGACACCTTGGAGATGCTCTATCCAACCACCGAAGGAAAAATTACTTTTGACAATAAAATATACAAAGGAGCAGGAAAGAATTGTCCATGTGCTTTTAATGCAGATTCGAGCTCAAGAACAACTCAATGTTTTTAATTACATGTGATGCAAACTCATTATCAGTTTTCCTAGGTGTGAATTTTTTAATTACATGTTTTTTGTATTTACTTAATTGGGAGGGGATAAAATTCTGACAATAATCTTATTGAGCAATACAGGTGGTAAAAAAAAATTATTGAGAAAATTTATTTAAACTTCAATCCATCATTTTTTTTGTGTCATCTCTTTTGATATTTACATCATTAAATTGATTAAACTCTTACCTATTGGATTTTTTCTGGTAAAAAGTTTTAGAAACAAAAACAGGATAGAATTTCTTGAATGTGATATTTTCAATTTAAAAAATGAAAATAATCAGGTTCATTTCAAAATTTAGATCATAACATCATAATAATTCTGTGGCAGTTTTTGCTTTAGTGAGGATTTTTTCTTTGCAAACCAATACAATACCAGTACAATCTTATTTTAAGGTGAATATATGCTATATAATAATATAATGAAATATGTCGTACCACTAAATGAATTTTATATTTCATTGAACAAAAAAAAAATAGGAATCCACAAAAGGCAACTTTTTATTAGAAGATTAATTTATTACTTTTACTTTAAACTTTTCTGCCCGATACCAAATAAATGTAATGATAAATTGCAATGAATATGCGTTAATTTATATTTCTATACTATTATATAAAACTCTCTTAACCCAAAAAAAAAACTATCATTTGACCATTTTACCCATACCATTCTATTCAATCCCATTACAATCCATTCATACCACTTTAATCACAATCATTTAACAAATTTACCCATACAATTATATTCAATCATATGAAAATCCATTTACATTATTTTAATCTCATTCATAAGTTATTCCAATACATACATTTCATCATATCTTTTTTATATATATCATAAAATCATAATAATTTATATAACTTATATGTATTTGAATTTTTTATATATACCAACTGAAATTAGATATATATATTTATTGGCTTATAATTAAAATATGATATTATAATATTATCATGATAATGGAATGTTTATAAAAAGAAAGGATATTCAAAATATAATTTATTGTTAGAAAATGAAAAAATTCAAAATACAATTCACTGTTACCAACTGAAATTAGATTAATATAATTATTAACTTATATTTAAATTTGAATGTCATAATATTATCAAGATAAGAGGATGCTTATAAAATAAAAGGATATTTAAAATATAATTTATTGTTAGAATATATTTTTTACTATATTTTGATTATGTTATCTGAGAATAAATTCATATTCATATTTACCCTGATAAAAACTCTTTAATCCCTTTGTAATCCCCTGCAATATTTCATCCATCATTTACCCTTACCAGACTCTTCATACCCATGGCAATCCCACCAAGATTTCATCCCAAACATTTTCCACTCCGACCCATCATCCTAAACGTTTTCCATTCCAACGATTCATTCCCCTCAACAACATTCAATTATCATAATTAATATACGTTATCAATTATAATTAATATACATTATTATGAATTTATCACCCATCATTCTTTATCAAAACCTTTCAATCATCATATTAATTAACATTATGATAATTGTTACACGGTTCATGCCCTTCCATTTACTGTCTTTAATTGGATTCAAAGACATTTCACATGCTTTCCCCCTCCAATAATTCATCCATCATTTCTCTATATAATTGGATCAATCACTCTCTTTCTTCTGTTCTCATTTGACATTTTCTTATTTTTGGTATTCGGATTCGGATGTGAGTTCTTATGGTTCATATAATTTATATTATGTTTTTTGTTTTATTAACTTTTTAAATCCCCCTCCAAAGAAATCCTGGGTCCACCACTTATTACATAACTATGAATGAATTACGTGAAAATCATTAAAATGAGCATTATTCATCAAAAGAACATTAGCAAGAAAAAAAATTTATGCGTTTATATATCAAATTAACTATTCATGTGTGTGTATAAAGTAAAGGCTTTTTTTATATTTATTTACAAAAGCTTGGATAGTACACAGTCCCAATTATAGCATAGCCCACTATCACAACTAGACGAACATTGGCCAATAGAAATGTTGGTTTTTTATGGATAAAAATAATATTATAAAATATTACGCTTTTTAGGATTTGATTTTATCATCTTTTATTTTTCAAAAGACATTTTAAAATGTTTATGAAAAATATTTTTTCAATTTATTGTACGTATTAGAATCCTCATTGTACTCATAACAAAAAGTGATCCTAGCACGTGACACATGCACGTCATTATTTAAATATTTAATATTAATAAATATATAAATATTAAATATGAACCCTTTTAATTTAATCTTTTAATCTTGACCATCTATTAAAGACCTATCAAATTAAAAGTCCATATGATTGAAAGAATTAAATGGACCATTTAATTATTGATAGATGAATCAGGACCATTGATTGAGTCCTATGAGATTATATGGGCAGTGAACCATTCCATAAATGATAGAATAATCATGGCCGTTGATTAGATGTCTTGATTGATCTCTACAAAATATGGAATGTGCACTAGAAGGAGGGCCTTGATGTCCCTACATTGGGTGGCATCCCCTCCAACATCTCTAAAGATTTTTTTGAAAAAAAGTAAAAATTACTAGGGTTTTTTTATTTTTAAGTCCCCATAAACCATATGATTTAGTAATCGATCTCTTACTTCTTCATATTTTGATTTTAATATCTGGGAGGAACCTATCAATAAATTATTTGATTTTCTTTTTAGTCTCTGGGAGGGACTAAAAATGAACATGTCCTTTAAATCTTGAGACTAAAACTAAAATGTGAAGAAGTGAGAGATTGATTCCTAAACATGTATGTTTACATGAATTTAAAACTAAAAAACGCAAATTACTATCACAATTTCATTATGTCCTCAAAGTATAATTCTGAAGAATGTGAGAACCTAACAAAAGCCCTTAAAGTTTGGTACATAAACACGCTGGATAATGATAGTATAGAGAAATTATCCCTATACACATGATTATGAACAATACATAACACAAATTCTATGGAAGAGTCTATTAAATGTGACCATTCATAAGTTTCCATAGTCGACCGCACTTCCCACCTTTAGAAGAAAAAAAAACCAGACACTACTGTATTTATTGCAAAATTCACAATAGTAATTCTCATGAAAAACGTGAACTGAGTATATAAGCCCGTGAGAAGACGAGTGGAAAATAAGAATTAAGAACAAGAATAAGAATAAGAAAACAAGAGAGAACAATTGTTTGCGTGGGGAAAATCAGATGCTTGAAACTGTGGGTTCAAAAACTAAGGTCTAAATGAAAGAATGAAAGAAAGAAATCGCATTAACGTGACACCTAAGTCTACACGAAAACGAATCGCATTAGAGACATATTAATTCATCTTTGTTTTTGAAAACCATTAAATGCCATCTGGAATGGACAACTGGAGAAGTAGATAGGGCTGCAACTTAGACAGTTTGAGTCTAGGATGTTAACCCGAACCCAATTTAAAGATGAAAGAGACCAACCATGTTAAATTTAGATAGAGGAGGTCAATCCGAATCCAGTTCGATGGGTTTGATTTGATTATGGTTGTAATGGAATTTGATTCAGATTGAACAACATTTGATTTCATCAATATATAATAGATCTTACTGTGAAAATTCAATTAATTAATTAAGTCAATTATTGATGATTAATTACTATTGGGAAACAAATGTTTTTAAGAGTTCATATTTTATAAGGAAACTTTAAATAAGAGAAATAAGTTGAACCTAAAATAAAACCGAGAGTTTATATATAATATGAATGAATGAAAATAAAATTCTCATTCTCTTTCTATGTTAAATTTTTTGCAAATACATGTGCCTATATAGGAATGGAAAGAATATGTGAGGAGTTTAAAAAATAATTCAGATATGCACAAAATTCATCTGATCGTTTGGAAAATCACCCAAACTCTCTCTCTCTCCCTCTCTCTCTCTCTCTCCCTGTCTCCTCTGCTCACCATTGCCGCCCTTTCTTTCTTTCTTTCTTTCTCCCCCTCCTCCCCAAGCGCACCCTCCTCTGACGCTCACCGTCCACCGCTGCCCTCTCCACCCACCGTCGACCCATCTAAAGTGGACCCCATTTTTGGTACTCATGATATGGGTGTATTTGTAGTTATTTTGTACACAATTTTGAAAGGAAAAATAAAAAAAAATGAGAGAATTTGGATGAAAGAGAGTGGAAAGTAAAATATTTTTCTTTAGACCAACTTTCATGGTGTTGGTATATGGTAGTGTAAAAAATTTTCAGGACATTTTTTCAAATTCTTATACATGGGAAAGAGGAAAATTTTTTCACCTTTTTTAATAAGATAAAATAGGAGAGGAAAAATGATAAAAAATTATTTATTTTTCTATTGTTTGACAAAATATTAGATTTTTTTATATTTAAAATAAAATTTT
The DNA here is from genome assembly GCA_030737845.1 of Acorus calamus. NCBI lineage: Eukaryota > Viridiplantae > Streptophyta > Magnoliopsida > Acorales > Acoraceae > Acorus > Acorus calamus. The sequence goes on along the minus strand of CM060858.1, from coordinate 32,733,683 downwards.
TCACTTTCCATTATTTTTCTTTTACCATGAACTCACCCATAATGCCCAGGTTGCCAACCAGTCGTGTGTCGAAAATAAAGAAGGTCTTCATTAAGGAGGTCTTTATCAACTAAAAAATAAGAAGTGAAAATTCAAACACAAGTCGCAAGAAAGAAAACTTAATTGAGTGAAAATTCAACACAAGTCAGGCAAGAAAGAAAACTTAATTGAACACATTTTTAGTGAGGTGGGTGAACACATCAGGTCCACGTGGGGGTTTCAATTCTTCATTTGAGTGTTGTTAGCCAATGACAGCAATGTGATGATTGATGTTTCAAATTGTGAAGAAAGCCAATGTTTTAATTGATTTAAATTATCATGTGGTTGATTTCAAAGATAGTGCTGAGGCACAAAAAGTTGTTTTTTTTAACAATTAATTAAACACCGTTTAGCTAGACCACAAGAATAAGAGTAATTGTTGTTTTTTTTATTAAATCCGTTTGGAACCAATTTTTAAAAGTGTGTTTTTTTCTTCATAAACACTGCTTTTTCAACTAGTTTTTTATATATGAAAATTAACTACAATCAACCAGAACCAGTTTCTCACGTTGTCATGTAACATATATATAAAAAAAAAATCTAAAACTCAAAAATTGAAGTTAAAAACTGAAAATTATCTGCTTTCAATTTGATAATTGATTTCAAATAGAATCTATAAAGAGCGCTTTATTGAACAAAAAGTTGCAATTAATTACTTTAATTTAGCAATTATATTGCAATAATATTTTTTTTTCTTTGATAGTACTCCATGATAATAACATGCCACGCGCAGTTAATTTTTATATGCTAGCTAGAAGGACAACAAGATCCCTCCAAGCTTAATAAGATGTTAGTATCTTGAGCTGAATATTAATTATCAAAGGCCTTGTACCTGGAATATATGTATAGTTTTTCTCCCTACAAAGTCCAAGGAAGCTTATCCACATAGACCCATATTTTTTTTTTTTGGTGGGTAAAGGCGGGTTCGACCCATATCTTAAACCCCTTTTAATCAACTCATCCGTAATGTCACTTTCTTATTCAAAGAATCAATTAAAAAAAAACATATATAAAACTAAAGTGGTAATGCAATCAATTAAAACAACCTAATTTATTGACGAGAGTTGGTCATGTACGTGTCCTTTGATTTCTCAAAATAGAACCTTGTATATATGATCATCTCCCAAGTCAATATCAAAAGGTTGCATACTTGAATGGTTTGTTAGTGCATAAGATATCCAATTCAGCACCAAAGTGACATGCCCATCTTGAGTTTAACTACTGTGTTCACTTCCCAATGGGTGATTTTAAAAACTCCATTGTGTCATAACATTCAACCCACATTAATGATGTTGCGTGAAAAAAATTATACAAAAAGATATGGGATATAAAAATCCTTGCGAGCAGCGAACCGAACATTGGTTAAGTCTGAAAACACCTCAAACCTTTATGAAAGAGATCAAAAGATCAAATCTTGAAATCACCATGTGACAATGCAATCAACCCGGGTTGCCAACGTTTGATATGATCGTCTACACACAAATTGCCATTCCGACCATCTAATTGGTTTGATCGTTTGAACACTAAGCCCCCGTTTGGATGCCGGATAAACCCCGGATAACCCCGGATAAAATTTGAGCATCGTTTAGAAAGCTCGGATAACCCCGGATAAAGTGTGTCAGAATTAACTGGTATAAAGTGGTATATGAATTCCAATCAACCCCTAGAATAAAAGTTATCCTAGGTTATTCCATCCAAAGAATAAGTGAAACCACTATCAAATCAACTGTCACCACCTCTTATAAATCACTTGTCAAATCAATTATCATTATTTTTTTATATTTTATAAATTCTTATCCATACTTTATTCACATTTTACCCAAACAACAAAACATTTATTCTTACGATTCCCAAAGAGAATAATTCAAAACACAACCAAACACAAAATCACTTTATTCTTATTTATACTCATTTATACTCGAATAAATAAATACCCAAAAATAAATTCTATTTTGTATCCAAACGGGGGCTAAAGGCCGATCCAACCATCCGATCAATCAATCATCCAATCCCCAACGACCAATTCGGCCATCTCATTCTCACCATCAATGAGGAGATCTCATCAAATAAATAATTTCTCACATCTAAATGGTGATAATCATTATCAATAGAGGTAAAAAAGATGAGTAAGAATGGGGGACACACGGAGAATTCTTTTTTATTTTGGGAAAAATCCATACAGCCCTTAAAATCTTACTGAAATCTATATAACTCCCTGACTTTTCTTAAAATCCATATAACCTCTTGAAAACACCTAATAAATTCAAATAACCACAGAATAAATTTTTTTGTTGATAGATGATGAATATTTTGCGCTATTTCGTTTGATTAACCATAACTGAAAACACGATATACTAAAAAACCACTACAATGTGTCAAAAATACAAAAAAATCATATGAAAATGATTATTTTACCTTATCTAAATATATTATAAAACTCTATCCACTGGAATAAAATCATTATTTATAGAAGATTTTTCACCTTTTTAGTATATTGTAGGTCTTTTTGGTATGCTGTGTTTTCTATCAGGATTAACCAAACATAATATGGACAAAATATTCATTATTTGTAAACGTAAATTTTATTTAGGGGATTATTTGGATTTACTATTTGTTTTCAGGGGGTTATATGGATTTTCGTTAGTTTATAGAGGTTATATATATGGATTTTTCCCTTTTATTTTATATCCTACTAACTTGATCCCGCATCAGGGCGGACCCAGAACTTAATTTTGGGGTGGGCTGACCAAAATTTTCTTATGAAAAATTTATTCTATAATAAAAAAAAATTAATAAAATTTTATAGAAGAAAATAAGTTCATATTCAAAATAAATAGAAGAAACAAATTCCAAATTTCTTTTAATTAATACCTAATTTTTTTTCAAATCTCTCAATTATTTTGTCATAATAAATTAAAACACCTTCACGGTGGTGACGATTATATATTTTTTTCTAGGTTTTTCCGTCCATTGTCATTTGTATGTGCAGGTTAGTTATTTCATAGGTGAACAACAAAAAAATACAATAATTTAAAAAAATGTAACCACTTAAGAGTGTTTTGATATGTTAAAAAGTAAAGGGATCTAAAAAATAAGTGGTTAAAAAATGCTTGGAATTAGTTTTCTCAAGTAAATAAAAGTTAAATATTAGATTAAAAAAACTAACAAAAATGCCATATATATGTATATTAATACACGACCAAATTACTAAAAATGTAAAAAAAAATTAACAAACCATGTTCATTTAAAATAGAATATTTTGCACAAATCAAATATTTATGTTTTTATGTTTATAAATTTATCACATTTTTTTATTTTTTTTACTAAAGACTTTCTTTCTTTGGATTCTTTAGGGGCTAAGTTAATTAATGAGTTGATTTTCTATTTATACCATTCATTGATTACTATACATGTAAAGTCATTATTGCAAAATTTAGACCGGGCTATAGCCCGGTCGAGTCCACCTATAAATCTGACATTGATCAAAACATCCATCCACCCACCATTAGACGAAAAAAATTCTCCAACACCTACTTTATTTTTTAAAAATAAATATTAGTTTAACTTTTTCCCCAAATAATTTCATTGGTCAACCCCTGACTGACACAATGAGGTACTTATCTATATTCACAAAAAAAATGACTTTCATAGGGATTTCACGACGGCTAGAGCTGTCACATGCATGACCGTTGCCGTAGACGATGTCAGCTGTGAGACGGACCTTATCCATCGTTGTTTCCAATTTCCGTGACGGCATGTCCGTCGCTGTTCTAACTTTAGCGATGGATATGTAAAAGCCGTTTGAACATTTAGCGACTTATATCTGTCTGAACAAATTCTGTTTCTAATTCGGTTTGAACATTGAGTTAAACCTTTTTGCCCAACAGATCATGTTTTTATGTTGATCACCTGCATTTTATTCATCCTTGAATAGGTTGTATTTGTGAAAGAAATTTTCGCACTTCTCTCAACTCACACCTTGAAGGAGGTCCTTAATTTTTCAGTTACTGAATTCTCTATGGGTCTGTAGATGATCAAACTTTGGGGACTGGTTAGAATATATTCTTCCTCAACGTATTAATTTCTCAACAAACTGACATAGCTTTTGTGTTGTTTCTTTAAGCAAACCTTCTGTAAACTATTAATAGAATGATGTTGCACAGCCAGAGAACTCTAGCAAAAGGCTTTATCCATTAATTCATCAGGTGAAAGTGCTGCACGTTGTTTTTTCCTCCACACCAACCGACCAACTATTGTTTTTACAATTTGATTTGTGTTCCTCCTATGATTTTGTTATATAAAAAAATTGTGGTTGATGTTTATTTTTCAGGTGTTCTACTTCGGCGTGGGGAGCATATGAGGTATTGGTTTTTGAAGATATGGATTTTGTTTTTGGTATTTTTTTTGGTGGAGTAGGAGGATTTAAAAAAAAAAATTTGTTGGATTTATGTGGTTTGCTTAACAATGTTTGTTCCTCTCAATGTGATAAATAATTTAAAACCTTAATTTTTTTGGGATTTAAAAACACTGCCTGGATGCATAACTACATTAAAAAACAGTATCTGTATGAAATACCCATAGTTACATCTTTGGCTTTATGGATGCCAATACTTTGGTTTCTAATATTTTTGTATGCTTTCTGTTGCAATGCGACCATCATTACGGCATATTTAATGAAAATGGAACAGAGATCTCAAGAAGGTTGTTATGTGTTAGAAAAATTGAGTTGGGGATTTATTTCATTCATCTTTATTTCCTTTTGACTTAACATATCTTCAATACGCGCTTGATTTATTACAAGAAAGTTGTGAATTTGTTTTTTTCGAATGATGGGTTTACAGAACAAGTAAGATTATGGAATTCTATATAGGTTTATGGAAAACTATTATATAATAGTGATAACATTTCCTATATTTGCGGTTAAAGATGTTTGAGGAGATGGGGTTCAAAGTAGATCATTCCAGGTCAATTTACAATAAATTTCCTCTGAAAGTGTTGGGTAAGTCTTCCTTTTCCATGCTTTGGTTTTATAATAAAGTAATTTTCTTGGTAAATTGATAGTGGAGTAGCCTTAGTATTATAATTGAGTAATTTTCTTGGTAAATTCATATTAGAGTAATTGCATGATTAATGGAGTAGCCTTACTTGGGACAACAATCTGCTGCTCCTAAACGCATTAGGAGTACTGCTGCTCCTAGCCCGACAATGTGCCACCTGTTAAGGGTGGGGTCCACTTTTTTTTTTTTTAATTTTTGTTGGTTCAATTGTTGTGACAATAATCAGATAACCAGAGGTGGTTTTAACGTGGTTAGGAAGACCATAATTTTAGTTTTTTTGTTTGTTTAATATTGTTTGAATTTTAATTTCATTAAAATTTATATTATCAACTCAAAAAAATGAAGCATTTAATTTTTTATGTTATTTTGTGTACCATGCATGCATATTCAAATAAAATCCAATATTAGTTTGTCGAGTTTTAATTAGACAAGATCTTTTTCACAATCTCAAATACAATCTCATATACCTCGTTAGTCTCATCCACTCACTGTCACTAAGTATATAGCTCATTGAAATTGTTTTTACATTTTCTACAAATGATTGAAACTATATATCATTCAATTTATTAAAGTACATATTTTTCCTTTTATAAATGTACATACTTCTATATGATTTTAAAAATATAAAAATATACGTGGAGTGTGTTTGAGACTATAAAAAAGATTGGAGTGTAACATTTTTGTAGTTCATATTTTGGACTTACATTCAAACAAAACAAACATATATATTGTATATAATATATCATTTACTTAATATTCTATAAAACCAATATAGGTGATACATTCATACGAACCCAAAAAACACAAACATCTTTTAAAAAAAATATCCCAGGTGCATTCTTTTTCTTGAACTTATTTAGTCAAAATAATTTGATATTTCCATGATTGAACATATAAATAGTAATAAATTTTATTACTTTCATAACAGAAATAAAAATAAAGATTTACATTTAACATAATAATAACAAAAAAAACATACCTCATTCTATTGAGAACCACCCAAACAATTTATGGGAGATAGGGAGGCGTCTTCATTCGAGTGGTGATCGAAGCGTGGTCGGCAAAATCACTCAATCTTTCATTCCGGCTGTGATATGGACGATTTGATTTGCCTCTGACCATTTGATTTTTAGGGATACAAGAGTTTACATTGAAAGTTCATGGGATTTAGTTATTAATTTTATTAGAGACTAGGAGGTTGCTTGTGCGGGGGCAAGCTAAATTTTGTATATTAGGGGTAAAATTGTAATCGAAGAGTAGATTTTTGTAGCTCATCTCAGTAAACCTAATCTATCTATTTTACTACTTTTGATATGTTCGCTTTGGTCTGAATAAAATTAAGGCGCATGTCTATCATTTCATAAAAAATATTAAAAAAACCTAATATTGTTGTAATTGGTTGATCTCATGAGTTGCACAACATGGATTTTTCTGATCCCCAATGAATCAAATTCGGTGACGACCCTCTGCCTTCCTCCTGAAAAAAGAGATGAGAGAGATAAAAAAGAAGAAGAAGAGGATAATGTTACATCCAGTCGATTTTTCAGTCATAAATTTAGTCTACAAATGTTTTGAATTTTTAAAAAATAGCATACCTCATCTAATGAAGTACGTGTTTTTATAAAAAAAAAAGCATACACTCTAATGAATTGCGTATATGCAATTATAAAAAATATAAAAAAACATTATCGAATCATATTATAAGGTGAATATATAATTTGATTAATCCAAATTCGTTATTGAAATTTTGATTGGGAGGGTTATTTGGATTTATATAGATGTTTTCAAGGGGTATATGGGTTTTAGAAAAAGTTAGAGGGTTATATAGATTTCGAGTAATCTAGGAGGGTTATTTGAATTTTTTTTTTTTTAAATTCAAGTCTATGAATCACTTTTTATTTTCGTCGTTTGCTTTGAATTTTCCGTCTAACTTTCCATCCGCTACTGTCAAAACAATTGAACCCCATCAATTAAAAAAAAAAGTGGACCCCACCTATAACAGGTGGCGCATTGTCGGGCTAGGAGCAGCTGTACTCCTGTTACGTCTAGGAGCAGCAGATTGTTATCCCCTTACTTGGTAGGTTCTTAGCCTCTCCCTCTTTATTCATGTTCATCTTCACCAACTGTTCTTTGCTAATTTTACCTTGTTTTGAATTAAACACCAGATATTTGTGATGTGGTTGGATTGTGTCACATGCATCATCATGGTCGTGAGGACAAACTCCCCTAGCACCACAGCTAGGTGCGCATTTTATTCTTCAAATTACTTTGTATTCCACTGAAGATGGAAAGTAAGGGAAAAAAAAATTAGGTACCCCTGTTTCTTATATGTCTTCTTGTATCTTTGCTCTGTTATGCTCTAATTAACTATTGGTAGAGATAAATTTGTTGGATGGTCTGTAATTTTTTTATGGAAATATATTAAAATATCCTTTTTATGAATGTTAGTCATATTTACTTTGATGTGCCATAGATATAGATATAAATGTTAGTCAGTGGTGATTCCAACTGCTGACAAGTATCTTATAGGTGATTGTCAATTTTATTGATTAGATTCATATGCGTTTTACATTACATTGTGAGGATCCATTTGATTTCAATAATTGTGTTTGTCTGACTCTAAATTTAATCTTCTTTGCAGCTGTTTCAAGGATAATCTCATTTTTACGTATGTATAACATTGCGAGGTGAAGGTCATTGATCTTAAGAAGTATTTTTTATTTTTTCACACATATTGTTTTGGTCGATGTAATAAAATTTATAGACTAATATTATAAATGGTACAGTTTAAATGAATATCCACCTATAGCGAAGAAGAAATAAATGAACTCCGGTTTGACTAGATCAGTGTAATTCAAGAACATATGTAGTTGATGCTTACATAGTACGTTCAAAATTTTGAGGTATTGCAATCTCCTTTTGTCTTCAACAACATTTTATTCTTTATTTAATTATTATTGAATCTCACGAGTCAATTATCTAATTTTCAGAATTTTTCTTTCATGTTATCCATGACTTGCTACTTTATACATCACACTATATTGTGAGGATCTATTTGATTTTGATAATTATGTTTATAATTTTAGGTGGTTCTAAAGTTTATCTACTTTGCGGCTCGATCGGGTAATCTCTTTTTGTATATATGTAGAACATTGCGAGGTGAAAGTCATTGATCTAAGTGTTTTTTTGTTGTAATTGGAAGAACAAGTTACACTTATTGGTTTTCTTTGACTTATAGTTATATATAAAACAATTGATGTGTGGAACAGTTGTATGAAGTTTGATCCATATGAGAAATGATAGTTATTTTTGACGAGCAGCTTGTTTTGTTGCTTGAATTGAATTGTCAGAGCAGGTACAACCAATATTTGAAATTATATAATGGTTCGGTGAATTGTGATTTTTTTCATAATTTAAATATCACATATTGTTTATAAAACGTGATCTTAAATAATGTAAAGATAACATATTATTTATAAAATGTGATCTTAAATAATATAAAGATCATAGTTCTTATCTATATTGTGATCTTTTGGATTTTTAATATAAAAACATGTTCGTTATCTCTACAACGATCATGGTCTATCAATTTGATAATAGAATTCATTAAAGTACATACTTTATTTTTTGTTAGTGGTGATGTTAATGGTAACCCCACTGGAATTAGAATCATGAATATGAAAAAATAGGGTGGGATCAAATTTTCACAAATATTTGTGGTAATCTCAAATTCCACCAAGAATTTTAAATTAGATTATTATTCTACAATTTATAAATTAATTAAATTATTATCTACATCTCTTCTAAAATAAATAGCTTCTTCTCTCATTTTTTTTTAACCCACTGCCTCCTCTTTTTATTTATTTTCATTCAACTAATATAACTAATTTAGAAAATTTATTTTAAATATGTATTTAATTATATATTTATTAAAATATAAATATTTATAAATTAATTAAATTACTATCTACATCTCTTCTAAAATAAATAACATCTTCTCTCATTTTTTCTTAACTGACCGCCTCCTCTTTTTATTTATTTTCATTCAACTAATATAACTAATTTAGAAAAATCACTCTAAATATGTATTTAATTATAAATTTATTAAAATATTTATATCTTAATAAACACTGAGAAACTATTGCATGGAATTTCATGAATTAGAAGTTTGAGAAATGATATTTTAAGATCATGGATCTGGTTATAAATATGAAAATATAGATGAGGCACATATTTATAACATAGATAGGGACTTGGTTATGAAACTGGTAGAATCCGAGGAGCGATGTGTAAGAAGCCCATAAAAAGGCTAAATTGGCCAGTTTTAGCGAGGGGCATGATTATGAACTGGTATAACTTGGGGATCCATTTGCAAATAGCCCAGAGGAATTAAAAATTGGGTGAATCCTAGTGAGGGACTTGGTTGTTAAATTGGTAGAAAGTGGGGGCTTTCAGCAAATATTTCACAGGATTTGTCCTCACATGGTTACGCCGTTTTGTACTCACATGATGTCCATTCTTGCAAAACGTGATATGAAATTAAGATAATGATAATAAAATTAAATAATTAATAAAAGAAAACCATTCAATGTAAAAAAAAGGAAAAAAAATCAATTTGATCTATGAAAGTGATATATATTTTTTATTTGAAGCCTATGTTATAAAAAAGAATAAAAATTAATTTGATAATATAATTTATTAGAGTATATATTTCATTTTTTGTTAGTGGTGATGTTGATTGTGATTATAAGTCTCAGTGGAATTAGAATCATGCATGTGAAAAAAATAGGTGGAATCAAATTTCAACAATTGTTTATGGTAATCAAAAATTGCACTAAGAATCTTAAAATGAATAGCCCCTTCTCTTTTTTTTAACCCACCGCCTCCTCTTTTTATTTATTTTCATTCAACTAATTTAACTAGGGCTATTTAGTTTTCATCCCTCCTAAAACATGTAAATTATTAAAAAACCCCTCCAAAGCGCAATATTATTATAAACCCCCTTACAATATTACCAAACTTTATAAGAAACCCTACAGTTAACAAACTAATTATATTATAAGAATATTCCATCTCGACATATGTATATTGTCCATTTTACCATCTCCATTAATAAAAAAAGTCATAAATACATTTCTTCGATCTCTTGAAATCTCTTAATGGAGAGGGTAAAATGGACAATATATATATGTTGAAATGAAATATTCTTCCAATATAGTTAGTTTGTTGACTGTATGGTTTTTTACGAACTCTGATAACATTTTAAGGGGGCTTATAATAATATTGTGTTTTGGAGGAGATTTTTAATAATTTGAATGTTTTAGGAGGGGTGGAAACTAAATAACCCATTTAACTAATATACAAAAATTACTCTAAATAATCAGTTGTATTTTTTTTGAATTCGTTAAATATTTATTAAAATATAAAACTTATTCTATATATGTATTTAATTAAATATTCATATTTTATAATTTTATGGATAAACACTGAGAAACTATTGCATGAAATTTTATGAATTAGAAGTTTGGGAAATGATATTTTAAGATGATGGATCTAGTTATAAATATAAAAATATGGATGAGGCATATATTCAATATTTGTAACATAGATAAGGACTTGATTGTAAAACTGGCAGAATTTGGGAACCGATGTGCAAGAAACCCATAAAAAGACGAAATTGGCCGGTTTTATAAATGGGTCTGATTATAAACTGGTATAGATTGGGGGTCAATTTGCAAATAGCCCAAAGGAGATATGGGTGAATCTTAGGGAGGGACCTGATTGTTAAATTGGTAGAAAGCGAGGGGCTTTCTGCAAATATCTATATATATATATATACAAACTAGTTTTTATTCACGTGCCAAGGCACGTGATATAAAATCAAGATATTGATAGTAAAATTAAATAATTAATAAAACATTCATTCAATGGAAAATAAAAAGGGAAAAAAATCAATTTGATATATGAAAGTGATATATAATTTTTATTTGATCCTATCTCATAAAAAAGAACATAAATCAATTTGATAATAGAATTCATTAAATTACATACTTCATTTTTTGTTAGAGGTGAAGTTGATGGTAACCCCACTGGAATTAGAATCTTGCATGTGAATAAATAGGGTGGGATCAAATTCCCACCATTTTTTGTAGTAATCTCAAATTCTACCAAAAATATCATATTAGATTATTATCCTACCATTTATAAAATAATTAAATTACTATATATACAAATTAATTAAATTACTATATATGTCTCTTTTTTTTAACCCACCGCCTCTTATTTTTATTTATTTTCATTCAACTAATATAAATAATTTAGAAAAATAACTCTAAATATGTATTTAATTATATATTTGTTAAAATATTTATATCTTACAATTTTATGGATAAACACTGAGAAATTATTACATATAATTTTACGAATTTGAAGTTTGGAAAATGATGTTTTAAGATGATGGTGGTTATAAATCTGAAAATATGGATGAGGCAAATATCTGTAACATAGATAGGGATTTTCATTCAACTAATATAAATAATTTAGAAAAATAACTCTAAATATGTATATTTAATTATATATTTATTAAAATATTTATATCTTATAATTTTATGGATAAACACTGAGTAACTATTGCATAGAATTTTATAAATTAGAAGTTTAAAAAATGATGTTTTGAAATGATGGATCTGGTTATAAATATGAAAATATGGATGGGGCAAATATCTGTAACATAGATAGGGGCTTGGTTATGAAATTGGTAGAATCTGGGGACCGATGTGCAAGAAGCCCATAAAAAGACGAACTTGACCGGTTTTAACGAGAGCCTTCATTATAAACCGATATTACTTGGGGATCCCTTTGCAAATAGCCCAGAAGAGATAAAAATTGAGAGAAGGTGGGGGGCCTTGTAAATATCATACAGGATTTGTCCACAAACAGATAAAACCTGGGCTAAATGTCTATTTTACCCCTAAAGAAAAACAAAATAGATAACCATAGAATTATGTCATTTAAATGAAGTTGCAGGGACAAAATCGAAAAATCAATAGTGTCGACCTTGTTATATTAGACACCAATTCTTATATATATATATATATATACACACACACACACACACACACGAGCGATTAGGTGCGGCGAACGGCGGGTGCGGCCGCGACGTGGGCCGTTTGATCGCGGGTCCATCGCATCCGACGGTCGATGTGAATCGCACCCGACCATCCGATACGATGGACCCGTGATCAACGGTCCGTAATCGCTGCCGCACCTGCCATTCGCCGCACGTAATCACTCATATATATATATATATATATATATATATATATATATATATATATATATATATATATATGAATGATTAGGTGCGGCATGCAGATGGGTGCGGCGTCGACCACGGGCCGTTGATCACGGGTCCATCGCATCGGACGGTCGGGTGCGATTCACATCGACCGTCGGATGCGATGGACCCGTAATCAAACGACCCACGTCGCGTTCGTATCCGCCCGCACGCCGCACCTTATCATTCGACTATATGAGGAATGATTAAGTGCGGCGTCGACCACGGGCCGTCGATCACGGGTCCATCGCATTGGACGGTCGGGTGCGATTCACATCGACCATCGGATGCGATGGACCCGTGATCGGACGACCCACGTCGCGTCTGCACCCGCCCGCACGCCGCACCTTATCATTCGACTATATATATATATATATTATGATAGCATAGAGTATAAGACTGCAAACAGAGCTACAAAATAGATTGAGTGTATCAAAATTATTTTAAAAATTACTTAAATATAATAATAATAATAAAAAAGAGCGTTGATACAATCAGTCAGTTTTGTAGCCTCATACACTATGATAACATAGTATATACTGCGCTATTATATTGTATGGGGTTTCACCATAGTGTATGACGTAAAGAATTTTATCATTTTTTCAATGTGAAAAAAATACATTAGTATATCTCAGTATATACTTCATTTCATATAACATCATGTACTTCAATTGGACAGTGTATGATTAAAAAAAAAAAAATCAGTGTGAACTGCAATTGAGACTGCAATGGGGGTCATGCCATCTCGAGATTTGATATGATGTGTCTCCAACCATCAATTTGTGTTTTACTCAAATCTTTTAAAAAATTCACAATTTTTTTTAGTTATTTCCTATAAACATTTTCAAAGTCCTTTTTTTAAAAAATTTTATTACTCAATTTTTCTTCCATTCAAAATATTCAAATTTAAAAATTATAATCATCCAATTTTTTGAAAAAAAATAAAAATAATATTTTTTTATTGGAGTAAAAATAAGAAGTTAAAAATAAAATGAAGATTTAACAAAGATAACCCTCTTTTTTTTTTTGTTTCAAGAGATAATGAAAATTTTGGGGTTTGAGAAGGCATCTTATAATTCAACTAAATGTGGAGTTGAAAGAAAAAAATATATCGCATTGGAAGAAAATGTGGAGACAAAAGAAAAAAATGTTGAAAATTTGAGTAAAGATTTGAGTCCAACTTAATCTGGGTAAAAATTTGAATAAAAACTTAATTTGATATAAGTATGGGTAAATGGGTGGAGAGGGTTTTGGGTGACTTTTACTCAAATTTAAATTTAAGTAAAAGTTTAAGTATATGATTGAAGATGTTCTCTTTACAATAAAAAAAAAAAACGAAAGAAGTTTATATCACGTCTCATAAGTTTTGAGCCAATAATGTCCTCATACTGTCTGTAGAATGATATTCAAAAAACAACATTACCTCTTTTAATCAAAACATCAGCGTTGCAAGTCATTTGGCTTGACAATGACCCCACCAAATAAAGAAAGACAAGAAAAATTAAATGTTGAGAGAGAGAGAGAGATGCCCCCACATTCAAATCACTCAGTCACGCGGTCACGCCATCTCCCATGGAAAAATATGTACTAAAAAACTCTATATAAAGCTCCCCTCCCTCAAAACAAAATGAAAGCTATTCACAAACCATCCATACATACAAATACACATGGAAGAATTCCAAGAGTCCAACATGTTCTGGTCTAACGAAGACAAAGAGTCTGAACCAATAGAAATCCCGAGGAATAATAAGAGGGAGGGAGAGAGAGAGAGAGAGAGAGGAGGAATGTGATCATCCATAGTATGTTACAAGCTCAACATTTTATTGTTGCCACGTTTTAATTCTTACCGATAAGAGACTCTCGAAAAATAGAGTCTCTTATCGGTAAAGAGTTAAAACGTGACGACAATGCATTGATTGTTATAGGGAGGAGCTTATAGCACACTATAGACGATCCGATCCCGAGAGGAGAGCGCGGGGGTGGACAGAGGATGTCATAGTGGTCAGAGGATGGGGATCAGGAGAGTAAAAAAGTGACAACAACCATGAAAATCTTGATTGCGATCGATCATGACCGTGAAAAAAGTGATCGTGGTTGAATGCGAGTGTGATTTTTGTGCACATGCATGAGTTGGAAAAACTTGATAACAGTTGAGCACGACTGTGAAAAAGTCTATTATATTGGACAATTTTTTTTTCCATTTATTTTATATCAACAAACCCTTAAAAATAATTTGAATCAGAGATGTTATCAAAGATTTATCTTACACGAAGAATGATTGTAGTTACGCTTGTTCCTAAAGTAGAAAGAGTTTGAGCTATTCTTAAATAGCTTCCTTGAGATTTGGTAATGAAATTATTCCATTTTGCCAATATGAAAACGGGTAGGATTTGGGTCGAGGGCAAGGGTCGATCTTCTCTTCTCGTTCCTAGTTGTAGTGTTAGCTTTAGCAAGAGAGGAGGGCGTGTTGTTGATCATAGCCGAAAGACCACAAAATAATCTTGGTAAAGATGCGCTACACACGCCGCGCTTCTTTCTATTATAAAAGGAAGTGGTTAGTATGAAGAATGAGAATGGGACATGAATGGGTGTTATCAATCGGTCTTTGTGGACAAGAACAATGTTCCAATAAGTTTTGACAAATTTCACGCATGTTCTCGGAAAGTTCATGAAAGTATATAGAATTTTTGACACAAAGTTCACGCATGAGGGGAAGAAAAAGAAAGAGAGAGAGAGAGAAAGAGACCGTGAAAGGGGAGGGCAGTGGTGCCTGGCCAGGGAGGGCAGTGGTGGCAAGCGACGAAGGACAGAGGGAGCGGCAGAGGTTGGCATGCAAATAGCCATATAATAATAGAACGTATGTCATAAATGGTGTTCCAATTCTTAAAGAAAGCCAAATTTTTATTTTAGGTCATGTCATGTCAAACCACTGACGAAGGATGCCCTAGGATACCGTCCAAGACTAAGTTTTTCATGTGGCTCCTTTTTTAAGAGCGCCTCCTCACAAAGGTATATCGGACTAACAGGCGGCCAGTTGAGTCAATTGTATGTGCATTGTGCAGAGAGGAGCCTGAGAAGGTTGCCCATCATTTTTGCCGGTGCGTGGTAGCCCAAGAGCTCTGGTCCAAGGTGCGGGTCCCCACACCACTCGGTGAGCTCTGGGATATCGAGGGGTTATGGGAGGCAGGGAAGAGCTTGTGAAGCATGAGAAACTTTAAGCTCACCAATCAGATCCTTCAATTGGTGATCCCTGCGGTAACGGTTTATTTGGCAGACTTGTAACGACGTGATATTCAATAGCTCACGTGTGTACGTATGTGAAGAACATATTGGAGGCGGCTATGGTGTTGATTAGGGATTGGGGGTGCGGCAGGAGCTAAGGGAGCCACGTTGCCCTTAGACCACCTTGCAATTATTGAATGATGCGTTGCCAGGCGGGGGATGGGAGGGGGGGGGGGGTTTCGATGGATACCCCATCGAGGGATTCTCATCTCTCTCTCACTCGCGCCTTTTGTTTTTGTTGTATTTTTCCCTTTTTACCTCTCACCCCCATTCAGACTTCTAACCCTCACTTTGGAATATAACTGTTGGTAGCAAAATATATATATATATATATATATATATATATATATATATATATATATATGGTCGCGATTACGTGCGGTATGCGGTCGGTGCGGTTTACGACGTGGGCCGTCCGATCGCGGGTCCATCGCATCCAACGGTCGACGTGAATCGCACCCGACCGTCCGATGCGATGGACCCGTGATCGACGGCCCGTGATCGCGCACCGCACCGACCGTAAACCGCATGTAATCGGATCCCTATATATATATATATATATATATATATATATATATATATATATATTTTAAAGTGATGTCATTTCAAAGAAATTAAAAGGGGTAGAAAAATTTGATCACCTCTAGTTAAAGTTGTTTTTCTAAGACTTAACCACTGTTTGATATAAGAATCAAAGTAACTGTTGGTTGTCTAATAAGAGTAAGTTTGACCGTTTTTTCTCATTCTCATTATGTTATAACATTCTTACCATTTTTTGTGAAAACATAGTTAGTTTTCATCATTGAAAAGCTTTAAATGGGAAGAGAAGTCTCTTTCTGCATAGAATGAGTGGCCTAATAAGAGGAAAGCAATGTGTACAGGAGATTGATGGAATGGAATAATTGATGTAGATGGTCAATGCTAGAGTTTGACTTTATGTCCTTAAGACAATTTTAACCACGCTGAGTTGCATATGGTCTGTGGCGATTCTCTCCTAGGATATAGTGATTAAAATCCCTACAGCAGCAGCACTCCACACCAGAAGTACGCGAACAAGTTGTGTTTGCCACTCTTTTGGACGGATGAAATGTAGAAACTTGAATGCAAAAGACAATGACACACTTATGCTTTATGGTATGATCGATGGATTATTAAACTGCAAGTTTG
Organism: Acorus calamus; assembly: GCA_030737845.1. Taxonomy (NCBI): domain Eukaryota; kingdom Viridiplantae; phylum Streptophyta; class Magnoliopsida; order Acorales; family Acoraceae; genus Acorus; species Acorus calamus. Next base: position 32,716,763 of record CM060858.1, on the reverse strand, counting down.
TAGAGGTTCTTATCAAGGAAAAAATATGTTAGAAGAGACTCTTGAAGGCACCCATTTGATGTATAGTTTTCACTGAAATAGAGTGTTAAGCAACCCTTCTTTTTCAATGGAATCTTTTTGCAAATGGATCCTAATCGAAGAGGTTAAGTTTTTGAATATTTAGATTAATCATGGACTAAAATTTAAATAAATTTTGTACAAAAAATTATTTTCGTATGATTTGGGCCGAGCGGGGCGGCGCGCATGTGTGTGTGGACCAAACCCACCAAAAGATAGACTCCTTTCCCAAAAGAGAGTTTTCCCTTAGGGCCTAACTTAGGAGTCAAACTCTCAATATATAAACACACCCAAACTTTTTTAAACCTTCAATGTGAGACAATATAACTCTCTCCTCGAATCACTAACTAAATTCAACATGTTTTTAGGATTACTTTGAATCCAATCTTCTCATTCACCTGGAAATAGTTTTGAGAACGTAAATATACTTTGTTCATCTCCTTGACAGAAGGAACGCAATACAATGTGTTTCCTTTTCCAATAATTTGTGGAACCCAAAGTGATTTTATTTCAAAGTATACTTGGTCAAAGCCAAGTTTTCAACGTCTTGAGCTTGATATTAACAATAAGGATTTCTACTTGGAATATTCTGTTTTTCTCCTTCACAGAGTCCTAGGAAGCTTATCTAAAGAGACCCATTTCTTTTTTTCTTCTTATTAATCCATTGGAATCTCTCTCCCATACTGTTACTTCCGAAAATATTTTGATCAATTCAAATCATCCATAATCCCGCTGTCTTAACCAAAGAATCAATTAATAATTAAACATATATAAAGCTTTATTGGTAATGGAATCAATTAAAATTAATCTATACAGAGTTGGTAATTTCTCAACATGAGAGCTGATACACACAATCCCTTTTGTATTCACATTAAATTCACATTGAAAATGTCAATATGTAAGTATTCGGGAACGTATCTAGAGCGATTTGTTATTCATGTATATTTTTTTCATACAAAGGCCTGAACAATATACAGTCCCAACTATAGTATATATAACCGATCCACTATTACAACTAGACTAACATTATCCAACAGTAGCCTTAAAGTTAGGTACATAAACATGCAATGCTATGGTAGTCCAGAGAAATTAATCCCCATACACATGTAGAATACATAACACAATTTCTAATATTGACGAGTAGTGTAGTAAGTGTGACCATTCATAATTAGTTTCCATAGTCGACTACTGTATTAATAATTTATTTTCAATAGTTTCAGAATAGTAAGTCTCATGAGAAACGTGAACTGAAGATAAGCGCGTGAGAAAACGAGTATAAAATTGTTTGCGTGGGGAAAATCAGATGCTTGAAACTGTGGGTTCAAAAACCAAGGTCTTCTGGGAATGAAAAAAATGAAAGAAAGCAAGACCACATTAAAGTGACACCTAAGTCTACATGAAAACGAATCACATTAGAGACATATTAATTCATCTTTGTTTTCGAAAATTAAACCATTAAATGCCTTCTGGAATGGACAAGTATCTATAGTGCTGGTTCAACTCTGTTTAATTTTTCCCTAGTTATCCATCCCAATAATCTTACGGAGATTCCTTTTTTCAGTCTCAATTTCAATCCAGTTTTGAATATTTTTAAAATAGAGATATATATTATTATAAAAATGAAATATATATACTCCAGTGTATATATAGAAAATTGAATTAATTGAATATATGACGCTCGATTGAATCAATAGAGAAAATTGAATCAATTTATAGAAAATTGAAAATTGAATCAATTTATATACTCCAGTGTATATATAGAAAATTGAATCAATTTATAGAAAATATGAAAAAAATTTGATGAGGTATATAACTTGATGAGTGTATGACGCTCGATCACAATGTATATGGACTAGAATTGGGGCTTAAAAAAAGATTGTAACAACACTTTGTCCAAATTTTTTTTTTGGTAAGCGGGATAATTGAAAGGATGGAAGGAAAGGTCCCCTAAATCAAAGCACATGAATAATGAATGTATACATGAATTTAGTATAAAAATATATACCATGTAAACACTGATTGGATGTAGCAACACAATTCGGGTTGGGTTCGAGTTAGTTGGCCAGGCGCAACTCGAATCCCATCATGTTGTGGTGTCCAAATTAACCTTGGGGACTCTTTTCATGGCTGTATCAAGGTGGCTCGAATCATCTATGGTTTGGTCTCTGCACTGGAATCAAAGAGATTTGGCAAAGGAAGGAAATTAAGTGACTCGTTAAGTACCAAAAAAAAGATAATTAAATTGTTTAAAGTTTAAGTTTTATGATAGGGGAATATTATACATCACTCTCATTTTGCTGATGTTTTTTTTTTCTCTGTTAGATCATCTTCATTTTTTTATCTTTTTTTTTTAATAAGTGAGATGGCATGTAAATTTTTTTAAATTTTTAAAGAATGAAGTTTCCCAGAATTTGATCTCTTAACCTTTTTCAAGTATTTGGTCCATTAACCTCTTTCAAGAAGGTGAGATGTTTACCAAATTATCCAAAACTCGGTTCGCAAAAACATAGAAAGATGGTATGTAAAATTTATTAGAATATTTATTTTTCATTTCATTTGTATGTAATATATATATTTTAGAAAAAGTTAAACCATGTTCGCAGAATTATCACTAACATTATCTATTGAAACCCAATCACTAATTGTCCTTTAACTTTGTAATTGCTGTATATATCTCTACATAATATGCACGTAATCATGTGCCACACGAGCTGTAAGTCAATCAGTGTCTCTCAAATAACCCATGCAACCATGCAAAAGACTAATATCGCAATTCCTCGAGGACAATGATATACATAATATTGTATCACAAAATTGACATAGTGTACATAGTTGTCTAGCTCTTATAAGGATCCAAGACTACTAGTTGTATAAATCTTTTACATATATTTAATATAGTTGCTCTGGAAAGAGCGTTACCACAAAAAAAAAAAATTTAGATTAGATATACTATTTTATTTTAATTTAAAACATGTGTGGCTAAAAAGGGTAATTAAGGTTTTATCATTTTTTATCAAACAAAACTCAGACTAAACATATGTTTATTTAAAAAAAATAGTAAACATTATCTAATGATGTATATGCTTTTTACATATTGCTCTATTTCGAGTTGAATGAGCCTATTTTTAATAACAGTAAGAAAATATTAATGAGATATATATATTTAATTGAATTTTTAACTAAACATATCAAACTCTATTTTAAAATAAATAAAAAAATAAAACCATGAGTGCAACAGTGCACGTTTCCAATAAACAAATGGCCCAACTCAATCTCTTTCTCACACGTCATCTCTCTTTGAAAAAATATGTACTCACAACACTATATATACCTCCCCTCCCTCTGAAAAAAAAACCATCACAGAAAAAACAAATCCAAAACACATCTCCCTACATAAAACACATGGAAGAATTCCATGAGTCTGACATGTTCTGGTCCGAAAACTTCGACCGTACGATCACCTCCTCCACTAAATCCTGGCCGTCCTCAAACACCCAGAAGACAAAAGAGTCTGAACCAATAGAAATCCCAAGGAATCATAAGAGGCCATGGAAGAAGCTTGAATTCTGTAATACTCACAGAGAAGCTTCTGTGGAAGAAGAGGAGGAGGAGGACTACCATGGTCTGCCGCCGCATGTGGTGGTGTCGCGGCGGAGGATGATGAAGAGTATGGCGTTCTCGGTGTGCACTGGACATGGGAGGACTCTCAAGGGTTATGACCTTCGCCATTTCAGGAATTCCATACTTCGCATGACTGGTTTTCTTGAGTCCTGATTGTTTTCAATCTTTTACAAACTTATTATAGATTTTCCTTTGTTCAAATATATTTGTTTATTATTTTTGTTTCACTAAGCTTAGTGTATGCATGCTCATTAGAGCGATTGTGATGATAAGAGAATGGTTCATGTGTGACATTGTGAAATAATCATCCATGCCTTCTGCCTCTTGTTCATGCGTGGATTATTATATGATTTTTTTTTCTTTTGTACAGATCAAGTACTTAAAATATGTTATATATTGTGGAGCCTGATGATATGCGCAGAGGATTGTTGACGCTATGCAGGGGCGGACGAGGGTTTTTATATTCGGTGTGACCATTGTAAAAATTTCTCATTGATAGTGGATTGATCTCTGGTGTGCTCCGTGATCGTAGGCAAACTTTGCCGAACCACGTAAATTTTATGTTTTTTATTTCGATTTGTTTGTTTTTCATTTTGATTGATTACATCCCAAGATCCGAAAAACCTCAACAAAATACACTCGATTTGACGATGATACACTCAATTCATTTTGTAACTTCATCTGTAGCTCCATAGTGCAACATTACTGTTGTGCTATCGTAATGTATGGAAAAAAATATTAGTATATTTCAATAAATATTTTAATTTGTATAACAGTATTTATTTCAGTGAACAATTATATATATATTTTTTAAAAATAAAATTAGTGAGAGCTACACAAGCGGCTGAATGTAACATTTTTCTATTGGATTAGACCGGTACTCCAATACAATGAAAGCTTCGTTGGCCTAAAATGGACGATGGAGTGGAAGTCCACAAAAAACAATTTTGAGTCTACAAGTGCTTATTGAAGCTGTCCACCGGACTGAGTAAAACTGAATTATCAAGGAGAGGTGTCTCGTATTGATCACTCAATTGTTGAGACGATTAAATCGTTGGATCTCTCTATCTCTGTCTCGCGAGAGCATGTGAACTGTGAAGAATGAGTCTGGATCCGATTAGATATGGGTACCATCAAGATCTAACTGTATAGATTATGAATCGAACTACATAGTATATTTATCGAACTGTGAAGAGAGTGACATCTATATTCATTAATTTATTGTACAGTTCAATTTATAAATTGTATAGTTTGATTCATAGATTGTACCGTTCGATACTAATGGTCTTGATGGTGTTCACATCTGAGTGGATCCGCACTCGCGGAGAATCAAATCACCGTCTTTAGAAGGCACAACAGGACAAAATCGTGAATGGCATCGTCGTAGAAAATGTTTTCATTTTTTTTTTTTCATTGAGTATCTGAAAAATGTTTTGGGTGTATATATGCATGATTGAGCTGGACTTGTGAGAATATTGTGGGTCACACACAAGGCTCTCATGTGCAATCACTTCATCTCTCTTTTTTTATGTCCTGAATCATACGTGACAACAGTAGGCCTGTTGAAGTTTAGGTTGCCCACTTGCCATTAAATATTGTTTAAAATAATAAACTGAAGCTCCTTGAAGATTAAGCAATGTCAAATAAATTGATAGAATTTTAGTAGGATAAGACAATTTTGTTAAGAACACGAAGTGATAACATGCATAAAGAAAGGCAAGAAGGAGAAAAAAAAATTAATTTCATGTATTTTAGACACCGCTTAGATCCGTGTTTAGACTCTTTTATGTTTTAAACCCCAAATGTTGATCCAAATCACGGTAGTCATATTTTTTTGTGTTCTCTTATTTTATTTCAAAGTTTCATAATATACAGAAACAATGCTTTTAAAAAGAAGACCAAATTACGTAAAGTTTGACTTTTGGATCGCGCATGCAAACAATGTATACAATTCATCTTATGTTAGCACGCAAAACACTGGTCTAAGCCATGTCATGATTGGTGTCATGTTCCAAATAGTAAAGAAAGCCTAAGTTTTAATTGAAGTCATGCCCAATGATTTTTAGTTGAAGTAATGCCATTTGAAAGAAAGAGGCGCCGCCAAAGAATTTGATCACCTAGTCTATGCCAAGTTGTTTTTAAAGACTCAATTAACCACTGTTTGATATAAGAATATGCAGAGTAATTGTTGGTTGTCTATTAGATTTTCTTCCTATTAAGTTAATTATAAGACAAAAAAAGCCCTTGATTGCAAAAATAAGATTTTGATTACTTTAGATTAGCTATTATATATGCTAAAATAACTCATTTTCTCTGTGGATGATAACTGACAATACTCTTAGTCACCATGGATCCGTAGTTTAGTGATTGACAAGAGAATTAATTTACTACTAAAAAGTCATGGTCAGGTATTGGGTCATGGCATTTAACCTACATAAAAAGACTTACAATTATATATCATGTAGATTTTACTACACCATACTTACATCGAAACATCACGAAATTGACCCACATTTTGGGTATTGTTACAAACAATTCCATTCACAACTACTTGTATAGTCGTATAGTCCTACAATCTCCAAATAATTACATATATAATTTAATGAAACATGCAAACTTAAACATCTTCTTTGGGTGAGTGCATATAATTTATTAAAGTATATATTTCATTTTTATGAAAATATATGTTTTATTACATGAATACACCTTAAAACAACACAACAAGTGAGAACTCCACGTGGGGCTGCACGCATAAGTGTTCCTAACATTTGTTTTTTTAAAATCATCTTCATCAATTTGAAATAATATTGAGCTTTCAATATATGACATTCAATATGATAAAAAAAAATAAGAGATGAACTCGTAACCTCTTTTCTAATGTTATAAACTTTCATGTGTTGATATGAACATGTGACTATGTACTTGATCGATCATTTCTGTAATCGTTTTTTGTGAAATATTATGTCTACTATGAAAAATATAAAAAGTCATGCGTTCAGTTCATTCAAGTATACTCTTCATTTTTTTATGAAATTTTTTATTTCACTAGAGTAAAACACACTTTAAAAAAAATAAAAAATACATGAAGACTGTCACTGAGTATAACATTTTTCTTGTTACATCATTATGAGATAGGGTTCTATCAAGGGCATATTATTTCCCTCCAACTTTAATATGATGTTAGACATTTTAGAACTGACCAACCTATCCTGATGATTAGTATCTTGACTTTGACATTAACAATGGGTATTTTTATTCTGAATATTCAGTTTTTCTTATCTGCAAAGTCCAAGGAAGCTTATCCAAATTACAGAGACCTAACAATCCATTCAAATCTCCCTCCCACCCTCTCTCTCTTGCTTCCAAAAATATCCTGGGTAATTCAAATCATACAAAATGTCACTTTCTTAACAGAATAATTTAATTTTTAATAAAACTCAACGAAGTTGGTCACGTACGTGTCTTAATATATATTTCTCAACAAAGAGCCTCGTATGTCAATATCAGAATGTTCCGTTCAAGTTGAGCACACTATATCCCTGGATAAGATATCCAATTCAGCACCAATTTGGCTTCTCCATCATTGGTTGAACACTTGTTCTCTCACTATTGGGTGATCATTAAAAGCTATTTTATTTTTTTTATACTGGGTTTGATTGTCAGGTCCTTCAGATCGGTCCAATCAAATTCTTCGGGCGGGCATTTTTTACTTTTCATAGGATCCAATCTAGATCCGACTCACTGACAAGCCTACCAGAGTCCTCCAATCTCCTATATTGTCCACTAGTGGTAGAGTATATATATTATCCTACTACAATATATACTTTATTGCTGTAATTAATTTAAAAAATTAATTTAATATAAAATGTGTATTGATTTATTTAAGTGTATACTTCAATATTTATATTTTTTAAGAAAAAAATTTAAAATGATCGGTGATGCTGCCCCCCCCCCCCCCCCCCAAGCTTTTGAAAAACGTAGTTTTTGGACACTATTTGCTTGAAATATATCTACAGAAAAATGTTCTATTTTTTCTGTTTGCTTGCACGATTGCAGAAACAGCTTTCTACAAACGCAAAAATTATCCAATCATGCAATCAAACGCTGCCTTAATGTACTTGAGACTCTGAAGCAAAATATGGAACATCTATACAATCCGATCCAATCTGGCATTCACATTAATAAAAGGCAAAATTCGAAATGTTGATTAAAACTATATCCTATGTACAAAAATTTGTCATCCTTGCGAAGAGGACAGGCAAAGAATAAAAGAAGTGATAGATCCAATCTTTCATTCATTTTGGTTATGCATTATTGCTTGTTCAGGAAAAAATTTCAATAATTACTTCAATTTGCCTCAAAACAAAAAATAATTACTTCAATTTTAATTCAATATATGAAAATTGTAATACATTATATACCCAGTTGGATACACTATTTAGTAAATATGTAAGAATGCATGCATTGATTTCATTTTATATACTTTTTGAAAAGGAAAAAATCCATATTACCCCCCCTGTAAACTTCCCGAAATCCATATAACCCCTTCACTTTTCATGATATATAATCCCTTGAAAATATCTATATAAATTAAATAGCTCATTGAGTTAAATTTCTGTTGATAGATGATGAATATTTTGTTTAGTTAACCCTCACTAAAAACATGGTAAACAAAAAAAAAATACAATGTGATAAAAATGTGAAAAATCTCCTATAAATGAAAATTGTATCCCTTTGGATAGGGTTTTATAATATATATGAATTGATAAAATCATCATTTTTAGAGCGTTTTATGCATTTTTAACACATTATAACATATTTTTAGTATAAAATGTTTTCAGCTAGAGTTAACCAAATAGAATATTCACATAATATTAATCATCGATCAACAAAAGTTCAACTCAGAGCCTATTTGGATTTACATAGTTGTTTTCAGGAGGTTATATGGACTTCAGAAAAGTCAAGAGGTTATATGGATTTACGCAGTTGATAGAAGGTTATTTCAGATTTTTACTTTTAAAAAAGTTTAAAACGTGTTTTTTTTATTAGACAAGTTTAAAATGTGTCGGAACTATAACAGGGAATGGGAATAACTGAGTATAACATTTTCTTTTATTTATTTGTTTTTAACATTAGATTGGATGAAGAGGGTCATGTTAATTATCTCCTGTAGATCGATCAGTAATAAATTTAATATAACTAGTTTAATATATAAAAAATATCAAAGGTCATGATCATTGAAAAGCTCCCAATATAATAAAAGATACGTATAAAGCTCTTCTAATGGATATAATGAAAGAAAGCAACCTCTGCAAATGGCACCTACTAATATAATAGTCTTTTACAAGAAAACAAAATTGCGTTACGTTTCATTGTTTGAGGACACGCGTGCTACTCTCATTGCTTCATCTTGTGTTTGAAAGCCAACTAATTAAAAACCTTACTCTATGGGCAGAGGAGAATGAAAATGCTAGGTAACTTATTTAATACCCCTACAAAAATGAAGTGTACTAATCTATGTGCATCATGACATAAAAAGTTAGTTGATGATAATATTTTTCTAATATATATGTGTGGAATCTTAAGAAGTGATGTATGCATCATTTGGATCACCATTTAGATAGATTCTGCGCGTTTTAGAAATCTAATTAAATCAAACACAAATTCAAATACATATTTTCTCTGGTGTTACAAAGAATTTATGTACAACATAGTTTTTCAAAAACTGATTTTGAAATATATATGGTTTCAAATTAATTTTTGTTTTTCATGTAATCTCGTCCAAACAGGTCTTAAGACAGCAGACACCAATGAACTAATAGATTTACCAGATCGTTGGGTGAGCTATGATGGTACAAGAATCCTTGAAAAAAAGTAAAAAAAACATTCACCATTTATTTGATCTTATTTGGATGAATGCTACAAAAGCAACTCGATCTCAATAAAGGACAGGATGAATTGGAGATTGATCCATATGACCAACAAACATTGAAGGAGTGCTATTGATGTGATCAACGATGTCACCATTCAAATCAGGTTCACATGAAACTGGATGAACCCGAAGCTGATAACGAGAACAAGGGGACGCAAGTGATGATGCATTCTCTCTTGATCTCCGAGAATGTGAATGAGGAGATGAAGGAGACAATATTTCACATTCTTTGCTAGTAGTTTACAGGAAGAACCCTTACAAGGGCACACGTTCGAGATGTGATGCGCTGTCTACAAGAGTTTTTGTGATGTCATCATCAACAAGGACAGCAATGAAAACATTGGTGAAGAAGTTCAGACTGCAAATGAAGAAACATGCATGATACTACTCTCTATAAGGTCCATTGCATGGAGAAGGAGTATGAAGTTAAGATAAGGTACAGCTCTTGCGAAAGATCAAATGTAATGAATATCATCAAATAAGAAGCAAATAAAGGTTTTTAATTGTTAGAATGAAATAATGGGAATCCTTGTATTACTTCAGCACTTGATTTGATGTCCAATTTACGTACTTATTTTTATCATTTTCTGTTGAATGTACCCATATGCTAATTCAATTATTTGACGAAATCTCTTTCAGTTCACAATTGTTTTTTCAAGTCTCATATTTGTTCTGTTTTCCATGCCAAGGTCAAAGAGTTGAAAACTGTATTGGTAATACAACATTTTCTTGTGTGATAATCAAGATCCAAAATTAAGGATATGCAAAAAAAAAAAAAGAATGTTGTTCTCAATCATGATACAAAAAAAAAAAAAAAACATCAGTTTAACTAATTTGAGAATGCACTCTAGTGATTTGCGTCATTGTCTTCCTCGGTGTGGAACATGACTACCTACATGCACCCATCAAATATATCATTTTAGAAAAGATTTTTTCCATTCTGATGTCTGGAAATTCTTAGAATGATTGATTGATGTGAACTTATTGGTGGTGATGTTTAAAGAAAATTATACATGCTTGATTATTAAGTATTTCCATTAAAAATATACCATTCTCTACTAACGTGTTCAGGTGGATGGTGATATTAAGATGATCATATACATCTTTCGTTGTCAACCCATCTTATTGCAGATATCTTCAAGCAGAGTATCTCATTCCGCCGGTTGTAACCTGCTTGTCAATCACACATTAACGCTCCATCGCCATCATAGATTCATAAATTTGTCTTCAATCCTGCTTTGGGTCTCGTTCTTTTCTCCAATATGGTTGAAAGTTCCCCCAAGATGTCGTACTTGCAAGTTGCAATTCATCTAAACCGAACTACTCTTAGCTTCTTTATCCGTAATCATGATGTGAACCATTGTATTACCCATAGTTTAAAATATCGATCGTTGTATAAGTTCTATTTTGCCTCTCCCATAAATCAGACCACTTATCGTTCTATTTTATTAATTGGGCAATATATCAATGGCGTCACCGCTGATATCATCGATATATCATCAATGTGTCAAAATACAATCAATATATTTTTTATATTTCGATGATATATCAATAGATGGTATATCGATTTAGGGACCTCATCGGTATCTTGACAAAATCAATACTTTAAGATATGTTAGTACCATTTCTCTTTCTTCCATTCTGGTTTTGGGACTGAACATATAGCTTCATTCTTCATCATCTGATTATTTAAAATTTTCTTATCCCTCTAATCCTTTCGATTGACTGGGACAGCTCAATAAAATTGGGCTAGCATTTCTTCCTTTCCAATTTTTCTATTCATGGCTAGACATCATGTTTGCAGAGAAATTCTTGTGCGCTTGTGCAAGTGAGTGTTTTATGTAGCTTTTTTTCCTTTTCAAAAATCTTTCATCAGGATTTTAGATGTGGATTGTGTTGAGATGTGTCTTCCTGAATACTAAGGTAATTCAAAACCATTTACCTGGTCATGCCAGCATTTTGTTAATTTATGGTGCTGTTAATTTTTCTTTGTGATTAAAGGTTGCTATGAATCCCGAAAACAGTATGGATCCTGTACCTTATATTTCTGAACCCCTATTCTTGATGTTCATCATGTTTAACATTTGTTACTAGTTAATGAGTTATCCTGGACTTGATGTTCATCATGTTTAGCATCTGTTACTAGTTAATGGGTTATCCTGGACTTGATGTTCATCATGTTTAGCATCTGTTACTAGTTAATGGCTTATCCTGGAGTCTGGTATTGCCGTTATCATTAGGATCGGTTTCTGATTGAGTACTTGTTTCTCTTTGTGTCAGTACTAGTTGGAATCTCCTCTAGATGTTGGATGACAGACAAACTGAACAAGCTTATGAGCTACTCAGCTGTTGTCTAATATATGAGCATGAACCTCCCATCACTAGGTGTACTTTCAAAATCCTGATATAATGTGAATTCTAAATGTCACATGAAGGTGAAATATTCTGCTTCTCAATTGTAATATATCAAATTGAAGGCAACCAAACTATGCATAGTCATTCTGGTTCACTATATATTTGACTACCATGCACAGATATTTGAAATCATAGGTTCAATGTATCTGCATGGATCTTACAGAACCTGTTTCTGCGTGTTATAGGTTAGAAAACATAGTACATCAACCCCTCTAGTGAAATAGTTTTCACTATTTTCAAAACTCGTGCTGGCATGTTATAGGTTAGAAAACATAGTACATCAGCCCCACTAGTGAAATAGTTTTCGCTATTTTCAAAACTCGTGCTGGGCAATTGTACTTCTGTAAGGTACAAGACATGAACACAAGTAATTGTTCTTCCAATCTAATGCTTTCTTTGTGGAATAATATTCATTGACCTGGTGCTTTAAGATATTTTTATGGACTAAAGTGATAGATTGGGTATTTTTTTACATGAGGACTGCACATATGTTCAGGGATTAAGAATTTGAGATTAGGAAGAAAAGGTCTGGAGTATGCTTAGAATTAGCTTCATTGCAGCAGGACTATCATTCCCCGCCCTTGATCGAAAATCCCACTTCGTCTGTCCTCTCCATTTCCACAAATATGGATGACTTCACTGGAAGCACATTCGAAACCATCCATCCATCCCAACAGGGGTGAATTGTTTCAGGGGTCATACCATTACCAATTTGTAGCAAAAACTGCAGTGGAAGGAGCAAATTAGGGTGGATGGTTTTGAGAAGAGTACATACATAGAGAAAAGGCATCTGATGGAAATAGTTAGGACATGAAAGATGGCTAGCACACACTGGTCAAGACCTTGTATGTGCATCTGTTAGAATTCTTGAAGCATATAACCCATATAATTGGGATCCAGTTGTGTTTATATATTTTATGCATGATGTTAACCTTAAGCTTCGCCCAGGTTGAGCAGATTTTACCAGTCCTATGGTTTTTCTGCACTAGACAGTATATCCAAACCAATTAATCATTGCACATCTCTGCCCATCTGGTCCTCTGCATCACAATAGTGACCACGAGGCCCATTGAACTCAACGCATTAGGAGTGTTCTATGAGACCATTGTTATCTAGGCGATCAGGCAGCCTAGCAATGACCATGTGCCTAGCTGCCTAGTGTACCTAGCCGGTGTTTATTTACAGTGGTTTACTATGGTTAATTATTTAATTATTGATGCTTTACTTCTAAATGATGACGCTTCCTTTACTTCTTTTTGCTTGTTGGACACCAAATAAAGGAGAAAATCAATACCCTGATGGTCATGATCCATATTACTAGCCACATATATAGGCCCAGACATCTGCCTAATGAACGTGTTTGTTAGACGGATTCGAACCTATGCTTGTAGCGCAGATAATTATATGTATGGCTCTGCTGATGTTCTCCATATCTTTTGGGACTTATGGGACTAAATAAAGTAAATGATTTAGGGTGTGTTTGTGCACAATTTTAAAGAGAAAGTGAAAGAAAGTGAGGGAATTTAGGTCAAAGAGAAAGTGGTCAAAAAAAAGTGGTGGAAAGTAAAAAAAAACCTCCCTTTGACCAACTTTTATGGTGTTTCTGCATGTGGAGGGAAAAATTTCAATAACTTTCTTTCAAATTCTCACCTATGAGAAAGGAAAAAAATTTCTCACTTTTTCTAATAAGACAAAATATAAGAGAAAAAGTGATGGAAAATTTTTTCCTCCTATTGTTTGTCACAAAACTAGATTTTTAGATAGTTAAAGGAAAAATTTTCACTTTCCATCACTTTCACTCACTTTTCATTTGACACAAACACACCCTTAATGTAAACAAATAATAGGTAGATACTCTAGATTTACATGAATCTGGTTATGAGCTTTATTCTCCAATTTCTTTTGTGAAATGGGACATGATTTGTGTCCACTTGACTGCATCCGTCTGATGATTTATCAAGATCAGTGCATCAAAATTTATGAAGCTTTCATGGCATTCACCCCATCCATATAAGCCAATACAATACAATGGTGGAGTGAATTCAACTTTGAAACTCATTGAATGTGGGGTGGGTTCTTGATAGTAGTTAGAAAACATATTACCCTAACCTAAACTAATCTCCTTAATGTAATACAAACATACAGACAAACCAACATCCACAAATTGCCACTGAGTCCACCTTACTACAGTCACAGCATCCCAAACTGAAATTTAAAGTTGCTCAAAACATAAAGGAAAAACAAATGTAAACCAAACCATAGATACCCAAAATACAACAGTTCCTCTTAAGCTTCCCTAACATTTGTTTTTAATGACCCTCATTAGCCTTCCTGAAGAGCCTAGCCTGGGCAGCTGCAGCATTGTTGGAACGATCGCGGAGTTGAACGCGTCCTTGACTTGCTGGGTGGTGAAGTGGAAGGTCCTGCTGACCATGGAATTGAGGAGGGCCGCCGTCCCTTCCCTGTAGAGAGCGCCGATCCCATCCATGCGTGTGTTGGAAAGCGCCTGAGGCAAGTTCAGGGTTGGGCCAAAGGCTGCATTGCCACCTGTCTGAAAGATTCCTGCCATCGGTGCCCAGTAGCCGAAGATGCCCCATATGAGTGCCGGGTGAGTCCTCCAGTAACTGCATTACAGGTTTTCATTATGTTCATGACAGATAAAAATGTCTCTTTGAGAAAATGTAGATGTAGTGAATTTGATATACATAGAAATGAAGATTTAATTCATAAAATGTGATATCTCTTTTTGTTTGCTAGAGTTAAAAGAAAGTAGAGACTGGTTTGGTATGAATGAATGAATAGGTAATAATAGTCCCTGTGCACAGTCCAATGCAAACTAGTGTTCTTGTCTTTCCCTCCTTGACAATTTAAATGGTCCCAAACCATCATATAGCATCCAAAGGTTACTATAAACAACAAAAAACTCTTAATGGGTGAGTATCAAGTAAGCCTACTCGCAAGTGAATGGAGGTGTGCCGGGGAGGAACGGCGCTGGAGGAGTCGAGATGCCGGGGGTGGTTGGCGTCCCGGGGTCAATGTATGGCGCAGATGGTGGTGTTGGAGTGGACGGAGTCCCGGGGTCAATGTATGGTGCAGATGGTGGCGTTGGAGTGGACGGAGTCGGGGTGACCACGGGAGTGCTCGGGGGGTGGTAAGACGGAGGGTTGTAGTATCCACCACCGTGGGACGGTGTGGACGGCGTCCCGTACCCTCCACCATGGGATGGTGCGGTCGGCGTTCCATGCGAGGGTGTGGAAGGAGTTGGGCATGTAGGTGTCCTGTGTGAATCTGCAATAGAAATTCAAAAGTATGTTAGGCATAAATATTGTTCTAGAGAAGCATTGAAAGGGACAAGAAACTTCATATATGATCAACAAAATTCATACAACTTCCATATTTTAGTGAGTGAGTGAGAGTCTTACGTCTAGGGGAGTGGCTCCTGTGTGGGTCAGGAGGGTAGTAGGCCTTCTGCTCAGTCACCCCTTCTAAGCTCCTGGAGGCAACCGGAACCATCAGATTCTGAGAGACAAACCCCACAAAGAGAACCCACATCACCATAGCTGGGTGGCTTTTACTGCCCCTCTCCATCTCCAGAAGCTCAGACACACACACACACTCACTCAAATGAAGGAAAGGAAACAAAAACAGGAGAGAGAAAGCTTTTGGAAATGGAAGGCTTGAGAGATGCACTAAGGGCTTGCCGGCTTGCAGTGAATATGTACACACAGAAGTGGTGCAATAGATTTATTGGTACCTCCTGTGACCTGTCACATGAGAGTAAATGCTTCTCAGAGGAGTATCATGTTGTTAGTTGACATGTCGCAGATGCATTTATAGGAATTATTATTTCTACTGCCATAAAGAACAGATTCTCACTCAAAATGGTGCCAAAATGAGCTTACCTATTCTGATTTTATTTTTCTAATGTATCTGTTGTTGTCTTTTATCTTTCAAGTTCAGATCCAGTGATCCAAAATTAGTTTATAAAAAGCCATGTCATTCTATCATTTTTGAGAAGTAAACTGGCTATATTTGTAGGTATTAGATTTTTTAAATCTTATATGGGTTTTTTTTATTGTTCATGATGTGAGTGCCACATAAGATCAACTAGATTTGATTGAAATCCATTTGTGACACTTTGTGTGAATCTGTAATGGTGAGAGTATCTCTTCAGAAGGACCACCCACCTTTATAATTTTAATAACTTCAACACAGGACATCTTGGGAAATATTTAGTATGGTTTTGTAGCTAGTCTAGGATTCAACACATTGTACAAGGTAATAAAGAGTGTCTTAATGGAGACTACCAACGCAATCTGAAAAGGAGCCCTATGTTTCTTGGAGTGGCTAAATATTGGCCCCTTCAATCTAATCTAATCAATCAACTTGGCCTTCTTTTGTGTGAAGTTATTTTCTATGCCATAATGACCCTTTAATCATTCATTCAATTGAAGTTCAGCCACTCCATGTGAATCCCTTCATCTTCACTGTGGACCCTTCAAAAGTTGCATTGAATGGGAGTTCTATGTTGCTTAAATGGGTGCTGATTGTATCTGTTTCATTTGGGATGATCAGAACTAGCTTTAGAAAATATTTCCACAGCTCATGACATTTTCTTAAGTCTTTACATAACATTATAGTAAACCCTCTTTTGATAAACGACAATTGGTTAAGGACCCGTAATCGGTTTTCCAAAACCATTAGTTTAACCAGTGGGTTAACTAGTTTTTATATTTTACTTGTTCTTGCTTATTATGAGGTTTTGAGGGTTCACCGGACCACATACCAAATCGAGTCTGATTATTTAAACATTTATTAGTGCTACTTTGTCATGGAAAATATGAGGATAGGTTTACGAGGGAATAGTACAGATTTTTATACCTATTTGTGCTGGGAGTGTATGAGCTTTAATGGGGGTGACAGGGAAGTAGTTGATCTCCTTCAATGAAGAGGAACAGCTAAGCCAAGCAATTCCAACTTCAATGCACTTCTTACTCTGATACTACTTTCCCTCGCACTGTGCATGACATTTATGGTGTTTTGTGGTATTCTTTTTCTTCTCTTTGGACTTGAGTCACTCAACTCAATTCCATGCAGAGCCAGCTATGACCATCACCACATAATGATCAAAGTACAGTTATAGCCTTGTCACATCATATTTTTATTTATTTGGTAGTGCACATCACAACCAGTTGGTTCTCATCAGAGGATGGTTTGAAGCTTTGTAGACGTTAAGATGAATTCACTGGCTGTGAAGAAGAAGACCTGATAACCCACAAAAGAGAATGAAAGATAACATAAAAGAAAAGGGGTTAAAAGATAATGGAGGATGGGCTCATGTTAACGAGAGATTCTTTCACATAAAGTGTGTTTTCAAAGTAAGACTTAGGGTGCGTTAGGTTGCGCGATTGCAGGAAGCTGCGTTTACAATCGTGCAACCAAATAGTATCCAAAAGTTGCGATTTCAAAAAGCTGAGAAAATGAGTTTCCTGCAGAATCAGTTTTACAATCGCAGATTCTTACAAAATCAGTTTTGCAATCGCGCAACCAAATGCACCCTTAGTGAATTTCATATCCTTGTCTAATGGTTGTCTCCCCTGTTTGGGATTTGACATAGAGTTATTTAACGGTATTGATAAACATTTATTTTGAAAAAAATTAATTAGAGTGATAATTTGCAAAAATTATAAATAATTTAATAATATAAAACTAAATAAATTGTTAAAAATTAATTTTATGTTAATGATACAATGCGTATGCATGTTAATTGAGTTTTTGTTTTATATATTTTAAGTAAGAGTTCTGTTACTATCAATCTTTTTTACAGTCTCAAATGCAGTACCGTCTAGAAAAAAATTTCATATTTTTTTTTTATAAATGAGATCATTTAATTCATTGAAGTAGATATTTTAATTTTTATATATAAAAAAATCCCCCTTTAAATGATTTTAAAAATAACAATTACAATTGTAAAATAGACTTAGTATAACATTTTTCTTTAAATAATATTGTTTAAGCCTCCTTTAGATAATATCCTGGGTGGGTTCACCACTGGTAACAGGGCTCAATCCTAATTCCGCTAAGAAAGGATGATAGCTTCATTCATATTGCATACAGAAGGAAGTTTAAATTATTTTTGTAAACATTGTACTGAAAGGCATAGAAACTAGTTTACAAATTTATATAGGCCTTAGAAATGGGTTTGATAGTTAGTTTTTTCTTAAAAGCTGAGTTAAAATTGAGTTTACAGGAAGTTGTCTCTCCACATATTATGAAAATGTTAGTTTTTAAACTTTTTTTGGTAAAAATATGTTTGCAGTTTTTAGTTAAACTGCAATTTTTTTTCTGTTTGGAATTGGGTTTGGAAAACTGAATTTTCTACAAACCCAAAAGCCCCCCAAACTGTTTCCAAACAGGACCATAGTCTAAACAATCCGAACGATATATGCCTTGTGGGAGTCGGGATGCTGTCCAGGTGCCATTGAGGTCGTGTACGGTGCAGAGCCAAGTTAGGGATGGCCAGACTCAAAAGCCATCTAAGGATTTGGCTGATACACTTAAAAATCTCTTAGCCCATGTTTGATTGGAAAATTGAGGGTGATATAAACGGGGATCTCGAAGGCCATAAGAGGGTTTGGCTAATACACTCAGAAATCTCTTTAGCCCATGTTTGATTGGAAAATTGAGGGTGGTATAAACGGGGATAAAGTGGAATAGTGATAAAATAGATGTTTAGAAAATTGAAATAAATGAGAATTTGTATGATATAAATAACTAGTATAAAGTGGTATAATTATTCATGTGACTTGAAAGTTAAGTTAGAGAACACATATTCCCACTAACCATATTTTATATCCCACCACCTTATTAATCCCACTATGCGTATTTTATAAAAACCCTAAACCCACCTATGTTATATATGCAATGTTTTAAACTTCCAATCCCACCACCCCGTTTCATTTATTTCTCCTCTTCCTCCCCTCTACAGTCTCCACCACCACCACCAGAGGCACTCTCTGCTGATGTGAGAAGATAATTGGAGGTAAAAGGATTTAGGGTCTGATAGTGGGGTTAATGGTTTTCCTATCATAAAAGTAAGTTGGGTTTTGAATTTTTTAAGATAGTGGGTTTAAGAAAGTGAGGTGCGTTTGGCAACAATAATTTTGAGGATTTTAACTTTTTAACAAACTAAAAGTTAAAAGTTGTTACCAAACAAGTCAGTTTACATGTATCATTAGTACTGGATTTCATCAAAGGACAGTGTCTCAAAATCTGTGTTTAATAAAGCAATCAGTATCATTACACTCTCAAAAGGTGTACATAAAACAGCTAAAAACTAAAATCAGTTTTTCAAACTGTGTTTCCAAGCGCACGCTAAATAAGTGACTGATTGGGTAGTTGTTCTCATTAAGTTGTTCAAGATTATTCAATTCATTTTAATATGTGAGTCTAGTCAAATCAATTGTCATCACCTTTTATAATTCAAGAGGTTTTTTTTCATCTTTTATAAAATTTTATCCACACAATATTCACAAATTTTATCCGCAATTTATCAATGATTAACCAAATAACAAAAATTTTATTATTTCCCAACGAGAATAATTAAAAGCACAATCAAACGAAAAATCATGTATTAATTATCTATATTAGAATAGTCATAACCCTCATAATAACTTAATTCTCTATCCAATCGAGTGCTTAGGGCCGGTTAGCCTGGTTTGACAAGGGATTAAAGTTCTAAGGATAAATTGTCCTAATTTTAAAGGATAAAAAGTCTACAAATTTTGTCATTATTCACATTTGTTAAAATTGTGACAAAAAATAGTAAAAAATGTTATTCTAGCTGTTAGGTGGAATAAAAAAATCTCTATTTTACCGAACCACCTCTTCACAGCTTGATAGATGATATTTGAAAGAAAGAATAAGCTTTAAAATCTCAATTTTAATTTCTATATCTCTCTAAAATATCACTTGATTATCCAAATTAATATATATATTTAAGCATGTCAATTATCCAAAAAATATATGTATCTGATACGAAAAGATCCGAATTCAAAAATTAATATCTGTATCCAAATCCAAAAGTTAAGCTATAATATTTTATCTGCCCTCTACAGCTGGTTTTAGGTATAAAGGATCTCTTGCTCATGGGATTAGTTTTGTTATTTTATGTGATGTGAACTAGTGAGAAGAACCAGACCAAAGATTGGGCAAAGACTCTGCTTGCTTTGTTGAGAGCTTTTGACGGACACTTTCTTATCTTTAAACGTATATAATCTATATCCGTTCGATTGACAAGTTTACTTATAAAGAAGTTACATTTTCCCAAGTGTTTTAGCGTGTCGTTCCCCCATCCCTTGTGACCCCCCCCCCCCCCCCCCCCCCCCCGTGGTTGGAACCAATTGCTAAACATATTTAGTTTTGCATAATCAGTTTTTAGTATAACATATTTTAAATTGATATTTTTTAACTTTATTTGTTTTTCCACATTTCTGTTTTATGTTTACATGGCATTTAAAAAGTAATTTTTATTATAAAAAAAACCAATTGATACTAGCTTTTTTAAAGTCAATTATTTATAATCAATTTAGATCATAAACTGGTTTGAGAATTGGTTCAAACAGTGCCTGAGCATGAAAATTTTAACTAGTTCAAAAGCTCCTTCAAATCAAGAAGATTTCTTTTTGGAATTCATCCCATGTCAATTTTTTAATCAAATATATTTTAAATTGATGATAAAAGAATGGGTTTTTTTACATATATACCCCTCTTAAATTTTATTATTGTAGAAATACTCCTCTTGTATCCTCTATTGTAAAAATATCCCTCTTACATTTGAAAGTCTTACATTAGATGTCGTGGGGTCTGATTAGGAGAGCTCCATTAATCATCGTCAAGTCCTCGTAAATCATCTAAAATGTTCTCTCAGGGGCCAAAAAACATCCGACCTCCATCTCCTTCTTCCCCATACCTTCTTCTCCATTTCTTCTTTAGCCAAACCCTCTCTCTTTCTTTCTCACAAAACATATTCTTTTTTTTTCCTTTTTAATTGATTAATGGACCTAAACCCTAATTTATTTATTTTCCTCCAATACATATGGAAATGAGTAGTTCCATGAGCAATCATCACAACCTACATTTCAAGTACTATTGAATTTCCTTGAATGTGGATATTCTACAAACGTAAACAATGGGGTGTAAGTTTTTCTTTTTCCCCAAATTTAAATCTTTGACGTTTGAAAAAAGTGAAATATTTTAATGTTTCAAGGATGAGGTTTAAGTGAGGGTAATCTAGTAATTTCATCGGGATGGATTAAGAAACTAACCATGGTTTAATCTGAGTTCTGAATGGTGACTAACGGAGGGGTATGGTTGCATAACTTCCAAATATAAGAGGTATTTTTGCAATCGATTATGTAAGAGGGGTATTTCTATAATAACAAAATTTAAGTGAGGTATATATGCAAAAAAAAAAAATCCCTTGGGTGAAACATGAAATGATCCATTATCATTTTTCATTGATTATTGAGATTAAAATTTAGATCAGATCTTTTTATTACCTTAAAATAGTTTCCAAAGTAGCTTGTTAAATCCCAGTATAGAGGACATATTTAAGTACACATCCATCAAATCTAAATAATATATACAGGACATCAAAACACAAACAACATCATTATCAATAAGAATCCCATTTGATTGAATGCCTTTGTAGATGTCCCTTCCAAGGTTCTCATGAACTTGCATCATTATTATGGAAAATAATAATGTTTTTTTAGGCCCCAACTTATAGGCCCCATAGGCCCTATGACATGGAAATTGATCATTTCCTTAACAATAATATTTTTTAGGCCCCAACTCACAGGCCCTACCGTAGGCCCCATGACATGACAATTAGTGATTTCCTTAAATACATTTTAATCATAACAACCTCCAACACATTTTCGTTTTGAAGAATAACCGCAGGTCATGGAATTATGAGATCCCACAAATTACGGAAACTTGTTTGTTATTGCATCGTCCTCGTTCTAATCGATGAATTCTAAGATCCCTAAAATTTGGCATTGTAAAAATTTCTTCATCGTGTGTATGAAAATTTCTCTATCGTGTGTATGATAATTGATTTCGGATCTATATTTGATTAAGAACAATGCATTGAAGCCGATTTGAATGTTCGTTTTGAGGAGTTGAAGGTACATTTTCATTTTCTTTGGTGTTGGATCCCACAACAATGTCCATCGATTCAGGTTTGATTATATTGTATTTATAATTGTTGTATTGGATGCAATTATACGAATTGATTTGTGTTCATTTCAATCATTTTAATTGTAAAATTTGATAATGCTTTTTATGCGCAATGCTGAAATTGTTAATATGCATTTTGTCTAATTTTTACTTTTTTGTTTTGCTATATTTGAAATGTAATAGTACGGTAAATGTGTCCAGTCTGGTAAACGTAACAGTCCAATATTGTGTTTTTCTTATATTTGAAATCTGTGTATTGAAGCGTGCTTATAAGTTCAATGTTAGTGAACAAAGATTGAGAGGTTAAAATAGATGGAGACAGATAGTAGCAAGAAGTGTTTAGAATAAAGCCAGCAATTTATAAATGTAACATTTCTATATGAGAAAGAGTCACATTTCTAAATGTAACAGTGCTGAATACTGTGTTTTTATGAGAAAGATTCGCATATATAAATGTAACAGTTCTGAATTCTGTGTTTTGATGCGAAAGAAACTCATTTTTTGTATTATTATCACTTTACAAAATATGTATTGAACGAGAGAAAATTTTTAAATTGCTTTTATAGGAGATTCTGTTTCATTAGAAGGCATTCCACAAGAAATTGATATTGTCGACTCTGAAGAGCAAAGTGCTGGAATCGTTATTCCTACTATTTCTGTTTTTTTTTTGTTCTGCAACATAATTTGAATACGAATTTTAGATGTCATATTTTGATTATGAACACTGACACAAGGATAATTTGTTGCATCAATATAGCACAGTTTCATAATCAAAGAACTGTTACATTTATATATTATACTGTTACATTCATAACAGTTAGTTACAAGTAAATATAACAGTGTCTAACTTTGTAATTATAATACAAAGACATTTGCATAGCAATATGTTTTCATTCTACAGCACTGACATATAAATGTAATAGCTTAAACAAAATAACTGTAAATGTAACGGTTCAAAATTGTGACAAAAAAGCCTTTACAGCACAATGTGTTAATATTCAACAGCACTTACATATAAATGTAACAATTTAAAAAATTACAAACATGGAAATATAAAAATTTAAAATAGTTACACAAAGACATTTACAGAACAATGTGTTGACATAACAAATGACAAACATATAAATGTAACAGTTCAAAAAAAAAACATATAATGTATCAGTTCAAAAAATGTTACAAAAAGGGCTTCATAGAAGAATGTTTGAACATTTTACAGCACAAATATATAAATGTAACAGATCAAAATATCACAAACATGAAAATGTCATAGTTCAAAAAATCACAAACATGTAAATGTAACAGTTCAATAATGTAACACAGAGACATTTACATATCAATATGTTTACATTTTACAACACAAACATGTAAATGTAACAGTTCAAAAAATAACATAAACATGTAAATGTAACAGTTCAAAATATTACAAAAAGGGCTTCACAGAACAATGTGTTAATATTATACAGCACTTAAATATAAATGTAACGGTTCAAAAATATAACAGTAATCTTCGTTAATAAGTAAATGTATCATAGAGATTTTCACAAAAATTAGAGAAAAAAAATAAAAAATAAATCAGAAATTGCAAGAATTCCTCTTTGGCCATCGAACAAATTTTGAGATGTAATGCGAAAAAAATATCAGATGTTACTTTGAATCATCAAAACGGAATACAAGATGTGTTTCGGAGCAACTTTTGGGTTTTTTTAACCTAATTTTGTTTTAATTTTGGGGAAAAACTTATTTGAATGTTTAAGTTGTCTCGTCGAAATAGATGGGATTTGCACTGCCGATCGTGAAACCGTGATTTTTTTTTATTGATTCACGCTTCAAATTCCATTGGTTTTAAGTGGGGGTATTTTTGGGTTTTGCTATTTTACCCTTTATTGGAAGTTAACAAATGTGGTGATGACACCTATTGAGGCTTATGAGTGGGGCCTATTTCTTGGGGCTTGAGTATCACCACTATATGGAAAATGTTAAGACACGGTTTGATTAAGTTTATCGATTTAGATATATATATTTTTATAAAATATAAAATATAAATATCTTAATAAAAAAATTAGATACGTTTATAAAAATATATAAAAGAATTTAATGATACATATAAAAATATAAAATAAAATGAGTATAAAAACATGGGCTGGGTCCCACTCTTTATTCACAAGGCAGACAATTCAAATAATGGAAAATGTTAGACTCAGTCATTTTTACCAACCAAAATTCAGACCACACATGTTTTCATTTTTTAAAAAAATAGTAAACATCATTTAATGAGATATATTTTTTAATAAAATGTATATATTGCTCCATTTCGAGTTGAATGAATCTATTTTTAGTAAGTGTAAGAAAATTTTAAAGAGGTATATAGATCGTCCAACGTCGTATATGTTTCACTGGATTTCTAAAGAGATGTATAATACTGTATTTTAAAATGTAAAAAAACTGAGTGTAATAGTGCCCACCCATTTTAATGCAATTTCCATTTATTGCAATGGTTTCGAAAAATTGAGAGGTTTTGTTTTCTCCCATTATCTCTTCAAAACAGTGGGTCCCGACCCGCTTCGTGTGATGTCATGGATCAAATCCTGCTGCTAACTGGAAAAATGAGTGCTGCTACACTCAGTTTTATTCTCAATCCAAAACACAAACCCTATATACCTCGTTATAGATTTAATTAAGCATATACCTCGTTAGATAATGTATATACCTCATTGAATTTTTTCTTACACTTGCTAAAAATGAGTTCATTCAATTTGAAATGGAGCGATATGCATTTTTTATTAAAGCATATACTTCATTAGATAATGTTTACTATTTTTTAAAAAATGAAAACACTTGAGGTCTGAGTTTTGGTTGGTGAATGTGACTGGGTGTATCATTTTTCCAAGAAAAATAGGTCTCCAGCCCATTGGGTTAAGTCTCAGATTTTTAGCCCACTATATTCAATGGGCCTTTAGTGGTCCATGTTTCCTTAATAGTCATAGTTTGTTGTTGTTGTTGTTGTTGTTGTTGTAGTCAGGAGTGTCGCCTTGTTGTTGTTGTTGTTGTTGTTGTTGTTGATGATGTATAATATTGTATTTTAAAATGTAAAAAAACTGAGTGTAACAGTGCCCACCCATTTTAATGCAATTTCCATTTATTGCAATGGTTTCGAAAAATTGAGAGGTTTTGTTTTCTCCCATTATCTCTTCAAAACAGTGGGTCTCGACCCGCTTCGTGTGATGTCATGGATCAAATCCTGCTGCTAACAGGAAAAATGAGTGCTGCTACACTCAGTTTTATTCTCAATCCAAAACACAAACCCTATATACCTCGTTACAGATTTAATTAAGCATATATCTCGTTAGATAATGTATATACCTCATTGAATTTTTTCTTACACTTGCTAAAAATGAGTTCATTCAATTTGAAATGGAGCGATGTGCATTTTTTATTAAAGCATATACTTCATTAGATGATTTTTACTATTTTTTTAAAAATGAAAACACTTGAGGTCTGAGTTTTGATTGGTGAATGTGACTGGGTGTATCATTTTTCCAAAAAAAATAGGTCTCCAGCCCATTGGGTTAAGTCTCAGATTTTTAGCCCACTATGTTCAATGGGCCCTTAGTGGTCCATGTTTCCTTAATAGTAATAGTTTGTTGTTGTTGTAGTCAGGAGTGTCGCCTTGCTTAGGGCCTTTATATAAACACACCCCCCCCCCCCCCCCCCCCCAAAAAAAAAAAGAAAAAAAAATTGGGTCCTATACTTTATTAGGTCCCACATCCTCAAAAGTATTTAAATAATTTCTAAGTCGCCCAAGTGAAGCCATCTTATTTTCTTTTCAATGTGAGTCACCTTTATTATGTTTTTTTTAATTATTAATATTTTTTTGAACACTGATACACTCAGTCTGTTTTTGCAGTCTCATACGACCATACGCTATGATAACATAGTATATATTATGCTATTACAGTGTATGAGTTCTATCATAGTATATGGCACAAAATTTTTTTTTATATTTTTTAACTTGAAAAAATAATCACTAATGTATCTCAGTATATACTTCATTTCATATAACAGCAAGCATTTCAATTGGAGAGTGTGTGATTTAAAAAAAACTGGTATACACTACAATTGAGATCACAATGGAGGCTGGACCTATCATTTTCCTATTTTTAGGAGTCAAGCATCAACAATGGGCCGGTTGGGCACGGCTCGTTGAAACATGGCCCAAGCCCACGGGCTTGTCTGGTCAGTGGACTCGACAGGCCGGCCCAGGCAAAATAATCAGGCTTATGCCCTACCCATAGACCCGCTCTTGAACAGGTTTACCGGGCGGGGCTCAAACTTCTGACCACAAGTACTCTCGCAATGTATAAACAACAGAGGGGACAACTGTTCTACTGCAGTACATTATTTATTAGGGTCAAAACTTGGCCAATTGTCCAATTTGCCAGCCCGATTTTGTGATTAATATTTTCTTTTGGAAGGAAAAAAGGATTATCAAATCTATACTTTATATGATAAGTACCAATGATAAATATGTAGCATACAAGTAAGAAAGACTTTTTTTTTTCTTCTGTTGTTTATAAAGCTCTGTTCAAAAGAAACAGAGCAAAAAGTGTTTTAACAGCCAAACACAACCTTCCAATACTAAACTTTCCATATAAAAACATTGGCGCATTAATCACAAAATGACCCAAATAAGGTGTAACCTCTCCAAAATATTAAAACTTCCACAGCTGGCAGCCTAGCACCACTAAAAACCTTCCCAAATCAGTCACACGTAACAAAACCCATCTTAAAATCCTGACCGTCCGATCAACGCATTCAATTCATAATTGTTCCTGAAATCGAAATATAACCGTTGAATCCATGCACTCTCGACACGTGTGACCCACTGCATTAGAATTGCCAACTCATGCACGCTATTAAACAAAATATATAAAAAAACGGCCTAAGTTTTTAATTACCTTCCAACGGTAACTTTGTAAATCTTATTATATAAACTCTCTATCAAGAACCAAAGATTTTCATAATCTCCTCTTCTTCTTAATACCAAATATTTGATTTCAGATCCTCAAAAATCTTAACAACCTCTTATTTCTTCATTATTCTCATTGAGGGAGCCAAAAAAAAATGGAGAACAAGAGACTTGTTACACTGTTAATGATGGTCATGCTTTCAATGGGTCTTCTCTGTTCCTCTGAAGCTTATGATTTCTATGTGGGTGGTAGAGATGGTTGGGTCCAAAACCCTAGTGAGAACTACAACAACTGGGCTGAGAGGAACAGATTCCAAATCAATGACAAACTTGGTCAGTCTCCCTCTCTAGATCTCTCTCTTCATATTCATTAGGTTATTGTTTTTTGTAATGGTTTTGGTTGTTGTTGTTGTTGTTTTAGTTTTCAAGTACAAGAAGGGAGAGGACTCAGTGTTGGTTGTTGATGAGGATGACTACAAGACATGCAACACAAGGAAACCAATAAGAAGACTCAACAGTGGTGTCTCAGTTGTTCAGTTTGATCGATCAGGTCCATTTTTCTTCATCTCTGGGAGTCACTGTTCAAATGGTCAGAAACTCATTGTGGTTGTGTTGGCTGATCGATCAAAGAAGTCTTCACCACCTTCACCATCACCTTCTCTTCCTCCATCAACATCACCTCCTCCTCCTCATCACTCACCACCTCCATCAACATCTCCTTCTCCAGCGGAGGCTCCGGCTCCGGGTGGTGATGAAGGTGATCTGTCTCCGTCGCCGTCCGACGTCAAGTCGTCGGCGAAAACTCCTTCCATGGGTTGGTTTTTGAAGGGGTTTGTTGGATTGGTAATGGCTTTGGTTTTTGGTCGTCTTGTTTAGGGAAATAATTAATGGAGGGAGAGGAGAGGAGATTTTTTTGGATTTTTTTAAAGTGGAGGTTTTATGTTGTTTTGTGTTAATAAAAAGAAATTGTTGCATTGCTAAAGTCTGTAATTTGTTCTTGGGTGTTTATTTAATATGACCATTGTTGATGTTCAATGTATTTTTTCTTTATATATCTCTTATTTTCATGAAATGAAGACTGAAATTCTAAGTGTCTTTTCATTTAATCATGTTGAATTTATTTGTTGTGGTGGTGGTTTGAATTGGGGATGCAATTTGGGTCCATTTGGTTCTGTTTTGTGCTAAATTGAATCAAATTGGATTATCATTACATCAAATTAATCTTAATCCGAATTGAACTAAATTTAAATTGAATCATTACGCAAATTTGTAATTATGTTTTTTGGTCTCACTAAATATCTAAATTCAAACAACATATCATCACAAATAAATATTTTTAAAATACAGCTAATAGGAAAATCTAATGAAGGATAATAAGTTGATATTGTCACAAGAACAATTAGGATGATAAGTTTGAAGAGTGAATGTTAATTATAGAATATGGATAATTAGTTGCTTTAATTAGTTATTTTAGAATGTCAAACCAAACTTAAATGGAATAAGGTCATTTTATTAATTTATCAACTCATAATCAAACCAAACAAAATAAATATTAATCAAAAACTTTGAATTGATTATTAGTACAAAGTGTGTGTGTTTATATCTTTGTGTATATCTTATTCTTATGATATATTGAATTAATCACAATGAACGACGACGAACGACGACGATGATTACAAAGTGTTTATGGTTTTATATGTTATGTATAGCTTGATCATAAATGAACGATGGTTACCAAGTGTTCATGGTTTTATTCTTATGTATATATGGATCTCTTGTAATATGCATGGATCAAACAGAAAAAAATATGCTTTTATTTGAAAGTATTTATGTGTCATGGCCGAACGGGGCCTCGGCAGTTGTTTAGGCCGAGTCTCGATTCAGTCAGCTTTTGGTCAATATCAATAACGGGTATTACGCAACCTATTTAAACTACACAATCTCTGAATTGAACTGCACAGCTAATTGTCTGGTACATGTTCCACTCATTTATGAATATTGATGGTATTTAAATTCATAGGTTTGTGTAGTTTAATAATTAGGAATTCATGTTTTATTCAATAACTGAATAGATTCAATAGGAAAGTGAAACATGTATTGATGTAGAACGGGTGATCGACGCGTTTCGGGAGCAATGAATCCGAAAGAGTCCATTTTGAGATTTCCAAATATTTACAGAAAAACCGACTAGTAGAAATAAATGGCGCCCTGAACTCGGAATCGCCTGAAATTTTTACTGAAGGTAGATATCGAGGAGATCTTCAAGAGTTGTCGTTATGCCACAATGCGCGCTTATTTTTTCATTTTTCTCATTTTTGGCCCTCAAAATAGCTTTTTGCTATTTTTAATAATTTTTTAGATCTAACATATCTTTATCATAATAAATCGGATTTGATTTCTATAAAAAAACCGATGATCTTCTAGGATCACATAGATTTGATTATAACTAATTCCGTTTTTTACTGTTTTTAGTAAGTTTTTCCCTATTATAAAAGGGATGCTTGTAATATAGGGTTTTCAACTTTCATTAATATATTTCCTGAGTTTTTCATTATTCTCTTTGAGAATTGTGGTTTATTGAATGTCTCAATGCTTGTTGGATCTTTGTTTAAGTTTGTTGCGTTATGTATCCAATTATATAATTAGTTGTACTTAAATTCATAAATTGTGTAGTTTAATTAATGGGTTTAGCGGTTCGATGCTGACTCAAAGAACTGACTAATTAAAGCCAGTCCTGACTGGATTCAGATCCATCTAGCTAGGGGAATAGATTTGAGTAAGGGGATGGCCTTAAATAGCCATTACTACTCATTTTATATTCCTTGTTATATAGCCTCATCTTTTCACTTTATCTGTAACATCTGCAAATTTTTACTATTTATATATTGATTTAAATATATAAATATAGCTATTATATGATTTGGGTCCTCTTAATGTGCATATAGGTTGGCCCATAGAGGTGGGGCCCATATAGGTTCAATTTCATT
This sequence comes from Acorus calamus, assembly GCA_030737845.1. NCBI lineage: Eukaryota > Viridiplantae > Streptophyta > Magnoliopsida > Acorales > Acoraceae > Acorus > Acorus calamus. Next base: position 32,686,543 of record CM060858.1, on the reverse strand, counting down.
TATAATTTTTAAAATTATTAAATGGAGTTGAAATATTTATTATATAATTTTCTGGATATCATAATGGTCTCAAGAACCATTGTGTGTGATTGTGTAAAATTTGGAGTTTGAGAAGTTATGTTTTGAGGCCTTTTGGAAAGGAGCATACGGTGATGGATCTTATTGTGAATAGTAAAAGTCTGATATTTTTTTTAAGTAGAAGTATCCCTCTAAGACCCTGGATAAGTATAATAGGACTCACTTGAAAATAAAGTGTTGGCTTGGGCCTCTTTCAAAAAAAAAAAAAAAAACTTCATCCCATAGCCCACGAAAAATTTGTTGTAGGATTTAAGACATTTTAGGGTACCTATTAATAGATGTTTTAACCTAATCATCCTTCATATTCGTCAACCTAAAAAAAAAAAAAAAGAGAAGAAAGAAGCCGCCGTGAAAGAGAGGTTCTTCATCCATCATAGGTATTCTTTAATCCTTCCTTTGAATTTCTTGTTAATCATAAGTCTAGATTCTTAAGTCTACTAGATGGGGCTAAGGATCTCTTGCTTCATGGATAACAGGAGGTAGAAATAGATGAGAGAAAGAGGGGAGGCATCTGTGTGCCTTCGGAGAGGGTACCGATGCCGTGTATAGGAGATAAAAAGGGTCGGTGTAAATGTTGGTGAAAGGAATAGATGGGTTGATGATTTTAATTATAGATTTAATGTATTTGCACCTAATACAACTTGGTTAATGGCATGGTTTATTATTTGAAATTGTCAGTTTCATGAGTGTTGTTTGGAGTGATAAACGGGTCAAGAAGATGAAGGCCCAGCCCATGTGTTTTGTTTTTTTTTTTATGTTGAGGTTTGGTTGGTTAGTGGGCCACATGAGGGTGGATGGATTGGTGGACCCGTGTTGATTTAATCATAGATGTCACTGTAATGTCAAATAGAGTTGTCAATTAATTGTTATTGGAAGCCAGTTATGTAGTCTAAGTCAGTCCAGTTAAAACCATAGGGATGTTTTGGGTTTAGAATAAATGGGTAGTTTATTTTATATGGTTATTCAAGTCTCTTTTATTTATTAGAAATATTATTTTTATTTTCAGGCGATTCTCACATTTGCTTAGACTGATATTTTGTCACGAGTGTTCTTGTTAAAGGTGAGTGGATGTCTCTATATTATTTGAAAATCATAATATATGTATACATTTCAGTATCATGTTATTTTTATGATTTATGGAATATTCTGTATGAAGCGTATGAGCATGTTATCATCATATAAGTTGATATTTTGGATATATTGTATGCATTGGGAATTATAGGATTTATAAAATAATTGTTGCATGCTGTATACTTGAAAGAATAAGTAGTTTTGATTGTGCATGCATTAAATCGTCTAGGTGGCTGCGGTCTAAATTTTGACCCAAGTCTAGGTGGCTATGTCTACGTGGCCCGATTTCCAAAGTGAAATCTCTGCGGCTAGGTGTCGTGGAAAGCGGGCATGCGTGTCCGTTGCATTCGTATACATCATGTAATTTAAATTCATGGGTAAATTTTATGATATTATATTTTATTTGAAGAAAAATGTTATCATGTCATTGTATATTTTAAATGTCTTCTTCATCATAAGATTTTCATTATATTACAATTGTTTCGTAGACACTTATAACTGATTATTTTAAAGTACAATATATTATTGGGACAACTTGTGTCCATTCACTGAGCGCGTGGTAGCTCACCCCTCTCTTTTCCCAACCTTTCAGATTAGCTGTTGGTGGTTGTCGATCTCGTTAAGGCGTTGGAGGTCGAAGTTCGTATTATCTAATTTTCTGTTGCATCGTAGGTGTTTGAAATAAGTCTTTCCTTTGGCATGTAGTTTCTTAGTCCTTTCAGCAAAAACAGATGACGTTTATGTTTAAACTATTATGTGTGTATTTCATCCGCGTTTAGGATGAATTATGTTTAGATCCTGGTTAAGTTTTATGATTTGGATGTTTGACTAAAATATTAGTTGTTTTATTTTATTTTATTTTATTTTAAATTTTTATTTTCATTTATTATTTATTTTATTTTATTTTAAATTCATTTATTTTCATTTATTTTATTTCATTTATTTAATTTATTTAATTTTTTTAAAAAAAAGGGCTTTAAATCGGAAGTTATATATATATATTTTTAAGGATTTAGAGTAGTGTAACCGAATTCATTGCTTCGAAATGGAGTAGTGAAATTTGGGGCGTTACAGTTTGGTATCAGAGCCTAGGTTTTTCCTGTTAGGGCTAAGGACATAAGGTAGAACTAATAGGTTTGCACTGCATATAGGATGCGTTCTAACTGTGTGTTATTTTTATAATTGGAAAAGTTGAGATGGCGAACAACAACAACACTTTGCGTCAGGATCTCCAAACCCTGACCAATTTGGTGGCGCAGTCCATCCAACATCAGAATGATATGGCGTTGCGTCGTTTGGGAGAGAATCAGAACCAACCTGAGCAATTGGTGATGCGCTTCAAGAAAATGGATCCGCCGGTGTTTCAGGGCGTTGGCACCAACCATTGGCCCCGAAGCATTGGATCACCGAATTGGAGCAGATCTTTAAGTCGATGCAGCTGACTGATAGCCGTCGTATCCTCATAGTAGTTCATCAGTTTCGAGGAACTGCTGTCCAATGGTGGACCGTTCATTTGCAATCCCTGAACCGCGGGATCGAGCAGCTTACTTGGGAGGAATTCGTGGAAATGTTCTATAAGAAATATTTTCCTCCTGCGGAGCGTGATCGCATGATTCAAGCATTCTTGGAGCTTCGCCAGACACAAGATATGACAGTAGCCCAATATGAAGAGAAATTCTTGGAGCTGTCAATTTTTGCGCCCCAGTACATTCAAGATGAGAGCGAGAAGTGTCGTCGCTTCCAAGAAGGGCTAAGGAGCGACATCCGACATAGACTACGGAACCTCCGAATCCGTGTTTATGATGAACTGAAAGATTGTGCCATTGTTACGGAGCAAGATGCTATTGAATGGAAGAAGGAGATTGCGTCTCGGATGAAGAGTAAGGCTGATGGTCGTTCTGGCAGTGGTCAGAGGTTCGACAATCGCAAGCGGAACTATGAAGATGCGGGTCATGGTCGAGGAGTTCGAGGCAAGATCATTTGCTACTTCTGTCGAGAGCCAGGGCACAAATCTAATGTGTGTCCTAAGAAGCAAAATGACCCTCGTGCGTGCTATAATTGCGGGAAGCTGGGTCATCGCCAAGCCGAGTGCACTGAACCGAAAAAGCCGCGTGGTGGCTATCCGCAGGCGTTTAATGGTGGGTCTGCTGGAGGCGGACAAGGAGCGTCGGGTTCGCGTGGTCAGCCAGCTCAGCCACAGCAACGTGGACAGGTCCATGCCTTATCCGTGGGGGATGTTCGTGCGACTGACGAAGTCGTCCAAGGTACTGTTTCAATTGCCGGACATGATGCTTTCGTATTATTTGACTCTGGAGCTTCTCATTCTTTCGTATCTGCCACATATGTAAAAAGAGCATTTTTAGTTGATAGCCCTCTAGAGAAACCCTTTATTGTTGCAACCCCTACCGGCGAGTTGATTGCCATTCGATCGGTCTACCGCGGATGTATGGTCCGGATAGAGGATCAGTGTCTTGTTGCGAATCTGCTGTTGTTGGAGATTCAAAAGTTTGATGTCATTCTTGGCATGGATTGGCTCTCGGCCTATCATGCTAGTGTTGATTGCTTTTCGAAGATGGTGTCGTTCAAGATTCCGGGGTTGCGGACTTTACGTTTTGTCGGCGATGGAGGTGCCGCACCATTGGGCTTGATTTCGGCGTTGCAAGCACATCATCTTTTGGAGAGCGGTTGTATGGGGTACATTGCATGTATCGTAGACCGCAATGCAAAAAAATCAAAGATCGAAGATACAGCGGTGGTCTCAGAATTTTTAGAAGTTTTTCCAGATGACCTACCGGGATTGCCGCCTGATCGTGAAATTGAATTTTCGATTGACCTAATCCCTGGTACCGAACCGATATCAAAGGCTCCTTATCGGATGGCGCCTACAGAGTTGGCAGAATTGAAGGCTCAATTGGAGGAACTGCTAGAGAAAGGGTTTGCAAGGCCGAGTGTGTCTCCTTGGGGTGCGCCAGTGTTGTTCGTCAAGAAGAAGGATGGTTCATTGCGTCTATGCATTGACTACCGTCAGTTAAATCAGAAGACGATCAAGAACCGATATCCTCTTCCAAGAATAAATGACTTGTTCGATCAACTTCAGGGAGCTGAGGTCTTCTCTAAGATTGATCTAAGGTCAGGTTATTATCAATTGAAGATCAAGAGGGAGGATATTCCAAAGACGGCTTTTCGCACTCGGTATGGGCATTATGAATTCTAGTCATGCCGTTTGGTTTGACTAATGCCCCTGCGGCATTCATGGATATGATGAATCGGGTCTTCAAGTCTTTCCTTGATGAGTTCGTTGTTGTCTTCATCGATGACATTCTAATATACTCAAAGAACAAGGAAGAGCATGCTGAGCATCTTCGTTTGGTACTCCAGAAGTTGAAGGAGCATCAACTCTATGCAAAGTTCAGCAAGTGTGAGTTCTGGTTGGAGAGCGTGACATTTCTTGGTCATGTCATCTCTAAGACCGGAGTTGCGGTTGACCCCTTGAAGATCAAAGCGGTGATGGAGTGGAAACAACCGATGAATGCTACAGAGATTCGGAGTTTTCTGGGCTTAGCAGGGTACTACCGAAGGTTCGTACAAGACTTCTCAAAGATTGCAGTTCCGTTGACCCGTCTAACTCAGAAGAATGCCAAATACATCTGGTCTGAGCAGTGCGAGAAAAGTTTCCAAGAGTTGAAGCGGAGACTTACGTCTGCTCCTATTTTGACTATTCCATCTGGTCTTGGTGGGTATGTGGTGTACTGCGATGCTTCCCATCGAGGGTTGGGTTGTGTGTTGATGCAACACGGAAAAGTAGTCGCCTATGCATCTCGTCAGTTGAAGGTGCATGAACTGAACTATCCCACTCACGACTTGGAATTGGCAGCGGTGATCTTTGCGCTAAAGATTTGGAGACATTATCTCTATGGCGAAGAATTTGAGGTCTTCACTGACCATAAGAGCCTGACATATCTGCAGTCTCAGCCAGATTTGAATAATCGTCAGAGGCGATGGGTGGAATTTCTGAAGGACTATGATTGCAAAATCCAATACCACCCCGGTAAGGCTAATGTGGTTGCAGATGCACTAAGTCGTCAACCTTCGGGGATTTTGTCACACTTGATGGTTGGTCAGTGGAAGCTTTTGGGTGAAGCTGCCAATCTATTCAGTGTGGTGCGTCTTTCAGAGAAAGGTTTCTTTGCTCGGCTTGTTGTTAAGCCAGATCTCATTGATGAAATAAAGAAGGCACAATTGGTGGATGAAGAGTTGAAGAAGGTTTCATCAGAGAAGGACCAAGGGTTGAGGCCGGACTTCGCCATCCGGGCTGATGGGGTCCTCTGTTATCGCGGGCGTGTTTGCATCCCCGCGGACGCTGAATTGAAAAAGAAAATTTTAGATGAGGCACATAGGTCTCGGTACACCGTACACCCTGGAGGTACCAAGATGTATCGAAACCTTAAATTAAACTTTTGGTGGTGTGGAATGAAGAAGGACATTGCGGAGTATGTGTCAAAATGCTTGGTGTGCCAGAAAGTTAAGGCGGAGCACCGAAGCCCTGCTGGAAAATTGCAACCATTGGAGATCCCAGAGTGGAAGTGGGAGCATGTCACCATGGACTTCGTAACTGGCTTGCCAAAGTCGAAAAAAGGGCGTGACGCAGTTTGGGTTGTAGTGGACCGATTGACGAAGTCCGCACATTTTCTAGCTATGCGTGTGAACGATTCATTGGAGGCACTGGCAAAACTTTATGTTCAAGAGATTGTTCGTCTCCATGGAGCACCGGTCAGCATTGTCTCAGATCGAGACTCGCGTTTTGTCTCACGCTTTTGGAACACTCTTCAAGCAGCGTTGGGAACAAGGTTAAATTTCAGTACAGCTTTTCACCCTCAATCAGATGGACAGTCTGAGAGGACGATTCAGATTCTAGAAGATATGTTGAGGGCTTGTATAATTGATTTCGGCGGAAGCTGGGAAGATCACTTAGCTTTGGCAGAGTTTGCATATAACAATAGCTTCCAGGCAAGCATTCAAATGTCACCTTTCGAAGCGTTGTATGGAAGGAGTTGTCGCACACCTCTGTGCTGGGATGAAGTTGGTGAGCGAAGTCTCGTTGGGCCAGAGCTCGTTCCAAGATACGTTTGACAAGGTGAAATTGGTTCGTGATCGACTTCGAACAGCACAGAGTAGGCAGAAGAGCTATGCCGACAATCGAAGGCGGGAGCTAGAGTTCACAGTAGGAGATCACGTATTTTTAAAGGTCTCTCCATCAAAGGGCGTAGTCCGATTTGGTCAACGGGGAAAGTTGAATCCACGTTTCATTGGACCGTACGAAGTACTAGAGAAGGTTGGACCATTAGCATATCGTTTGGCCTTGCCACCACAATTGGATCGTGTACACAACGTATTTCATGTATCAATGCTAAGAAAATACGTGCATGACCCTTCTCATGTCATCGAACTAGATCTGGTTCAAGTGCAAGATGACTTATCATTTGTCGAGCAGCCGGTGAAAATTTTGGATCGGAAAGAGCAAGTCTTACGTAACAAGACTATTCCGTTGGTCAAGGTGCAATGGCGGTATCATCCGGGAATACCTGAAATGACTTGGGAGCGCGAGGAAGAGATGAAGGAGAAGTATCCACAGTTGTTTGTTTCTCCTTGAGGTATGCTTTGAATTTAGAGGACTAAATTCCTTTAAGGGGAGAAGAATGTAACATCTGCAAATTTTTACTATTTATATATTGATTTAAATATATAAATATAGCTATTATATGATTTGGGTCCTCTTAATGTGCATATAGGTTGGCCCATAGAGGTGGGGCCCATATAGGTTCAATTTCATTTATAATTTTTAAAATTATTAAATGGAGTTGAAATATTTATTATATAATTTTCTGGATATCATAATGGTCTCAAGAACCATTGTGTGTGATTGTGTAAAATTTGGAGTTTGAGAAGTTATGTTTTGAGGCCTTTTGGAAAGGAGCATACGGTGATGGATCTTATTGTGAATAGTAAAAGTCTGATATTTTTTTTAAGTAGAAGTATCCCTCTAAGACCCTGGATAAGTATAATAGGACTCACTTGAAAATAAAGTGTTGGCTTGGGCCTCTTTCAAAAAAAAAAAAAAAAACTTCATCCCATAGCCCACGAAAAATTTGTTGTAGGATTTAAGACATTTTAGGGTACCTATTAATAGATGTTTTAACCTAATCATCCTTCATATTCGTCAACCTAAAAAAAAACAAAAGAGAAGAAAGAAGCCGCCGTGAAAGAGAGGTTCTTCATCCATCATAGGTATTCTTTAATCCTTCCTTTGAATTTCTTGTTAATCATAAGTCTAGATTCTTAAGTCTACTAGATGGGGCTAAGGATCTCTTGCTTCATGGATAACAGGAGGTAGAAATAGATGAGAGAAAGAGGGGAGGCATCTGTGTGCCTTCGGAGAGGGTACCGATGCCGTGTATAGGAGATAAAAAGGGTCGGGTGTAAATGTTGGTGAAAGGAATAGATGGGTTGATGATTTTAATTATAGATTTAATGTATTTGCACCTAATACAACTTGGTTAATGGCATGGTTTATTATTTGAAATTGTCAGTTTCATGAGTGTTGTTTGGAGTGATAAACGGGTCAAGAAGATGAAGGCCCAGCCCATGTGTTTTGTTTTTTTTTTATGTTGAGGTTTGGTTGGTTAGTGGGCCACATGAGGGTGGATGGATTGGTGGACCCGTGTTGATTTAATCATAGATGTCACTGTAATGTCAAATAGAGTTGTCAATTAATTGTTATTGGAAGCCAGTTATGTAGTCTAAGTCAGTCCAGTTAAAACCATAGGGATGTTTTGGGTTTAGAATAAATGGGTAGTTTATTTTATATGGTTATTCAAGTCTCTTTTATTTATTAGAAATATTATTTTTATTTTCAGGCGATTCTCACATTTGCTTAGACTGATATTTTGTCACGAGTGTTCTTGTTAAAGGTGAGTGGATGTCTCTATATTATTTGAAAATCATAATATATGTATACATTTCAGTATCATGTTATTTTTATGATTTATGGAATATTCTGTATGAAGCGTATGAGCATGTTATCATCATATAAGTTGATATTTTGGATATATTGTATGCATTGGGAATTATAGGATTTATAAAATAATTGTTGCATGCTGTATACTTGAAAGAATAAGTAGTTTTGATTGTGCATGCATTAAATCGTCTAGGTGGCTGCGGTCTAAATTTTGACCCAAGTCTAGGTGGCTATGTCTACGTGGCCCGATTTCCAAAGTGAAATCTCTGCGGCTAGGTGTCGTGGAAAGCGGGCATGCGTGTCCGTTGCATTCGTATACATCATGTAATTTAAATTCATGGGTAAATTTTATGATATTATATTTTATTTGAAGAAAAATGTTATCATGTCATTGTATATTTTAAATGTCTTCTTCATCATAAGATTTTCATTATATTACAATTGTTTCGTAGACACTTATAACTGATTATTTTAAAGTACAATATATTATTGGGACAACTTGTGTCCATTCACTGAGCGCGTGGTAGCTCACCCCTCTCTTTTCCCAACCTTTCAGATTAGCTGTTGGTGGTTGTCGATCTCGTTAAGGCGTTGGAGGTCGAAGTTCGTATTATCTAATTTTCTGTTGCATCGTAGGTGTTTGAAATAAGTCTTTCCTTTGGCATGTAGTTCTTAGTCCTTTCAGCAAAAACAGATGACGTTTATGTTTAAACTATTATGTGTGTATTTCATCCGCGTTTAGGATGAATTATATTTAGATCCTGGTTAAGTTTTATGATTTGGATGTTTGACTAAAATATTAGTTGTTTTATTTTATTTTATTTTATTTTAAATTTTTATTTTCATTTATTTATTTTATTTTATTTTATTTTAAATTCCTTTATTTTCATTTATTTTATTTCATTTATTTAATTTATTTAATTTTTTTAAAAAAAAAGGGCTTTAAATCGGAAGTTATATATATATATTTTTAAGGATTTAGAGTAGTGTAACCGAATTCATTGCTTCGAAATGGAGTAGTGAAATTTGGGGCATTACATTATCGAGCTATACACTTCTTAAAAAAAATTAATATTTTCTATAAATAATATCATTTAATTCATTAAAATATATACCTCACATTTTATAAAAGTATATGCTGCATTATATGGGGTATATGTTTTTTCAAAAAAATAAAAAATATACAATCCGCGTTTTAATTTGGACTATAAAATGGGCTCATTTTAACATTTTCCTATCATTTGAATGTTCCTAATAAGATATATATATTTGTTTAATGTACTTATATGCATTCACTAAAATGAATTGTATACTTACATAACATAATATATATGCTAAATTAGAAATTTTATATACCCAGTGAGGTACTGATAAACCCATAAAAATTATTGAAAAAAATATAAAATGTGGTCCCAACACACTGTGAATATTTTTTAATCCATTGAGGTATATACCTCACAAAAATAAACTCTATATTCAACAATTTAATACATACATTTTTGTGTTTCTCTTAACAAGTATATAATCGTCTAAGAACGCCATAAAAAATATGTGAAAATGCATGGACCCATTTTAAGATTTTGGGAATGATATATTATACTTAATAATCCATAATCACTTTTGTCGCCCACATATATGTAGAATTATTTAAGTATATATGTCTAATAAAATACATATTTTTATTTAAAAAATTGAAATACATATCCTGATAAATTAATAACATTTATTCTACATTTTAATTTTGAAAAATTGAAAGTTTGTGGATGTTAGAGCACTGGAGCTCCCTCTCTGTCTCTGAAAGTGTCCCATTTAGTTTACCTTTTTGTGTACATGCTAGGACCTTTGTTTCTACATGGACATAGCGTTTGAAGGTGACTAAAAACCCATTTTTATAGTTTTTGAGCACGTAGAAAACTGTTTTTTTTAAGTCCATTTTCAAATAAAAAAATTGAAAGGAAAAACTGCAAATCTGGGGAGTTGCTACCTGGGCCCCAGAAATTAAGCCCCATTTGTGAGCCCCAATATGTGGCATTCTCCCATTGGTTCCTTATTTGACTTTTTCTAACCACCAAAATGATAATGACAAGACTACCCTTATTATAATTTTAAAAATTGGTTTCAAATAACTAATATCCTCATTAAACTTTGTAACTGAATCCCACAAAAGGTGGCACCATTAAATCCTCTCACTAACGTAATATATTTTTAAAAAATATGAAATACGTCTGGTTACATGGAACTCCATAGAAAATTTATAAAAAGTTTTCAAATGCCAACAATAAGCAATTAAATGTTAATCAACTATACATTAATTAAATCCATAAAAATAAAAATAGCAACTTTCAAAAAATTGGTTGTAATTCAAATTCAGATACAGGTGTATCTGGAATTTGAATCAACAAATACTTTAAGAAAATAGACTGCAATTCAAATTCAGATACAGGTGTATCTGAAAATTGAAATAAAAAATACACATTCCATACAAGTGAATGTGCACTGTATTTGAAAATCTTGAATCTGAATGAGTTGAATAATGCTGATACAAAGATAAAAAATATGATGAATGACACATTATGCATAATTATACACAAACACACAATCATAAATGATTGTATAGATCCAGTTTGGTATACAACAATACATGCAAATTAAGATACATATTATGTATCTGAATTTAAAATGAAATTCAGATTTAATACATGTATATGATGATTCAAAATAATAACGAAAAACCAAAAATCAAAATCAAAATAATATATTCAGTTAGAAAAAGAACTAGCCTGAATGGATCGTCATTGTTTACACCAAAAATTGGTTACAAAAACTGATTATACATGCTTAGATAATGTATTTGACTTTTAAAACACAAAAACTATCCAAATGAAAGTAATTGAATTACATCGGGTCACTTCTTCAAAATAAATATGTTTGATCAACTGTTTAAAGGAACGTAACTATGTTAATTCTGATGATAAAAAAAATTAAATAAACAAGCGAATGAAAAACTAAAAAATATCAAATAACATATTCAACTGAAAACAAAAAAAAATCAGATCATTAAAAAAATCAACCAACATCACTAATTGTCCCAATCAAAAAGCGAGAGGCACCATCTGTTGCCGCCGCGGTCTGTGCATCGATCAAGGGTCTCCACACACACAAAAGGAAGTGATCGAATTAAATGTTAACCCAATCCTTTGAAATCCCCACACACAGAAGAAGAAAAAAATCTTCAATAGATGGTTTTGAATGTGTAATCCAATCCTCAAATCAAGAAATTCAATCCTCAAATCAAGGAAAACGGTTACAAAAAAAAAAATTTATTTAATTAAAGGGTAAAAAAGGTATATTACATGTGCCACCTCATGAGGCTTGTAATGGGGCTTACAATTTGGGGCCCAAAAATCATTATTGGTAAAAAAAATATCTAAAATCTTAAGTTTTTCAGAAGTTGTAGAAAGGGTGTTTCCTGCAAAATCAGTTTTAAACTCAACTTTTACCTAAAATCAATTTTGTAATCATGCAATCATACGCATCCTAATAATCTTAGAGCACTCATACACTCAATATATTTTGTAGCCTCATACACTATGATAACATAGCATATATTGCGTTATTATAGTGTATGCGGTTCTATCATTCTATGACACAATTTATTTATTTATTTTATACATGAAAAAAATACCATTAATGTATCTTACTTTAATTATTTTATATAACTATTGTGAGTGTATGAACTTTTTCTTTAAAAAAAAAACTAACCAATGTGAATTGCAATGGGACTAGACATGGGGTTAAACATATCATTTTCCGTAATCCAAATAAAAACGTATGTGCTGTTCGATTTTAGACACTTTTTTTGGGCTTTGACGAACCCAATTTTTATTTAGCCTCAATTTTAAACTTCCGGTTATATTTTTTTTAGTTGAAGAATTTTTATATAAATGTATATGACCTTAAAGAGATGCTCTAAACGTTGGGCTAAAAGGGTTGAACTAAATTATCCGAAAATATTTGTATCCTCTTCGTATCAAAATAAACAGAAATATATTTGCTCTGATATTTTGAAACTATATATGTTTGTAATATATACGAGTTATATATTTACTACCCTAGTTACATGAAAATTTAAGCAAATATTATTTTCATGTATGATCTATGAAAAAAAGATAAGCATTGAAATCCCGATTTTGATATTCTTATTTCTCTTATATATTGTTTGATAACCAAATTAGTATTCATATTTAAACATCAATTTATATGAAACATATTTGTATCTGAGCTAAATTTGAATATAAACATTCATATTAAAATGATAGATATCAAGATATCAAATCCGTATCTACTGACAGACTTAAGGCTGTTTTTATTTATTTATTTGGATCCAACTGCTGAGCTGATTTTTCTATCCATCTTTATTAGTGAAGGGCTCGCATGGGGTGTGATATTGGTTTTGTTCGCCCTTAATAGCTATACCGGAATAGATTATAATTCATGCTGAATAAACAAATTTTTCTTTGATTGCATTTATGTTATTCTTTGTAGGAAATGTAAAAGTGACATTGATGTTACTTGATTCACATTGGATAAAGTGATGATAATTGGTTGATAAAAGGTTATGACTTTTTAAATAACAAATATACCCTTGAATAAGTGCGAGAATAAGTGCGAGAGATGTGTAACCGATTTGATAAATGTGACAAATTTTGGAATGTGTGTGTGAGACTATTAAGTAAGATAATTATTTTAAAATAACATAGAATCATATTTTTATTCATTGACACATATAAGCTCTGATGAACAATTCCACTTTTTCCTTAGAATAATTATCAAGTCTTATCATAGCTTATCCAGACATAGTCATTAGGGTTTATACGGAGAAAACAAACAACGAATAAGGGCTATTCTCCGGTGTTCACCCCTATTCTCTATTAATTCTCCATCACAAACTGGGAGAGGGTATTCTCCTAAGTCCGATCCCATTTTAGTGAAATCCATGCGTGATAATCTTTGTAAGAAATTGTTCAACGATTAATTAACAGCAATCAAGAATATATATATAAAAAAAAAGATTTTTAGTGTTAAGTCCCTTTAAACATTCCTATTTAGGGATCGATTCCGATCGATCCCTCCTGGAGAGGCAAAAAATGACTTATCGGGTACAGATAATCGGATTAGGCCACTCCCCGTTCTCTTCCACCTCCTTAGTTGGTTTCCACCGACGAGCGCTCCCCAAATGTTGAAGACACAAGGAGATAGGGACCTGTAGAAGACCCTTCGACGCTCAAGTCAGTGATTGTGACCGAAAGTAGAGTTATTGAAAAGAATTACATATGTCTTCTTAGAGAGGATTTACTCCCTATTTATAGAGGTTCTCAGGGTTGCCATACCCTAGGGTTCCTGGTCGATCTTTTCTCACCGAACGGATGAGAAGAGATCCCAGATTTTCAGGGAGACAAAAGATATATACTTCTGGTTTTTTTAATTATATCCTAATAAATATATATTTGTTGGATTTCATGGATTAGGCAATGATGACCTGATCCTGTGGTATATTCTATGAGATTTTGAAATTATATTCCGATAATTCCAAATCTAGCGAATATATTTCAGGGGATTAGAAAAAAATATATTATTTGAGATGTAGTTGTCGGACGTAAAATAGGCCGATGGGCCATGTTTAGTCGGGTTCGAGCTAATTGGGCTGCAAATTGCTTGGTTGGGAAGTAAGCCTTAATTGGATCTGACCCGCCTTATTGGGCCAGAAAATTTGGCTCCCACCCCTCCCTTCTTCATATATATTTTTAAGTCCCCAACTTCAACCGACTGTTTCGTTTTTAGTCCCTCCGTAATATTTTTACTTTTAAGTCTCTGTAAATCCCTTCCTTCTTCATATATCATTTTAAGTACTCAACTTCAAATGTTTTTTTAGTCCTTACATAAAATATATATGATTTTTGTAAGTATTTTGATATTTGAAACTTATATATAAAATGTATGTATGACTTTATTTTGCATTTTTCTAATTTTTTATAGAGAATAAAATTTTAAATAAATAAAAATTTAGAAACAAACAAAATAACTTTTTCATTGATTGCAAGCAACTTTTTTAATGACATCTAAATTTTTAAATTTAAAATTTAAAACATACACTAAATATTTAATTTAATATTTTATAATTTTCAATCAAGAAAAAAACATTCAAATCAAAATTCAATAATAAAAATCTTTAAAATTTGGTTATCTAATCATTCTTCTTCTATTTATGTAATCAATCCTAATTAGGCAACTATGACTATAAGAAAATGCAATATGAGATTGAGTAGACATATGCAATGATGAATAACATTGAAATTTTAAATGAACACCTAATAATGCAAATACAGTTTTGGTTTAGATATTTCACTAAGCATTTTATATACAAGTTTTAAAAATAAAAGTACTTATAAAATCATATAGACATTTTGTCCATGGACTAATAAGAAAAAGACATTTGAAGTTAGGGACTTAAAATGAAATATAAAGAAGGGAGGGACTGATCACTAAATAACATAATTTACGAGGACTTATAAAAATAATTTTTCACAATTTACCTGTATATGGATGGACGTAAACTAAAAACGAAATAGACAGTTGAAATTTGAAATTTAAAAAGAAATATGTAGAAAAGAGATATCAATTCTTAAATAGAAATGTTTATATGGACTTAAAACTAAAAAACCCAAAAAAATGGTGAATTGCCCAAATACACCTGCATCCAACCCCCAATTATTCCTTTGTACCCACCTTTTAAAAAAAATTATGTACCCCTCTAGTAAACACCCAATTTTTTTATCCTCTTCCCTTTAATTCCCCCCAGCCCCATAAAATCGTAATTTTTTTTTCATGTAAGTGCATATATGTTTTCTATAACTTGCAGAACAGGAAATGTAATTTTTGTAACTTGCAGTAACTTTCAAAACACTAGATAATCAAACAATAATGTTATACATTAATGTATGTGCGGCTCTTATGATATCATGAACTATACATTTGTTAGTGTTTGATTGATTAGGTGTTTGATTGATTGTTACATCTCTGATATAGTTTGGATTGCGATTTCTTCCTATGAAGTATGCTTACTGACTCGAAGGTGTAACATTAGAGTCGATTTCAGCCAAAAGGAGATGAAGAGGATCTGAGAGAAGATAAAAACTCAGTTCATTAGGGTAAGAAAAGAACAACTCAGTTCATTAGGGTAGAAAAAGAACGTCGGAGTACAAACATTCGATGAATTTAAGTGTTTTGATGTATTTATTGTGATAAAATATTTTCAGGTGATATGCATTAACGTACGTATGTTTATCTAATGTTTTACAAGTTATCATTTTTACACGACATGCATAATAATGCACTTTCAGATAATATTTATAGAAATTATATTTTATGTTTTGCAAGTTACAAAAACACATGTGCATTTACAGGGGGAACTGCGATTTTGTGAGGCTGAGGGAATTAAAGGAAGGGGGGTAAAAAATAATAATTAAGTATTTGCTGCACGGGTACAAATATTTTTTTTGGAAAGCACAAGAATTATAGGAGGTTGGCTGCAAGTGTATTTGTGCAATTCACCTAAAAAAAAAGAAAAATGTTGGACTCAATCATTTTTATCAACTTTTATTTTTTTTTAAATTACTAAATTTTATCTAATGCGTTATATGTTTTAATAAAAAGTATATATAAATTAATTTTGAATTGAATAAACTTAATTTTAGTATGTGAAAAAAAAATCAACTGAGGTATACGTCATTTGTTTATTAAGATATATATTTTACTAAATTAATAACAAAGTTACAAAAGCAAAATGAAAGTCAGTAACTTTAGGATGTGTGAAATCAAGTCAAATCCAATGCTGCTTTATTGGGAAGAAAAGGAGAGGATCCAAAAGAGTGCTGATAAAAGTTTACAGTCAACCAGTCCAATTATATATACACTCCACTGTTAATAAACATATATTATTCTACATATATTATTCTACTACAATATGTATTTCATCGTATCGATGTGTGTTCCGTTTAATTTTTTTTTTAATATAAAACAATATATTGATGGGCTGTTTATTTTTTTAGTTTCGGTAAATTATATGATTCAGTGATCGATTCTTCAATTCTTCATATTTCAATTTAAGTACATAGATTTAAAGAATATGTTCTTATTAGTCCTTAAAATGGATATATTTCTAAATTATTTAGTTTTCTTTTTAGTCCTTAAGAGGGACTAAAATGAACATATCTTTTAAATATAGAGATTTAAACTGAAATATGAAGAAGTGAATGATCAGTCACTAAATCATATAGTTTATGAGGATTTAAAAATAAAAAACCTTATATTGATTTATATAGGTATTTATATTTATTTTATAGTGATATATATTTTATTAAATAAAAATATATTTTTAAAAAATTTAAAATATTTGAAATTGCTGGGAGGGTTAAAATTGTGTGTTTAAATAGCTTGGGAATGTGTAGATATTTTAGGTTTTCGAAATTGTACCAAGACCCAATTTGGTTGAGAATCCTTGAATGGAAAAAAAATAAAGATCGTAGTTTTCGTCTAACAGAACATTTTATCCACTATTGCACTTATTTAAGGAGAAAGTTATAAATTCTTATCCATCTATTATCTATCATTTATCTTTACTTTATCCAAAGTGAATCAAATAACAAAAAAATCACTTTTACATTTCCCAATGAGAATAACAGAAACACAACTAAATAAAAATTAACCTTTTAGATATTCAACATTTATCATTATATATTCCATTGTAACTATTTAGGGGTGAATAAGCCTATGTCACACCCCATATAATCCTTTTAGTTATAATGAAATAATTATGTCTATCTTTACATATATGACTTTTTTTTTCATTTTATCTCGTTAATAAGAAGATTTAATAATTATGGGATTAAAATCACAATTTAAAAACCATTGTTTTACCAGTTTTTTTTTTTGTCATTTTTTTTTGCAAAGAAAATGTGAAAAAATGTTTGATAAAACAGTTTCAACCTGTGTTGGAATTTGTTTGATTTTCAATACAAAATACGTCACATCACGGATCCAAATTATGTCTTATGAAAGGAAAAGAATTTGGATAAAAGTGACAAAAAATAATTTAGTCATTTTTCCATACATAGTGTTGTGGAGTGATTGAAAAAATTTATCTGATAAAATACATAAAAAATGATAAATTTAACTAGAAATTTACTATTTTTAAGCTTCGCATAAAGCAACAAACACCATCTTTTTTAGTGTT
Organism: Acorus calamus; assembly: GCA_030737845.1. Classification (NCBI taxonomy): domain Eukaryota; kingdom Viridiplantae; phylum Streptophyta; class Magnoliopsida; order Acorales; family Acoraceae; genus Acorus; species Acorus calamus. Next base: position 32,669,087 of record CM060858.1, on the reverse strand, counting down.
CAACATGACAAATTTAACTAAAAATTTACTATTTTCATTTTTAATCAATTTTTTTTATGCACAAATACACCCTTATTAAAATTGAAAATGATCTTATAATGAAATATACAAATAGTTAGGGAAATCTTTTCAAACGAGAAGTGCACTATATTTATACACTAAGCCAATAAACCCCAAATTAGTTAACAGTGCTACTACCTGAACCCTAGAAAATAGGTCTCATTGATAAGCCCCAATAGGTGACATTCTCCTATTGGTTCCCTGTTTGACTTTTTCAAATAATAAAAAAGACAATGACATTATTATCCTTTAGAGGTTTTTAAAAAATTGGTTTCAACTAATTATATCATCATTAATTCATCGTAACAAAATCCCTAAAAACGAGGCATCATTGACACTTCCCCGATTGAACAAATTCGAAAAAAAAATTTACGACCTAGGGTTTCCGAATTGGGCGAATCCAGACGAACGAAAAAAAATCTGATAAAGAGTTCATATCATCTGATTTTCATCTCCAAACAATCATAATGGCGAAGAATAACAAAAAGATTTCATCCCACAATGAAACCTCTTCGTCTGGGTTTTTTTTGCGACATAAAAGTACCATTAGAAGACATTTTTGCACTTCTTAAAAAATGAAATAACTGATTTAAAAAATTAAACATGAAATATTTCAATCGTCAAAGTTCTCTTCTGCACATTGTTCATATGTTCATTTGAGTGTATCTGAAATCCATTTAAAGAATATGTGTTTCAGATACATGTATTTGAAACCCAAAATGATTATTTGTTTATCTAGGTTTGAGAAAAATAATATTTGACAATGTTCATTTGGTTTAGGTTTTTCAGTGTATCTAGGTTTTCAAGTGTATCTAGATTTGAGAAATAAATATTTAACATTGTTCATTTGTTTTAGGTTTTCTTGTACACATTGTTCATTTTCTGAGTATGAAAAATAAATGATATAACGAATACAGAATTCAGCTACATGTATCTGAAAATATGAAATAAATATCGAATTCAGATACATGTATCTGAATTCGATATTTGCTTTCAGTTCTACCGATCAATCTGAAACTAAAAATTGTAAATCGTGATTTTTTTGGGGTCCAAGAAAGCCTGACCTGGATGGATCACTATTGTTTGCACCACAATCAGTTCGCATAAAAAAAATCGTGTGATTCTTCTCTTCTCCACTGAACAAATCTGAATAAAAAAATAAAATTGATATTTATTTTCGTTTCATCTGATCATTCTATATCAAGAAATGGTAAATCGTGATTTTTCGGTCGTCCAATTGAATTGATATCTTCAAAAGGGAAATAATCTCTCAAATCATAACCACCTCGGGATTAATGGGTGCGATTATAGAGACCTCAATCCAATTAGTTAGGGAGGGAATATGGGTAATTCAAACTTGTCACCTCATGGGGCTTGGGATGAGGTCTAGTAATTGGGGCCCAAAAACCATTATTGATTAGTTAATTATGTATTGTTTTCTCATGTAATGCATTTTTATGTTTATACGTGTAATTCTTATTTGTTTAGCAGGTAAGTAAGTACATTATGGAAGAAAATGTTTAATCTCCAAAAATAAATGTATATTTTCATGGGATTTTAATAAAACCCCAATTAGATCTCTTGCAGATCGAAGAAGAAAAGAGAAAAATATGTGTACCTGTCACCATTGCTTTGAGATGATAGGTCTTGTCTTCAAATCCCTATCTCTTTTGCCTTCTCTTATACAATTATAGGAAATGTATGAGAGAGAATTAAGGTTTGGAGTGAGATTCTCATTTAATTATTTATATAGATATCCAATTTCGTCTATGTCTATCATAATGACTAAAATTACATATGAATTTTTTGTAGGTCTCTGCACATGCATAAGCAGGCTCTATACTCACTTTAATACACGTGTGATTCAACGTGCATATAATTTTACCACTCATTCTTTGGCTGATCACCCTAAGAAATTTCTGACATATTTAATAAAGATAAACATACTTAATTGATTATACTTTAAAAAGTTAGAATAAACTTTGATAATTATAATAGAAGAAGAAGACTAATATTACTTATTATTTTTTATCCATTCAAAACAATCATTTTATTTTCTATCAGATGAACAAAATTAACACACTTACCTGAACCTAAAATGGAACAATAACTAAATAAAAATTATTTTATTTTCTTTAATTCCCATGGAAAATAAACTATATGCAAAGCTAAGTAACAGAAATTATGTAATCTATTTTCATATATCCACATTACTCTAATTATTTATTGCACTCATGAGTCATGACTCATCTATGCGAGCTAGGGCAGGTAAACGAACCAAGCCGCTTGGGCTCGGTTCGGTTTGAGCTCGTTTAGGCTCGTTCGTTTAGATAAATGAGCGAGTTTGAATAAATTTTAAAGCTCGGTTAGGCTCGGGACCTGTATCGAGCTTCATTTTATGTTCAAATTCGACTCATTTATGTTATTAAAACTTAGTTGAAGCTTGACTAAACTCATTTATAAAATCAGAATATTAAATTAATACAAAGTTATGTTTGTTTAAGCTCATGAACTTGGCTCTTTTAGACTAAAATTTTGTTTTCAATTCCTAAAAACCCTAAAATGAAGAAGAACGCTAGGCTCGTTGAGGCTCGTGAGCTCGGCTCGGCTCGACTCGTTTATAAACGAGTCGAGCTTGAACATGTCAAAGCTCGGCTCATTCGGCTCGTTTACCACCCCTAATGCGAGCTAAAAATATAATATTTCAGAACAAAAGTGCCCAAATCCAATCAGACTTTATCACATGTCGACTGTAGAAGCCTGCACACCCCCCCCCCCCCCCCCCCCCCCCACCTCTTTGTAAAAGTCTCTCTCCAACTCTTTTTAAGGAATCACATCATCCTTATTTCAGTAGCACATAATATATATACTTTTTCAATTTTCATGAATCAGTGCATGTGACTATTTAAGACTGACAAGGGAGAGCATTGTAGCTACTGTTTGTTGTCTTTCCTCCTTTGAAACTTTTGTTGGAAAGATATCAGTGTGATTATGGGGAGAGGGAGGTTAGAGATGAAGAGGATTGAGAATGCCTCACAGAGAGTCCACATTTTATAAGAGAAAAAAGATGGACTCTTCAAGAAGGCCAAGGAGCTCTCCATACTTTGTGATGCTGAGGTTCTCCTCATACTCTTCTCTTCTTCTGGCAAGCTTTATCAGTGTTGCCACCCTTCTTTCCCTATGTAAGTTTACACACATACAGAGACAAAACACTAAATTTGTTAATTAAGCTAGCCATGCTTGATTGAAAACTCACAATGCATGCATTGCGTGCTATGTTGGTTTTTTTTTATAGTGCAAAGGAGATTATAGAGAAACATATGATGATCACCTCAAAGTCCAAGTTTATTCAAGATAATGATATGGTGAAACCTCACTCACTCTCATGTAGTAAGTAGTCTTTCACTTGGCTTTGAGGGTTTCATGTTGGATCATTGACTTGTATGAAACTTTAACTTGTGTTGATCAGGAAAGGAGAGCAGAGATTGAAAGGGTTGAGAGGCTATGTTACCTCTTGGAGAGCGATCTGAGGTAAGCAATTCATGGTCTCCTTTTAAGGGGGTTATGATCATAGTTACAAAGTACTTTGATGAATTTAATTTTTCTGGAATACATGCCTGCAAAAGTTTTGACTGTTGCATACCCTTTGTGCCTATCACTAAAATATACTTTTGTTAGTCAAACTGCACATTTAGTACCTTAGAATGTAAATGTATATTTAGTTTGGATGATAATACTTTTTTTCATATATGATTTCAAAGTTAATCATAATTGTTCTCATCACATTCAAATTCAACATAAAAGCTTTTATGTAATTTCTCATATTAACCATCATAATAGATCAAAAAATAATGTAATTATCTGTACTTTTAACATGTTTATTCTATATGCTTCACGAATTCACATTTACCAAACCAAATAGAACCCTTATTGAAAAATAATTATACATACACAAACTATGATTACAATGCAAGCGTGATATTGTTGAAATATCAATTAGTAGCTAGATCACAAAACATGAGTTTCATATACTTAACACGCATGTTTTGGGTTGCTTGTATAGGTTTAGAAGGGTTGAAGGGAATAAACAAAGATATACATTACCTGTTTTGGATGTCCTGGAGAGAGACATAGAGGCTTCCATCAAAGCAGTTCGAATGGAGAAGGATAGGAAGATCCAGGGAGAGATCGATCACCTTGATAACATGGTATCCAAAAATATTGGTTTCATGCATGTTACCAGTTTCATATCAATATATACCAAAAAAATAAAAATTAAACTAATGCAAGACTTTTTGTTTTTCGTTTTTAATTAATTTTGCTTCTGGTGGTGTAATATGTGAAGGTGAGGCATCTCAAACAAGAGGCACAGATCATGTATAATGAGGTAAGTGTGGCTTGTAAACTATATCTCAATACCCAAAGTTTTCCATATATTCAGAATCTGGGTTGAGCTTTGCGTTTTCTACTTTCAGCATTTGGATATCTATTCAATTTGGAAGATGTACACCATTTTTCATAATTAAAATACTATTTTTATTGTTGTTATAGTCTTTACACTAAGTATAGAAGTTCTTGCTTGTATTTCTCGTACTAATAATAAAAAGGGAGCCGTTATTTCGACCCCTATACTTATCTAACCCACCCCATTATCCGATTCACCCCTTCAATTTTTTTAAAACTGTGATCCCACCCCACAATAAAAAGATGGCATCATATCCCGTAAACACACCCCTGTCATTTCTAAAACCACTCTCTCCTCCTCCATCTCTCCGTTCGAGCTCCTCCGCCTACTATGTCTCTCCCATGAACATCGTTGTCTCACCCTCCATGGATGGTGAAGAACCAGCGGCGGGCGTACATGGACACCCTCGATTGACTTCATCGGTGGCAGAAACTCCCTCGCCGCCCTCTCCGCCGCCTTGGGTGGCCTCTGCCGATTCAGAAGCGGTGACAGAGGGGTGATGGAGGAGAAGAGAGTGTACCCAACATGTCTTCGTCAACAACGCCAGTTTCGCATCCGAGACCCTCTGTGCACATGGCGAGGCTCTCCTTGCTCATGGTTGATGTTGGTTGGGATCAACAATGGAAGGTGGTCTTCGTCTCTGTTTTGGGTGGTGATTTCTGTGGGGGGGGGGGGGGGGGGCGGCTTTATGAGGGACTGTATGGCTGAGTAGCCTCCATAGGAGTCTCCTTTGATGGGTTTTGTGGGGAAGTGTGTAGGATTGCTTTGTAAAAGTAGTTGTTGATGTAGGGGCATTGGAGTTTGAAATGAAAGAAAAACAGAGAGAACACAAAGTGAGTGAAAGAAAAGCTTAAGCAGGCACAAGTGTATATAGAGGAGATTGAGATGAGAGAGAGAATAAAGAAATTTGGTCTTTGTGTTTGGAAATGTAAGGATCTTGTTGAAAGAAGAATAGAGTGAACACAGTCAGACAGTCGTCCTCCACCGCAACGGACCTCCTTGAGATCTCGGTCGACTCCTGTTGTGGTTTCACTAATGCGGTGCTCTCCATTGCCGTCTCCATTGCCTCCAGATTAGGCGAGCAGTGAACGCATCACCCCCGACACCATCAACGTTGGAGATACAAAGGGGTGGGTTCCGCTCCATAAGAATAATATAGTTTAAATTTTTTAATGGGGTGAGTTGAATAACTGAAGGGGTTGAAATAAAGCACCCCTAATAAAAATACATTTAAAAAATAATTTAATCATCTTTGTATTTTATCATTCCTATCATATTGAACAGAATCCTTGCTATTAAATGTTAATGGTAGTAGAGGAGAAACATTCATGGCATTTGAGACTCTGGAATTGCTATCTTATTGAATGATCATCTCAGCTTGCGAAGATCGAACAACTGAAGTTTTTCGAGATCAGCGGCTCAGTCAGTTGGGACAATGTGCTGGATCTGAAACTGGGTATATATATTGTGCATCATCCTCACCTTCAGCCAAACTTCATATTTCTTGCACACACATTTCTTGATAGAATTCTGTTTTTCTATTGTTTCTCTTTCAGGGGTCAATTGAGAGGAAATGGACAAAGTCTTCTTATTGGATAGGGGAAGGGGTTGTAAGTTGGAATTGTTGAAATCACATGTATCTTTGATATGTGGCTCTTGTTTTAACATGAGAAATCAAGTGTTATTTTGAACCGTGTCTTATGTTAAGATGTTTATCACTAATGAACCAATTGCATCACATGAGTCCAGGAAGAACTCAAAACTTTAGACTTGTGAAGAATAAAGGCTAGTTTGGCATTCATTATCATTATCCTTCTACTGAAACACCAAAAAATGTGGTTGGAATCATGCGTTCTAACGTCTGAGATAAAATTTCTCCTTCTAAAAAATCCATAATATTTGAATTTATGAAAATGATGGATTTTTCTTTTAGACCAGAGCTAAACTGACTCTAAATCTTTATGATTCTAGCCAAAGAGTCTACTAGACTGTGTGGATTATGTAACTATATGTGACCATAGTGATTATGGAACATATATCTAAAGCAGTGATGAACACATTTGTTAAATCTCTTTCCAAGCATTCGAGCAATCAATTTTAGTTGGAAAGTGGAACAAAACCCTGGCTTTGTTTGGATTCATGTCTGACTGATTATGCGGTAGAAACGCCAGACGCAGATCCAAATGAGACATTGACAAATGACACATTTTCGACATTTTTCTCATTTTATCATAATTAAAAGAGTTGCATTCCAAACTCTCTACAAACAATGCTTTTTAAATGAGGGATCACTTTTTCAAAAATAAGCGTTTGGAACTCACTTTCAAATGAGCCCTGAATATAGAAAATATTAGAGCTTTTTTAACTGCCTCAATTTGTAGTGCATATAATTTTTTATTTTTTGTAGTGTATATATGAAAGTATATACTCGAATGAATCACGATAAATGTATTAATAAAAAATGTTAAACACAACCTCCTTCACAACCCTGCCTATAGTTCGCACCCGTTTTAATGTTTTTAAATATTATGCATCTATAGAGGTATATACAGTATACTCCAATTGTATGGACTTGTTTGTAGAAAATGTGAAAAATGTTCTACCGAGATAATTACCTTATTTAACAAAATATATATGACTACAAATGGCTAACGAGATATATGAGGCTACAGGTGGAGCCGTAAACAAGTTGTATGTAATTGCTCCAAAAAATGTCTTGCTCACCTAATTTTAGTGAAGGAAACTGCCAGATGCAACCCCGTTTCCACTTTTCAGCTCAAATGCAGTTCGCACCCTTTTTTTTAAATAGTAAATCTCGTATAATGAGGTATATACTTTTGTAAAAATATAAAAATAAAATATACACTCTAATGAATTGTATAACTCAAATGTAGAATGTGTAAATTTTTTTTTAAAATATATACCTTATTACAGCGAGTGCATGATGCTAATGGGGGCATGAGAGGATAAAAGTGAGAGTGAATATATCGTAGGACTGTAACTTGAGCGAATTGGATCGAGTTAGAAGGTTAACCAACCCAACCCGGATGCTTAAGTGCCCAACCCAAACCCGACCCTGTCCCTCTACTGGAATCCAACTTGACCTTTAACTTGCAAACAAATGACTCAACAAAGCCAATACCACTCACATCCCAAATTGCATGGTCAAACATACATGCAAATCACCATATCAACTCAAAACAATTGCAATTCTATCCTAAGGAGGGATCAGATCGTCTGTAGTGTGCTAAAAGCTCCTCCTTGTAACAACCAATACATTTTCGTCACGTGTAAGCTTTTACTGGTAAGAGATTATGCCCTCCATTTACCATCACCAAAATAGAGTCTCCATTATGTCCTCCATTTACCATCACCAGTAAGAGGTTACACATGACGAAAATGTATTGGTTGTTACATGGAGGATTCGACTCCATCCAAGGGTCGACATGATCATGCCACCACAACTCAAAACTATGGCGTAAGAGAGACCATCTCCGCCTCCATCTCTTACGCGGCCATGAATTTCCTTCATTTGCCAAATCTCTTTTGACTCCTTGACACAGCCATTAAAAGAGTCCCCAAGGTTTGGACACCACTACATGATCAGATTCGGGTTGGACCCGATAAACCTGATCTTCTAACCCGAATTCAACTCGAATTGTGTTTGGATTGAGTGCAAATCATGTTAAACCAGATGATCAAAATTTCAAATCTGAACCATCCAAAAGGCAGGTGGGTCGATTTCAACCTGCCCAAATTACACCAACCTATTTCAATAATTAAATCAATAATAAGTTGATTCACATTTCTGGGCAAATTAATATGAGGAGGTACCTAAGTACTATTAGGGACGATAACGTGGCAATTGGGACGAGTTTACTCAATTCTAATATCAATTCCGCAAACAAAATCATGTACTAAAAGAGTCCCAAATCTATGATGTGTTTGATTAATCCGTCCCAAACCCTATCTCAAACAATCTTTAAAATGTCTAAATTAAGTCTCCATGTCATATATTCCATTTATAAGAGAACAATTTAAGAATCTCAAATTTTTAAATACTATTAATTGTAATAATAAGAACATGTGATATAATATTAATTTTGAATGATATAAATAATTTAAATAATGTAAAATGGGACGAGACTTCTTTTACACTAGAATCTCAAACTCGTCATCTATACTATACTATAATGCACGTTAAGCAACCAGGTCATCGCCCAGCAGTACAGGTTAGCGCAAATGATTATTGCGAAACAATGAGACGTTTTGCAGATAAACCCCCCAGTTTTTGAATTTTTATAAAACGATCCCTATGTATTATAAACAAGTCTTCCATATTTATAACCAGGTCCCTACTAAAAACGGCTGTTTTTGTCTTTTCCCAGGCTTTCTGCAGATCGGCCCCCACATCTTTCATATTTATAATCGGATCCCTGCCAAATTCTCTAAGTTTAATCAAACGACCCCTATGTGTGTTATGAAAAAGTCCCACATATTTATAACCAGGTCCCTTATGAAAAACGGCTAATTTTATCTTTTCCTAGGCTTTCTGTCTATCCACCTCCAGAGTCTATCAATTTCAAACTACACCCTATCTATGTTACAAACCAGTTATTGTTCCAAGATTTATAATCAAGTCCCTAATCTCAAAACATGACTTCTCGAACTTCAAATTTTATGAAATCCCGCACCTCATCATTTTTTAGCTTTCCAAGCGAGCATTCAAATATTTGTCCCATATTTCAGGTCATGAAGATACCCATAAAATTATAAAATATAAATATTTTAGTCACATTAATAAATACAAAAATTACAGACAAAATCGGATCCATTTCAGCCCAATAAAATTATTGATGAATGTCTTATTTTTTAATTTGAAATTTGTTTTTTTGTTTATCTTTCAATTACAATATAAAACAGCTTATATAATTCAATTAAATATTTCATGATATTTAATTATTAAAGTTAAAAAAATATATACATCCTATTTTTAAAAACTTTAAGAAACTGATTATATAAGAAAGTCACCCTCTCATTATTTTTAAACTATAAGCACTATTTACTTGAAATTGTTTACAATAAGTTATTACAATAAATTTATTCAGTTATACAATAATTACGTTTCATATATAATATAGATTTGGAATTCTAAAAATAATATATTAAAATAGTAATGTTATAAAGATTTATATCATATAGGCCCCCAGGTTTTAGAATTTTTATAACACAGCCCCATATGTGTTATAACCAGGTGTAAGACCCCGGACTATATTTAGGCCTATGTTATTCTTTTATATGTTTGGGTGGTTGGATAGCACAATTATATGTGTTATTTCATATTATTGTTCTTTGGGAGTGCATTAGGTTCATATATGCTTAGGCTATATCATAAGTTGTATGGTTGTCATGATTTGGATTTAATTTTGTTAATATCAAAGATGATGTAGTTTAAATCTGATTTTATTATGGGGCATTTAATTTTGAGTTAGCTTTCATACAAAAGTGGAATTAGATCATTTGGATTCCTGTAGAAAAAGTTATGAGTGTTTTTCCAATTATACCTCGGGGATGAGAAAAACCTGGCAGCAGCTCTCTTTTATGTTATTTGTATATTTAGGAATAGTTAGAGGTGTTTTTGGAGATTAGCTTAAACATGAAAGCTGTAGATAATTATTTTGGCTTTCCAACGGAGTTTGAATTATGCAATTCAGAACTAGATTGTAAAAGTTATGGCTATTCTAGGCTGCGCAGAATTTTTAAAAGAGGGTAATTTGGTAATTTGGACAGATTTATCAATCCCATTTAATTGAATGGGTGAAGTCTGTGGTTTATATGGTCTGAGAGAGTGAGAGAGTCAGCTGAGACTCATTTTATCAAAAAAAAACAGAGAATGAGTGAAGTGGAGAAGGGGATCAGGAAGGGATTGAGGAGGTTGTTGTGAATCCCTTGCTCTTTTTTTTTACTTTGTTGCCTTGTTGGCTGTTTTGGCTCTCTTTCTTTGCTGCTGCTGCTGCTGTGATTGGGGGTCTGTCATGGCTGATTCAAGAGAGTTTGAGTGATAAGAAGGCAAGAGAAGTGAACGTTTGGTGTTGGCTCATAGGGGTGAGTGAAATCCAAGTTATTTCTTAGTATTTCATCTTTATTTGGTGTTGTTTGTGTGTCCATTGGTGCCGGAAATCATGGCTGAATGTATGTGTGTTGTTTGTTGTGAGAAAGAGTGTGTATAGGCTTGGTAGCATATGATGGTGATGGTGGAAGCCCTTATGTGCACCATCTTCTCTTCTTCCCTAGGTATCTTCACCTCCCCTTTGTGCCTTGTAGGTGTTTGTGTTTATGCTTCAAAGAAGTATGAGTGGTCCTATCTAGTATTTTAGGTGGTCAGCAAGGGATGCTTAAGTGTTGTTGTATGTGTTTTTCCTCTTTCCTTGTTGTTGGGAGTTGTGTGTCGTAGTAAGGCAGATTTTCTGTCTTGTGAAGACTCATATGAATTTGATGTTTAGAGATATATTTTGAAGAAGGTATCTTCATATGACATGATTATCTATGTGTGTAGATCTTATGTATGAAAGTTGGTGTAATTATATTACCTGTGGCATAAGTTATGATCTATTTTGTATGGACTGCCCAGATTCGAGTAGAACAGACCAGTTTCTGAAAATAATTTATTTTAGACTTTTAGAGATTGAATTGGATTATGGTGTCCTCATGGATTATGATCCTAGCATGTCAATGAATATGTATGATTTATTTCAGGATTTTTGGATGAGTATTTGATGCTGTGGAGATCAAAGTGTAGGGTTATATTGCTGCCCAGATTTCTGTAGTGCTGCCCAGATTTGTTTGTGGTGAAGGTGTGAGGTTTCTTGTTGATTTATAGGTGATTCAATTGAATGATGGCCTAAGGATGAGTGGCTTTTGGTGGTGTGAAATAATTGGTTTAGTGGTTGGAGGTATGAGGTGTATTTTGCATTTGTTGGCTAGGATCTTAGGATATGTTTGTATTATTTTTTTTATGCATGGATTTTTTAATCCTTGGCTGAGTTGGCAATGTTTGTTTGTCCAGAGGGGTCTCCTCAATATGAGGAAGGTGGTGATCTTGTGTTTAGGCTTGTGGTGGGAATGACTGTACTCCCATGAGTCCAGTAGCGATGATGTTACCGTGGACTGTCCGATGCGCGTGATTATTCATGAGATGGAATGATTATATCTGTGAGTGCATCTAACTTGACATTCTAATAATATAGTTCCATACATAGTCATGTTTATGGTATGATATTAATCATGTATGCATGACTATGGTGGCATCCTTAAATGATAACATGACATGGTTAAGTAGATTATAATTGAGATTGTATGATTACTTGTCATATATATATTTATATTACATCCTCACATGCTAATACATTAATTAAACCTGAAATATGTAGTTAAAGGTAGGATTTGATATTATTATATACATATTTTTATATCGTGAATGCATGCTCATGATCTATCCTTGTTAAATTGATACATATTATATTCTGTATATAGCCTTGTTAATTGTCATCTAGCCTGGTTAATATCTGTCAATCTTGTCATATCCTGTCTAGGCTTGTTAATGGTTGTTTAGCCTTGTTAATGGCTGATATATATATATATATATATATATATATATATATATATATATATATATATATATATATATATATATATATATATTATCAGCATGATTTATAGATCTTGCCTAAAGATCTGGTTAGAGACATTGTTTAGGGATGAGGGGATCTGATCGTATAGGTCAGATCTGGTTTCTTATTGTGGTGACATCGTAGGTCCTCGACCAGTTTGTGTAGAGCCTGTTTAGGGTGGGTTGATTATGGTAGTTCTTGTAAGTCGTGAGTGCGAACCTGCAGTTAAGATGAGGGTAAACTCTGGGTGTCTTTTACGAGGGAGCGTTTTCAAAGTTCATCCTAGATGCCCACGGTATCCGATGGTTCAAATCGGCTACGCGTCAGAGTGGTTGGATGACGAAGAGCTTTAGCCAAGATACTGGGTTTGACGGTTTAGTTTTGCATTTAGATGCTTCGTGTGAGTCAGTTGAGGTGAGGGTAAACTCTGGGTGTCCTTCACGAGGGAAAGTTTTCAAGGTTCATCCTGGACGCCCACGATATCCGATGGTTCAAATCGGCTACGCGTCAGAGTGGTTGGATGACGGAGAGCCTTAGCCAAGATACTGAGTTTATCGACCCTGTTCGCAAAGTGATGGAGTCTAGGGCGGGATCCATTGATGTAGTTTGTGATGCGGTCGGGCTCTGGTGGACTTGATGGGTGGAGTGATACTCCCTGTATTGGCCAAGCCGATGCATTTGCAGAAATGGGTCGCCTAAGAGAAGTCACTGCGCAATAGGAGGAACTGTGAGGCATTTGTGTGTAGTGGCATTGCAGTCACTAGGATATATATATATATATATATATATATATATATATATATATATATCGTTGCTAGCATAGGATGGATCCCCTGTGGTATGGGACGCAGACGGATCTGTCTTTATGCTGGGGACATAGCGAGGTTAGTGTTATAGCGTTGCTAGCATGGGATGGATCCCCTGCGATATGGGACGCAGACGGATCTGTCCTTGTGCTGGTGACATGATTAGGTTAGTGTGAGTTGGCCTCCTACGGTGATGGTACCTAAGGGCGGTCAGCTTATACTTGTTAGTTATTTATGGAGGTTTTATGGATGTGTTGGAACTGTACTTTGAGGTGTCTTGTAGTTAGTTTCATTCACTAGGCCTTCATCGGCTTACTCCCTCTATTGTTATGGGTTTCATCCAGGTGTTGCGCAAGATTGGTGAGTTGTGTGTTGTTGAAGGTGTTATGGGCCTCTCGGCGGTTTGGTGAGCATGTCAGTTTCCTGTTATTTTTCGTACCAGGTGTTTTATTATTGTTGATATATACATTTGACTGTATTTGTAATTATGACTTGTGTTCACACGGGACGGTGATTGTGTATTCTTCTGAGGGCCACTGTTATATATTTAGTGGCCTTGTATTGTTCATTTATTTTTATTTTTCTATACTCTTCCGTTGTCGTTTATTCTGATTCAATCCTTTATTCCTTGTGATTTATTCTGATATGATATACTCGGTATTGTATACGTGTCACCCCTTGGGGATGGCCGCTCTGGGGGCGTGACACCAGGTCCCTAATATTTATAAACATGTTTTTGATAAAACGGCTACTTCTGTTTTTTTCTGAGTGTTTTGCAGATCCACCCACAGATTCTATCAATTTCACAATTATACTCTATTTATGTTGCAAACAGGTCCCTGATCCAGTTTGCAAAAGTTATAAGTAGGTCATTCATCTCAAAATATGATTTTCCGTACTTCAAATTTCATGAAGCTTCATTCAATGATTTTTCAAACCATTAAGACCATTAAGATACCAATAAAATTATAAAATATAAATATTTTAGTCACATTTAATAAATATAAAAGCTTCATTCAATGATTTTTAAAACCATTAAGACCATTAAGATACCAATAAAATTATAAAATATAAATATTTTAGTCACATTTTTAATTTATTCTGTATCTTTTTAAAAAAAATTGATTTTGGATCTATATGTATCAAATTCATAAAATTTGAATTATCAAATTATACAATAAATATTTTAGTATTGTCATTTGAGTGCATAAAATTATTTATTGTAAGTTTCTACTACAGTCTCAATTTTCATTTTCATATTTATGTTGATATCATAAAACTAATTATCTCATAAATTGTCAGAAAACTATATATCTGAGATGTTTATAGATCAACCGCTAGGTTCCAGCATTTTAACAAAAATGTCTAATATTTATAGTCACGTCCCTCATAAAAATGGCTACTATTGTTCGTTTTATACTGCTTGCAGATCCATCCCAACAAACATGCTCCTATACCCTATAAACAGGTTTTTCATTTAGATTTTCATATTTATAACCAGATTACTCATCTAAAAGCACCACTTCCCAAATTTCAATTTCATGAAATTTTAACTAATAATTTTTAGGCCAATGAGATCCCTATAAAAAAAAATTATTTCTCAAGTAAAATGATATAGTAAATCCAATTTATAAACATTCGGTTGATAAACTATAATATATTTTTTGAAAGTGCTAGGTTTGTAAAACAACACAAAAATAATAATAAAAGGTAACAATACTTCTTAAATTCTAATTTCATTCTCATATATTATAAAAAATAAAGATAACAATGTTTTTTCAATTCTGATTTTACTCATATGTATTCTTAATGTCATACACTCATATTAATACAATATATATCTAGTACTACATATTTCATTAATATAATTTTTACAAAATTCAGTATTATGCGCGAAGCGGGTACATTAAACTTGTTTATATTTATTTATCTTTATTGGATTGGGCTGGGGTGAGTTTCCCAGTCCCATCCCTAATGAATATGTGCTTGTAATAATAGGGTATGTATAGCAGTACAACCAACAACCGCGAAGCATCTGATTCGCTGGACAGCATTACTTATCCCTCCCAGACGTCCCAGTCACTCGACGAACCGAAAAAACAAAAGCTTTCGAAGAACCGAAACCCTCGCAGAGTCGCAGAGACACCCAAAAATATAATGGCGGCGGCGGCTGCGGTGGCGGCGGCGAACTTGTTCCCGGCACTGGCTTCACAGGCCTACCTGGAAGGGAAGTCCGTGAAGGACACGCGATCCCTGGTCACCGACCTGTGCCGTCAATTCTACACCCTCGGATGGGTCTCCGGCACCGGAGGGAGCATCACTATCAAGGTCCACGACGACTCCGTCCCCAGACCTAACCAGCTCATCGTCATGTCCCCTTCCGGTACTGCCCTCCACTCCCTCCCTTATTTACCAATCATGCCACTCACTCTCTCCCCCTTCGAATCTCCCTCAGGCGTTCAGAAGGAGAGGATGGCGGACGAGGACTTGTACGTCCTTTCCGCCGACGGAGACGTCCTCTGCTCGCCGGTCAAGAAGCCGTACCCCAACAAGCCCCCCAAGTGCACGGACTGCGCGCCGTTGTTTATGAAGGTGGGGATGATTGGGGACCGTTTGTGGTCGAATCGTTTCGTTGGCTGGTGTTGATTGGTTGTGTGTGTGTGTTTTTGCTGGTCCAGGCTTACGGGATGCGCAACGCGGGGGCGGTGATTCACAGTCACGGGATGGAGTCGTGCCTCGTGACGATGATCCGGCCGTCTGAGAAGGAGTTCCGGGTGCGTGAATTGGGGTTTGTTTTTGGAATTGATGTTGTTCTTTGTTTGCTGTGCTTGTTATGTTGTTGGGGTTGGTTTTGCTCAAGGAATTGGTGGTCTATTGGGCTATTTGATTTCTATAGTTCTGATGTGGGCTTTTGCATGATATGATGATTTGTTTAGAGTTGAGTTTTTGTTGTGTGGGGAATGGTTTTCCTTAAAATTATTTTTGGTTATTGTTCATTTTTATAACTAGGGAAAAGTCTTTGATGTGTTTTGTAAAATGTTACAGATATCCCACATGGAAATGATAAAAGGAATTCAGGGACATGGCTATAATGATGAATTTGTGGTTCCGATTATAGAGAACACTCCCCATGAACGTGAGCTAACTGAATCTCTGAGTGAAGCGGTAAATAATTGTGATGATGATCTTGTGTTTGACTATGATATATAAAGGAATGTTTTGCAGTATATCTTCATTTCCCTTTTCGGTGATTCGATTTATAATTTAAAGCTATCCTTTGTTTTTATTCTTCCTTTGAGTAAAAATGTGATAAACCCATAAAGTTCACTTCTTTTAAACAAAATAGAGAAAATGATTAAAATTACTTGTAGAAAAAAGTTATGTTATGTGCTCGTAAACTCAATATCTAGAAGGGCAATAAATTTTTTTATCATGAATGAGTGGGTGTTGTACATTACACAATTGGCCCCAAAGCCAACCTCTCATACATATTTATGTGCCCTTAAACTGAATGATACAATATCTTTCCAGTTGCACACTGAAGTTAAACTATGTATTTTTATGTGAATTATTAATATTATGTAGTCTGAAGGCGTCTTAAAAATTGCGGCGAACATTTAGTTCTATAATCAATTGATTTTGGCATGTTGATATGAATTTATAGTCTTACATATAATTTCATTTGGAAGCAGTTATGCATTATTATCATTTTTCTCTGATAAATGCATTGTCTGGGGTTTTGTTTTTTGTATGAGGCCCTTGATGCTCTCTGCTAGAGGAATCATTTTATTGTACTTAGAGATCAATGAAGCGAAGGGGAAATTCAACTTTGGAATTTTTTAAAGACAACTCTGGACATTATAGAAGTTATTATACAAGTTTCACCAAGAAGTCAACCATAAATAAAATCTTAAATTTAATCAAGAAGTCTCCATCAATTCTGGGTTGTCTCTAATGGCGAGATGTACAATTTATTATGATCTGAGTACTGTTAACGACTAATTGTCAACTTGACATCAGCGTAATGAATAGGCACCGAGTTTCTGTGAGACCAATCTGTGAAGACAGAAGAGGAGCTTTCCCTGCCACACATGTGATAATTTTGACAAGCGCCTTGCTGATTATGCATTTTAGGATCATCAAGGGAGCAATGTCATCAATTTCCTAGACTTGAAGAGAGTCTAGAGGAGTGAAAATGGATGATTTTAATGTGGGGTCTGCATTCAGTTGCATGAGTATACAGCCAGAGAACCAACTGGAGCATACATACATAATTATCTTTGCTATCGCATATTTATGAACGCCTAGATTCTTTGGCCCTGCAATTTTGTTTACGTAATATCTAACTATGACATTTTATGTATATTTGATGCACAGTGATGTGAAATATGTCATGTTCATTATATTGGAAGCATTTCTAATGATTTTTTCTTTTTCAAAATGTCATAGATTGCTACCTATCCTAAAACAACTGCAGTTCTTGTTCGCAACCATGGTATATACATATGGGGAGATTCATGGATAAGTGCCAAGACCCAGGTTATTGGACTTTTGAATTGTATTTATGGTATATATATCTTAAATACCACTATTATATTTCAATATGCATGCCATGTATTAGTCTCATTACCCATGTACTCAATGCCGACTGTTAAGTTTAATAGATGGAAACTGGTGGACCAATTCTGTTAGTTGTGTACTATATATTACTATGTCACAATGACAGATGTGTCCATGTTGGACATGAATCTATAGTGTCACAGCATCATACATGGATTTGACATGGATCCAGCGTGGCTAACATGGATCTAAAACCCATACATGGAGTGTCCTTAGTCCTTACATAGGTTGTCAGGTTCACTACATTTTAGTACTTTGTTCTTTGTGTACATCTTTATATAACGGTGACTAACTGCTTATGCTATTTTCTTCTCACATGCTAATGTACATTACCAATAACATATGATTTTCTAATTAATGTTCTTCCATTCAAAGCATAAAAAATCATCTGAACCACCCATTTATATTTTTGCCTCGTGTTTGGCAGGGGCGGCGCCAGGTTGTGAGAGGTGGGGTCAACTGACCCCACCAAAATTTTTGAAAAAAAATAAAATAAACAAGCCCCTGGTTTAACCCAAAGTTTAGCCCATTAATTTTTTTTTGAACAATGTTATCAGTTTGTTTTATCAACCAAAATTTAGACCAAACATGTTTTTATTTATTTTTAAATAGTAAACATCATTTAATGAAATATATGTTCTGATAAAAAGTGTATATCTCTCCATTTCAAATTAAATAAACTCATTTTTAGTAAGTGTAATAAAATATTTAATGAGGTATATACGACGTCTAACGAGATATATGTTTACTGGATTTCTAATGAGGTATATAGGACTGTATTTTGGATTAAAAAAAAAATTGAGGGTAACAACACTTCAAATTTTATTAAAATAAACCAACGGCCCATCAAATTTTTTTTTTAAAATAATCAGCTCATAGACCCATTAAAAAGCCGTACACCCACTTACAATGAAAAAAATAGTGGGACCATTACTCCATTGTTTTTTTTTTTTAAATTCGCCGTTATCTGCGAACTCGTCAATCACCTACACACACCAATAGAGAAGCGTCGATCGCGTAATAGAATAGGAGATCAATGGATGAATGATTGTTTGATCACATATATTGAAAAAAAATATTTGATAACGTTGATAATGAAATTATTATACAACAAATTCAAAATATGAAATCTTATCGATGACAATTGTAAAAGTTTATATATTGGAAATCCTTGATCTCCTTTCTTTGATGATTTTTTTTATTTATAAATTCATGTTATATTTTCAAAATGAAAGTTTATGTTTTTTTTTAAATATATGATAAGAATTGATTTTTTAAAAATTTTATAAAATTTATTTATTTTAATGACCCCATCAATGAAACTTGGTATGCTTGCTGGCTGTGAGGTGGTTGCTACAATGCCTTTCTCAACACAATCTTTGTAACTTGTGAGATGTCTCTTCTGGGAATTCTCCTATATTCTGCTTGCCATCTCCTGTCCACATATGTGGCTCCTGTTGGTGTTTTGCAGATTAATACATCTAGTGTGGGACAATTTCTTAAATGGTTATAATCTTCAAGTTTTTAAGTTGGTGTCAACCTAAAGCTTGGGACTGGCAATCCTAGAGTGATGGAGAAGATATTTTGCCAGTCTTAGATGATTCAGTTAGTTCAATGTTGCTAGATATTCTGTGAGCTATCCATTTAAATGATTTACAATTTTGCTTGGCACTGTAAGGAGTTGTGGACTAGAAAATATATGACCATTTTGGGATAGGCTATTATGGAAATGGCTGCTTAAAATTGGATTCATGAAAAAATCAGCTGTAATCCTTTGTATGTTCTTGTTACAGGCCGAATGTTATCATTACTTTTTGATGCGGCTATCAAGCTATACCAGTTAGGTTTGGACTGGTCCACCCCAAGCCATGGCCCTATCCGGGATGCAAAGGTATTTCAACATAGAAGAGGAAGGCAATCAGCATTGTGAAAGCGGAAACTGAGAATGGCAGTCATGTAGCTGAGCCACATAGAGTAAGCCACTATATTCTTCTACCTTTTTTGTCTTTAATATATTCTGAAGTGGCTTTCATTATGGTTGTTTTTGACATTGCAAGTAGAAAGTTAACGTCCTATAGTGGTATCTCTATTTCACAATGAATCTGAACAGTTTTTCCCTCTATCTGCTTGACTATTTGAAGCGTTGCATCGTTCTCGACATTGAGGGCACAACCACACCGATATCTTTTGTCACTGAAGTGCTTTTCCCTTATGCCCGAGATAACGTGAAGAGTCATTTGACTTCCACTTATGAGACAGAGGAAACCCAAGATGACATTAAACTGCTGTGTACCCAGGTATGATGCTAGTGCTTGATATGCTGCTTTAATCCATTTTGGTAAATACTCAAACTTTTTTGTATGTCAGTTGTACCTTTCTTTATTTTTAACATTTGTTGATAACTCTTCTTTTTTCTTTTTATGAAAATTGGTGCCCCCTAGGGGGGGGGGGGGGGGGGGGGGGGGGGGTGTTGCTAACGGCTAACCCATGCTCAGTTTAAGATAACCATCTTTCTTAATTACCTTTGTTTCATCTTATGCCATATATTCTGGACTTTGCATGAAAATTCGACCAAGTCAGATTGCAGATGTCCATGTTTGTATGCTTATGTTACTTCCTTCATGTTATTTTATTTTTTCTTGACGCTAGTTTCCAAATGGTAATATTTTGAATTAAATGAAATGGTTTTGCAAGTTTTAAATTCCGATGTTTCATATATTGAGACATATATTAGTAACATGATTATGATATATAATTTGGTCATGCTAAACTTGTGTCAAGATGATATCTCTCTATCACAGTGAAATATGATTGCTTCTCTTTGGAATAGTAGATCACACTTAAGTTGATCTCTTTCCATTGTTTAAACAATTGAATTTTTGGCTTATTCAATGGCCAAAAAAAAGGAAGATTTTTTTGGCTTATTCTTGCACATATCATTGATTCTATTCTGACCACTCATGAGATGACACCAATCTGTATGATAGCGTTACCCTTTTTCTTTTTTTGAGAAAAAAGTGAACATTACTAGAATTTTATATAGTTGAGGTAAATGCTCCAAAGATAGTGGCAAAGCTAAACCTCCAAAAACACCTAAGGGTGATGAGTCATCTCCAAGAAAAGCCTCAAACAATTCCCATATCCCTCAAAAAACACAAACCCAGAATGACTTCTTAAGAATGTCACAACCCTCCCCTACAAAATGTTCATTGATTGTACCCCCAAAATATATTCCAAGCATGTTGTCCTTCCTTCGAAGATCATCTCGTTCCTTGATAGCCTAATTTCCCAACAATATGTGTGCACAACAAAAATGGTAGGTAAACTTGGCCTTGCTTCTAGCCTTCTATTCCCCTTCGTCCTTCTTTTGTGCTGCTCCCACATCCAATGAGGGCTATCAAAGCCATGATGTCTCTGATCCATTGCCAAACTTCTCTATTATTGGGAATTTGAAGAACAAATGTGCCATGGTTTCCTTCTCCCCTAACACATAGCTCGCAAAGCACATTCCCACCATTGGGTCCATCTACCTTAATTATCCTTGAAAGCAAACCTGCCAAATATAGAAGCCACATAAATGTCCAATCTTCAACATGGATTCACATCCCAATTCCGTCTATAAACCTAAGGTATGGGAAATTTTTTTATCTGGATCTCTGTTAAAGGAGGAATGACTTCCTTGAAAAGCCCATCTCTTTGTCTTCAACACCCCATTGTGGATGGAATGTGCATCCCTGAAGATCCTGATCTCCCACAAGAAGTGGGTGAGAAAAGTAAGATGTGACTTGAAGAGAGGAAGTGAAATCCCAAGAGAGAGATCTTGTAACAATATGAACACAAACAAATAAACACCAAATTTAAATTTAAATTTCATTCAGTGTGTTTGCTTTTGGGGCTTATTTATAGGTTTTTATATCTTACAAAGTCGATTTTATTTGGATAAGTTAGGAAGAGATTTGGTTGGGGTTGATGGTTACCATGTATTAGTTGCCTAGGATTGACAACTCTTTATGGTAGACCATCTGAAGAACTGTCAAACTGCCATATGAGATGGGTAAGGTTGATGGTTCAAAGGTGCTAGCCACTGGGGGTTTACAGTTCACTTTTCTTAACCACAAGTATATAACTGCTGAGCATAACTAACAAATCTGACAACTCATCTTAATCTAATCCTCACAACTTATTCTCAACTCTTAACAACAAACTTGTCCTCTAATGCGTAGATTAAACCTATGGTTTTTTGGGTAAAAGAAATGTACGCTTACAAATATATAAATTGACTAAATTACTATCTAAACAAACAAAACAAATAAACAACAACAACCTATCAATAGGAGAGGATGTCACCTAACCCGATGTTTGGGGATTGCAACTGTCTGGATCAAATGGGTCTTCAGAGCTAGCCACCGAGTAGTTGGCCTTCTCCAATTTTGGGTTGTATCAGTTATTCTTTTCCTCTAGGCCAAGCTGCACTCCCGGAGCATGGTTAGAAGTCTCGATTTCCACCAACTTTCTCCAGTCTGGTGCACCACATCACACTCTCGTCTCCCACCTGAAAAGGAGCACAAATCATGTCATTTTTTTTGCAAAACCACCCCAAAAAGATTGGGTAGATATTGGCCGACCTATTGTCTTGAAGCTACGTATGCCTCTTGAAATGGATTTCCATCCTTGATGCTCACCTCCTCATAAACTAGATTTCCCTGCTCCACGTAGATTCAGGCTCTGCCATAACCCTCTGCTGCCATTTCCCTAGCAGAGCATGACTAATATCATGCATGTTCTAATGTCCATAAAACCCCCTTGTTTCGATCAACACACATTACACCATTTTGCAAGATGAATCTCCTCTTCCCCTCGTTTCCAGTCCAAAGGAACCTCCTGATCAACTCCATGGCTTTCAGATGTTCCTCCAAAATGTGAAGACAAACACGAAGAAAAGTGGAAGAGTTGACAAGACTGCTTTTAGCAAAACCAGCTTCCCACCAGTGCTTAGAGGACGCACTTTCTATACTGTTAGCCTCCTACCAACCAGCTTCATAAGTGGGGTGGCAGTCAAGTTTTCTCAGGCTTCTGTATGGAGAGGGAGTCCAAGGTACTTAATGAGCGATGGTATATTCCAATTTAACCAGATAAGAATGATGGTTAAAGGCTGTTACCAGATATTATGCTCGAGTCATATTCATGATCGACATATATGTTAGATATCTGAGTGCTAGATACTGAGACCAGATACCTACCCAACTTCAGATATTACCTACAAGCCATATGTACACAGATTGCAACATGATGATCTAATTTTTCCATTTTATCAGGTTGTTTGTAAGTGTATGGTGTATGCTTATTGTTTTTCCAGATTAACTTGGAAAGGGAGGTCTAATGTGCATCAAATTAGAACAGTTGTAAATTATTTTGGGTATATTGATATGTACAAAGTATTTCTGAGCTTGATTCTGATATATGACTGATTATTTTGATTGTGGGAATTATTAAGTTGGTCTTCCTTGATGAATCAGGCCATTAAAGCCTCGCTGAATCTTATCTGTTAAAAAAACTAGCTTGATCCCCCTGCCCAATGAAAAAAATAACAAAAAAAGGCGAAAAGAATTATTGATTTCTTTTGGTCCATATATGTTTCTTGATCTGATCTGGAAGTTGACTGTGCCTGTCGAAAACTGTTGTTTCTTTCTATTTTCAACCTTGTGCAGGTTCAGGATGACCTAAAACAAGGTGTAGCTGGTGCTGTGCCAATCCCTCCTGATGATGCTGGGAAAGAAGAGGTGATTGCGTCTTTGGTAGCTAATGTGGAAGCTATGATAAAGGCTGACAGGAAAATTACTTCCTTGAAACAACTACAGGTACTCTGATATAGATTTCATGTTCATGCTATATGAATGACTTAATGCCATAAATCTTATTTAAACTTTTTCTTATGTTCTGCTTCTCGGTATGCAGGGACATATATGGAGAACAGGATTTGAGAAGAAAGAGATAAAAGGAGTAGTTTATGATGATGTACCTGGAGCTCTAGAGAAATGGCATGACATGGGCATAAAGGTTGGATCGTTAAACTATTCTCGAAGTTTCTTCCTCCTCTATCCTTAAATACTTTTAACTGCAAGGGGCTATTTAAAGGTGACATCTCTTTTGTTGGATGTTAGTCATTTAATAAATTATCAGTTGGACATCCCATACTTCCATCAGAAGATGATAATGATGATAAAAAAGATGTACATTCGGTTCAATGGATGGGTGGGTGGGTGGGGCAAAATCACCTGTTACTTTATCTTAACTCAATGCAGCAGTTTTAAAGGGGCTTTCTTTTTGCCCATATAGCAAGGAGCTATTTGGCTTATAATTTTTCCTCATCTTTAGGGCTCAAAATATGTCCATTTGGCTAGAATTGAGAACTTGTCTATTTCATGACCCCAATAATTGGGGTTTGCACTAAGCCTCATGCCTTTTAAGCTCCTACTAAGAGACATCGGGAACTATTCGTGAGAGAGTAGTGAGGTTGAGGAATTGAGGTTTAGTTTTAATAGCATTAGAATGCCAAACCTTGATTTAGTTATCAGGGATTGGGATTAACTATAAGGGAAAATCAATTGAAATTCTATGGCTGTTAGACATGCATACTGTAGAAGCATTTCGGCTTCTGGCTTCAGTCTAACATCCACACTTCTTTTTGTAAGTTTATGATAATTGAATGAGGAAGAGTACAAGTTTTGTTACATTGATTACTTTGCACTGGCTGTTCATCTCAATTTGAACAATGAGCAACCCTTCGGGCTCTTACTATTTCATCCTTGAGTTTACTATTTTAAAATGCCAATCCCTCTAATTTTATTGTTTTGTTACTCTTAACATTGGTCCTTGTTTAAAATCCCGTCAGTTTAAAACTTCACTGAAAGAAATTTAATGCATGGTTAATTTTACATTTTCTGCAGGTCTACATATATTCTAGTGGTAGTAGGGAGGCTCAGCGGCAAATTTTTGGAAATACGATATATGGGGACTTAAGAAAATATTTGTGTGGATTTTTTGATACGACAGTGGGGTAGGTTTTCGTTGGTAATCATTTTGCTTTAAGGAAGCAACATTTTATCTCTTGCATATATTCAGTTATTACTGTTAAGCTTTTTTGGTTGAAAGTTCCTCTTCTTTCCATGTTGAAGAAATAAAAGGGAAGCACGGAGCTACTTCGAAATTTCAGAGTCACTTGGAGTGGACAAACCATCACAGATCCTGTTTGTGACTGATGTGTTTCAGGAAGCAGTGGCTGCAAAAGCAGCAGGTAATTTATTTTTATATGGGTTCTCTCCCAGGAAAGAAAAAAAAAACTCCAATCCACTGGCCCACCTCATTGAATTTATCACCTGACCTTCGAGAATATCATCTAGTTTCATTATAATTTATGAAAGTTACACTGTTCAGTCATGTCTGATCCATAGGGATGTTCCTGTTTCCTTTATGTTCTTTTTCCTTTTCTTACCCATTAACAATTTATCACTTTGGTTCATCATCTGTTTTTAAATCTTTTGCTACAATGGCGCTATATGTTCATTTTTACTTGGTCAGTTGTGCTTGATCGATTGCTCTGTTATTACACACTATGTTTCTAGTGTCATACCAATGTCTTGTAGTTTCTTACAAAATCTAAAATTTGGTAGTCCTTTATTGCATTACAAATATAAAGACGCTATATATATATATATATATATATATATAAATTGTTTCACTTATTTCTTGAATTTGTAGAAGTTATAACTTTGCCTAAACTTTTCTGTCGAGTTTTTTTTATGAATAGATTGGCATATACACCTAATTTATCTGAAACTGGTAATCCAAAGAAAAAGAAAAAAAGAGAGAGAAGTTGTCTTTTCAAGCAAAATAGAAACAGGAAAAACAACAAAAAACGAAAGTTTAAATTTCTACTCAATTGCATTATTCATATTGGTATTCTTAATGTTATTACTGTAATCTAATTGTTATTTTTTTATTGGTTAATCTAATTGTTTTTGTTTTTTTGAGATAAATTGTAGGCATATCTATTTCATTAAGTAACAAAGTAAACAATGTCTGAATTAGGGGTGAGGAATTAGAGAGAGAAGAGCAAAAATACAAACCGAACAAGTAGGCAATCTAATTGATATTGTTATTCTTGTTTTAATGTAATTTTATTCTAAATGTTAACCCATGACCTTAGACATCCTAGAGTACTTTCCCAAACATTTGCCATGAACACTTTCCGATCAGTTGAAATTAATTTATGTCGCATCACTTATACTAAAAGTTCAGTGATGCTTTCAGTTCCTGTGCACCAAATTAGTTGTTGCATTTGTCAGTTCCTCTCCTTGATCATCATTGGAATGTTTGATATTCTCATCATATATCACTTAATTATGTAATCAATGCAGACATGTTACTGTTTAATAATCATTTTGTCAGTTTCTTAACTTCATTGATTCTATGAGTTACTATCTGATATTCTGACAATTCTCTTTAATTTTTATCAGAATAAAGGTCATGTTACTGTTTAATAATCATTTTGGTTTTGATTCCAATCGTTTATTTTCCAGGTCTGGAGGTAATCATCTCTGTAAGACCAGGCAATGGTCCTCTCCCTGAAAACCATGGATTCCGAACGGTTGGATCGTTCTCAGAAATTTGAGCTTACAGAAACAAATTTTTCCCAAACAATGGCATCCTTACTTTAGAAAATGTTGGTCATAACAAATAAAGATGTTGTAAATTATTGCATCACATATATATATTTTGATGCTGGACATGGATTTGCTTATGTAAGAAAATATTGGGAGGGTTAATTCAAGTCTTAACTTTATATAAAATCTTCTGAAGGGAGAATTTGTTTACATGGTCACATCCAGATAGCTATGCCTCATTGACTTCACTGTAAAGGATGGAATAGCATGTGTGAATTGGCTTGCATTTCAAAGTATTGTTTCTAGAACAAAATGAATGCCACATTTTTCTATGGTAGTTGAGAGCCCAAGTGACGTTATCTTTTGTCACTGCATTTCAACTAGGACCAGATCTTCAGCCCTCACTTCAGGTGAGATATTCTGTAATCAATTGGACCAAAGTGGTTTCTTGATATTAATACTGATTCTAGGAATTATGTGATGGTGAAATTTTTTACTTAACATTACACCATATTTGTTCACAAATATGGATGAGAAAATAAATCATGATCACTTAGAAATAAATCGTGATAGCTATGTCTGGGATGAAAGTTATAATTTATTCTTATTCCAATAGTATAATTGTATTTTATTATGACAAATTTAACCAAATACAAAATGGAATAACATTTCATATGTTTATATATATAAATATTATATGCCTGAATAAGCTATCTGCTAATCTAAAGGAGGATACATGGTGCGTATATTTGGATAGTCATAAATCCTCTCAAATTCAAATTCTTAAAATGATGCCCTTCCATGCCATATATGACAGGCTTTCAGGTCTTCAGAATTGAATGAATTCTGTCACAGAATGCCCATATCTCTCTCATTTACTCCCCCCTCTCCCCATCACAATTCCCTAAATTTGGTTCTTCCAAACACACCAGCCAGAACTTACCAAATTTCCTTGGTAGGCAACATTTATTACAAGCCAATAAACTTTTTCACATAGGCCTCACATGACATGGCCAACAGAGAGACAGCCAAAGCTTTATGTGCCTATCGCTCACATGAGGTCAAGAAAGATTTTTATTTTGACTAATATTATGGTAGTCTTTTTTTTACAGCTCCTTTGCAATATCTCATTAATTGTTTATGTTCACATTAACAGGCTATATACATCGTTAAAAAATAACACAATGAAATGAGATTCCTTCAACACCCTACCTACCAAACCACCTCTATACACCTGTCGTACAACCTGTGCTACAGGAACCACTGTATCACCTGTTTCAACTTTGATGTATTCAATACAACTTTCCTTCTTCAAAATTCAATATCAACCATTCCCTTTATTTATTTATTTTCGTAACTATGAACCTTAATATTAGTTCACAGAGTGCTTTTACACCATGTTCTTATATATACCATTCATTGTAAGGAAGTAGAGATTTTTTTACACATTTTATAATTTTATACAATCCATTGCAATATATATTTTATTTTTTTATAACAATAGATTCATACAATTTTAAAACAAAATTAACTAAAAGGTGTTGAGTCTAACATTTTTCTAAAGTCCAAAAAAACATTGAATGCACAAAATTACTCACATTTCACACCCATCAAAGAACATGAGCTAATTTATTGTTTCCTTCAATTTTCTTCACTTAAAACTTGAAGAAACCTTCAAAGAAACAATAATCACTCATAACATCAAATGCTTAATCATCACATTCAACAAATCACAGATTGATTTTTTTTTTAGATCTTAAAGAGCATGAAAAACAAAAGAGACAATTTTGAATTATAGAATTCCTTCTTTTCCCCCAAAATCTAAAAAAAATGAAAAATAAAATTAGCAATACAGAACTCGAAAAACCCAAACTCTCACGAATCCGAATCCGCCGTCGCCGTTGCCCTCGGCGACGTGACGGGGAACAACGGGAGCAGCCGCGGCGGCGGCTCGGCCCCCCTCGGCGACGGGTGGAGGTAGTACCCTTTCTCGGCGATCGCCCTATCCTCCGCCGACGCCGCCGCCGTGGCATTCGGAGGTCCGCCGGTCATCGGAGACGCCCTATTGAACGGGTCGGAGACCAGAGGCGTGACCGGGCTGAGAACCAGCGACGGGAAATCGAGGATGCTCGGCGAGAGGATCTCCGGAGGGTGCAACTTCCGCGGGGAGATACCGGGGGCGGCTCCGCCGCAGACGGTGGCGGCGAGGGGGCTGAGCTTGAACCCGTTCTTGAGGCTACTCCGCCTCTCGTAGAGCTTGAAAGACGGCTTCTTGGGGCCGGTGGGGATTGGATTCTTGATTGGGGGCTGATCGGAGGGGGGTTTGGCGGTGGAGGAGCCGGTGAGCATCTGGACGACCTGCTTGAAGGAGGAGGTGTCGGCCTGGACGAAGGTCGTTGGGTATGGATTCGATTCGAATCTTGGTGGGTTTGTTGTTGTTGGTGTTGTTGGGGGTTTTGCACCACCTCCGACGAATCCGCCATTGGAGCTGCTGCTGGTGCTGCTGCTTGGGGAGGTTTGGGTTTGTGGGTTCTCTTGGGGAGGTCTTCTTGGGCGATCCATTGATGTGGGGGGTTGTTGTTTTTGTTTTTTTGGGGATCAAAATCTCACCTTTGGTTGTTAAAGATGGGTGATTTTCTCTCCTGGTCTCTGTTTATCAACAGAGTGTGCTCTCTCTCTCTCTCTCTCTCTCTCTCTCTGACACTATTCACCTGTTCATCTCTGTACAGATTGGAAATGTGAGAGGGGGGGGGGGGGGGGGGGGGGGAGGGGGGGTTTTAATTTTTTTAAGGGTAATTAGTACTTTTAATCCTAGAAAAATGAATATTTGTAAAAATAGCCCCAGCCCTCGAATATTAACAAAAACTAGCACCGGTGAGTGATTATACTGAAGGCGGATTATATATAATTCGTTTTCAGTGTTTATTTTTTTAAAACAAACGAGTGGGTCGGGGTGGAAAAATACACAAGAGACGGTATATATATATACGTCGTTTCTAGGAGACGGCTTATATATATACTGTTTCCACCTTTTAATTTTTTTCACAATGGATTTTTTTTCCTATTTTTGTTTAAACACATCATAAATCTTGCTTTAATAATTTAACTGACATTCATATATAATTTTCATATATGTTCAATCACTTCATTACTGTTTCACCCCAAAAGTATGAAAACTCTAATCGGCTATTTAAACTGAACCCAAAATTCATTACATCACTGATTTAGTAGTCAAACATTCTCAACTTTGAAAACGAGTTTGAAACACGAGAGGATTTGAAGTGTAAACTCACACATAAGATATTGACCGTTTTCCTCAACTTTGATTTCAACACGACTATCTTTTAATGGAATTGACAAAGCGAAGACATTTAACGGTCGATTTGACCCTCAAGACAATTTCAGAACGCTCCGAAAAAATGGTGCAGTGGCATTGCCACTATTCTTGTAGAGCTCGTCAATATAAACACGTGGACATATTATAATAGCGATTCTGATATACTGTTTGAAAGTTATGGCCATTTGAAGTTACGACGCTCTCGAACAATCAAAACATCTTCGTCTTCTTTTTTTGTATGTTTGCACTGGAGACGGCATATATACAAGTCGTCCCCTTTACATTTTGTCCTTTGTCCAAATTTTACACGGGAGACGGTGTATATATATGTCGTCTCCCTTGTTAATTATGTTTATACGGGAGACGACATATATATATACCGTCTCCCGTATAAACTTTCAAAAAAATATAATCCGTCTCCAGTATAATTTCTTACTGGAACTAGTTTTTACTCATATTCAAGGGTTGAAGTTATTTTTGTGAATATTCATTTTTCCGGGGTTAAAATTGTTAATTACCCTTTTTTTTAATTTTTTGGGAGCTCACATTGACTTTAAAGGGGGATGGGAGTCTCGAGAGTAGTCTACATGAGAGTTCACCTTGATTGGTGGTTTTCTCTGAATAAATTATTTTTTGTGGGGAAAAGTAGATAAAGATGCTTTTCAATTTTATTTTTCTAAAAAATTGTTTGAAGGAGTATATGTATATAGTTCTCACTTGTTTTTCATTTCTTTAAAATTTATATTTTAGGTCTGTTTAGAAACACGTATGAAAAATAAGATTTTGAATAAAATAGTTTAAATATACTTAATTTTTGAAAAATGAAATTTTTTTTTAAAAAATCAACATTTTTGCACTAAAAACTTAAAGCAATTTTTCAATTAAACTATCTATTTAGAATGCGTTTCGTAACATTTTTTAGCTTTTTGTTTAATTAAAAATAGAATCACCCCTTTTACGTGTTTTCAAACGGACAATAAATATTTTTAAAAAAAATGAGGGGAAAATTAATTAGGATCCCCGTGGTCTATTAATTTTAGGCCTTGAAATATTTTAATTTTTTTATAGGTCCCTTGGTGAAAAGTTACATTTAAGTTTGTCCAGTCAGATGTTGTTTAAAAATATCAAAAATGATGTCCGAATTAGTTTAGTACACTGTTAACACTCCTCAATACATTATTAAATATTTTTAATACATTGTTAACCTTCCCATAAAATGGTCCCCGCCCAATTATTTCAGTTCATTGTAAGCACTCACTAGTATATTGTTAAGTATCTTCAGTAAACTATTAACACTCACCAGTACATTATTAATCTCTGCATAATTGGACAATGACATTTTTGATATTTAAAAAAAAGGAACCTAAAGATAATTTTTCATTGTCTCAAGGTCCTTGAAAAATTTAAAAATTTTCAGGGACCTAAAAATAATATATTGGTGATCACAGAGACCCTAAATTAATTTCTCCAAAACTGAGTTATAAATATTGAATTTAAAATATAAAAATTACATGTCTTATTTAATTATGTATATACTTGAACTGAATATATATGAAAAAAAAATAATGATAGAGAATGTCTAATAAAGATAAGTATCATGGATAGTTCACACATATTTAGAGAAAAACATTTTATTTTCCACATGGATCAGTAAGGCCCCATTTGGAACGAGGATAGATTTTATTTTATGGTATACATTTATCCGAGCATAAGTGAGTATAAATAAGGATAAAATGATTTTGTGTTTGGTTGTGTTTTGAATTATTCTCGTTGATAAATGTAAGAATAAATGATTGTTGTTTGGGTAAAATGTGAATAAAGTATGTATAAAGATTTATAAAAAGTAAAAAAATAATGATAGTTGATTTGACATGTGATTTATAAGGGATGATAACAGTTGATTTAAATATTTTTTTTGGTGAAATAACCTAGGATAACTTTAATTTCAAAGGTTGATTGAAATCCATATACTATTTTATCAAGGTTTTTCTGACATACTTTATCTGAGGTTATTCGGAGTAAATAAACACCTTAAAATTCTTATTTGGGGTTATCCGAGGGTTATATCGGAAACAAACGAGGGCTAAATGTTGATGAGGTCTCAGGGCTGTGATTCTGTGAATGAGTGGGGTGAAAGTTTTATGATGAGTTATTAACCATTGGGGTTGAGATTCTGATGAACATTGTTTGACTTGTGTGGTGTTTGTCATTCATGGAGAGGTTGTTGGGGGCGGTTATTTCAACCCCACCAACTCCTTCACCCACCCTTTTTTTTGTGTGAGCCTAATCCACCCCGCCCATCTTCTCCACCCGCTGCTTCGCGTCGCCTCCTTCGCCCGTTTTCACGAAACCCTCATTGTCCTCGATCGCATGTTCCACGACAACCTCCTCGCCTCTCCCTCCTCCTACTCCGCCCTCCTCCGCCAATGCATCCGCCACCGCGACCTCCTCCACGTTCGCGCCCTCCACCACCACCGCGACCTCTTCCATGGTCGCGCCCTTCTCGGCCACCGCGACCTCCTCCACGGCCGCGCCCTCCTCCTCCTATGCGTCATCCACCGCCACGCCCCGTGGCCATGGAGGAGGTCGTGGTGACGGATGCATTGGCGGAGGAGGGCGGAGGGGGAGGCGGGGAGGTTGTCGCGGGACATGCAGTCAATGACGATGAGAGATTCGTGGAGGTGGGTGGAAGAGGCGACGCGGATGTGGGCGGAGGAGGCGAGAGGGGTGGGTTAGGCTCACACAAAAAAAAAAAAAAAAAAAAAAAGAAGTGGTGGATGGAAGAGTCGGTGGGGTTGAAATAACCACCCCGAGGTTGTTTTATGTCCCCTCTGACAATGTTTGATGATCCATAACACACAAGTCAATCAACAAAATTGATGGGACTGTTCAATTCTAAAAAGGGTTGAAAACTTTTTCACTGTTTTACCTCCCCCGATTTATTTTGGAGTGCAAGGAACACAGTTACACAAAATATGTGAGACAATCTCACTTACTGTGCTCTATATATATTTTGATAGTTTTCTTAACCATATATCTTGTCTAACGGTTAAATTTTCTTTACATTAGTTAAAAATAGCTTCATTTAATTTATCATAAAAGTATATGCATTTTCATTAAATTATATATTTCATTAAAATATGTTTACTATTTTTAATAAATAAAAAAGGTGTAGACTAGATGCAAGATTGTCGTGCATGTAGAATGTTATTAACATTATTATTTGAAATTGATTCACATCAAACATGTTTTTTTCTATTTTTTAAAGCGGTTTCAAAATGATATTTTTAATTAAAAAGCCGAGTCATGCTTTCTAATTAATTATTCAAAATTTTGGGTGTTGAAAAACACGTTCATAGATTTTAAGTTTCATGCAAAAACAAAATTGTCACTATATATGCATATGTTCATTCTTAAAGTACTTGAGCATTTTTTCTACTATATATCCATGTACTTTTTCAAATGAATGTATGTACGTATCCTATATATCATTATTGAGGGGAAAAATTGAGGTATAAGTAGAGCTAATTAGAACATTGTTTGTTCATATTACATATCACATAATGCGTTTAGTCCATCATAATGAACACTGTGATTTGCTTTTACTGGCGGTTGCAATAGTATCTGATCTAATATTAAGAAACCATGAACATATTTCATTTATAGTTATAGTCATATCTTGAGATGAATTGGACTCTCTTTTAAGGAACCCTGTTTTGGTAGGATTTTTTTTTATATATATAAAAAATCTAATAACTCTGAATGATGCATCTGAGAAAGAGAAACAAGTGGAGAAGGAAAAGCAGAGAAAGGGCATCTAATTCTCATTTATGATGGAAAGGAAAAGAAACCAAATTGGGGGACTTCTTGATGTCAGCAACCCACATTGACATTAATATAAAGTTAGATACTTGGTCATCTATATTAAAGCCAGTCTACTAACTATGATTTAAAAGAAGAATTTTTTTCTTCATATCCAATTCTAATAAATTCCAAGAAGAAATCAATGTGAATTTTGCTTGAATTGCACGTACATGAATGATAATGGAAACATTTTTAACACCATTAATTACCTTAGCGTTCAATTATAATTGAATGAAAAGGGTCACCAAACAAACCCTAAATTTTGATATAATGATCCAAAATTTAATTAATTTGATAAATCAAATTTATTTTATATCAAAAATGAAAAGACTGGTCATCCTAAATTTTTTAGAGGAGTTATTTGCCCTTTTATTTCTCATCCACATCAATTTATGTCATCAAATTAGTCATAGTTATGATCATTAGATCTTTTTTTCATCCAATTTTTATTGTCAAACCACCCCCAAGCCCCCAACCCTTCAAACACACATTAATGTCTTTGAAATGCAAAAGTGATTTTGATTTTCCCTGACCATGATTAGGTCCATCACCAGATTCACCACAAATGTTTTAAATGAGTTTTGGATGTGGCTATTGGAATTGATCCTCAACCCTTCAAACACACATTAATATCTTTGAAAATGCAAAAGTGATTTTGATTTTCCCAGACCATGATTAGGTCCATCACCAGATTCACCACATGTCTTAAATGGGTTTTGGATGTGGCTATTGGAATTGATCCTCTTCCACCCACTCTCTCTTGTTGTCTTCACCTTTCAGGACCCCTCAAAAACCCAATACACTTGGAAGAAAAAATTGATGCTACTTGAGTTTCAAAGTTTTTGCTCTCCATATAATCTCTACCAAAAAAAAAAAAAACACCAGAGTTGCTGAATTTGATAAAATAATGATCTTTACAAGTTATATTAATATAGAAAAATAAAGTGAAAGCATAAAGTCCAAATTATGATTATTTTATTATAAAAAAAATAGTCTAAGTTAAACTAGGGTTAGGCCTGCTTGGCCTGGGTTATGACCTTTCAAGCAACCAAACAATTGTTACAAACAAGTTGGATATACTTGCAAATGTGTTGTCACTAGTGGGGCTTTTCCATAAAATAAAAAAAGCCTTGCCATGTTTTTGGGATCGGAGTCGGTCAGTGCTCGACTTCGGTCAGTTCGGTCAGTACCGAACTGCACTACGTGCAAATCGAACTGCACTACTTATAAATCGAACTGCACAATCAATTGTTGGGTATATTTTTTTACTCTCTTATTGGATTCAATTAACTATTGGAGAAAATATGAATTCCTAAGTATCATCAGTATCCAATAAGAGAGTAAAAAATATACTCAACAATTCGTTGTGCAATTCGATTTATAAGTGGTGCAGTTCGATTTGAACATGGTGCAGTTCGGCACTGATCGAACTGATCGAACTCTGCACTGACCAGATCCGGACTCTGTTTTCACAGTCAAGTGGTACCTTCCACAACCTTTCAGTCAAACGAGTGTCCAAAAAGTATTGTGAGCCATTAAAAAAGAAAAAACTTGCCTTCCCTTTCATTCAAATCAATTGATTATTATAATACATATAAAACACACCTCACATATCACATAAATCAAACTTTTGATCACCTAAATGGATCTCATTAAATACATTAACATACATACAACCCAGAATATCAGGTTTTTAAGACAACCAATTGAATCATTTGTTTGATTAACAAGGATGGGTGTACAAATTTTTCAATGAATGAATGGACATGTGGTGGGAATATCTTTACGTTGGTTGCTTTCAGTGGGTAAAGAAGGACCACCTAAAAAGAATAGAAAGGGTCACCCTTGTTTAGGAATCCAACCCAAGTCAAAGCACTCTTACAAAATAATCAAAGCAAAATTTAAAAATAAAAATAATCAAAGCACTCTTTCAGTTTATGTACTTTGTTATTACTCCTATTTCAAATTTATACTGCGAACACTTCTAATAGAAACCATTCCTTAAAAAAAAATTAAAATAATAATAATAATAATAATAATAATAATAATAATAATAATAATTAACCTTAGTTCCTACACATATTATGAAATAATAATTCTCTGTATAGTTATGAATTAATATAACCCTCTGTAAATTTCAACTAGTTCTTGTACGCTCCTCCCGTCACTTTTTTTAACTGAATCATAGTTTAAATTTATAAAAAAATAAGACATTAATTTTCTATTTTTCTTAATAAAATTGAGAGTTCTATTTAGATTTTTGTATTTTCGTAAGGTGATTTTCATATTTACTTTAGGTAACTTGTAATACCACTAGATGAAATATTATTTAAATATGTTATTTGAATGAATAGCAATGTAATAAGAAGATTAAAGATTAAGGGTGCCTATGATTGCGCGATTGCAAAACTGATTATGCAGGAATCTGAGTTTTAAAACTAATTATATATGAAGCTCGCTCCCTCGGCTTTTGAAAATCGCAGTTTTTGGGTACTATTTATATCAAATATATCTATAAGAAACTACTACAGTAAAACTGTTTGTTTGCACAATTATAGAAACAACTTCCTGCAAATACAAAAATTGTCCGATCGTGCAATCAAACACTGCCTAAATGTTTAACTAGACAAATATACAAGGTAGTTGTTTTGATTTTTTTTAATTATACATAGGATCATCACAATTTGAGAAAATCACATGAAGTTGGATCAACCTTTCTTTTTGAAAAATGATTAGTTAAAACTCAGTTGAAAGTTGGAACTAATTTCTAAAAACATTTTTTTAAAAAAAAAACAAATTTTTAAACATTTTTCATAGAATTACACTCAATCAACTTTTTCAGAAAAGTTGTCAAATAAAAACTAAAATATAAAATTAACCGTTTAAATCAGAAGCAGCAGAATCAATTTAATAATTGATTCCAAACATATGCCTAAGTTAAGGTCTCTCTCTTCCCATCACATTCACAATGAGGAGATCTGCCCAACATGGAAATTTCTCTCCTTGGGGACCATAAGTTTCTGAGCAAGTCATTGAACACCACGTATACATTACATGAAAAAAAAAGTGTCTTTAGTGTAAGGTGGAATCGATGTATATATAGTAAGATAAGAAATACATGACTATAAGAAATACATGACTTTGAACCTGTGACCCTCTTTCATGAGGTGGTCCATCACCACCACCAGTACTAAACATCTACTTAAAAAGGACTGGTTTGGACGGTTGAGATCATGGTGTTCTCTTTTAGGAACAAAAGTTTGGTATCACGATTCACTTTTCTGAACAGTAGGGATGACCGTGAGATGGATATGAATTCCTTCATTTTCATACACACATCGATACACTCCAACCTAATGCATTTGAGTTTCAAATTTGAAGCATTATATTGTTATACACATCTCATATACCTCGTTAGCTGCTTATACTCATATTAAATTATATATATATATATATAGACTCGTGATATCCTGCGGTCGTCGATCACGGGTCCATCGTATCGGACGG
This sequence comes from Acorus calamus, assembly GCA_030737845.1. Lineage (NCBI taxonomy): Eukaryota > Viridiplantae > Streptophyta > Magnoliopsida > Acorales > Acoraceae > Acorus > Acorus calamus. The sequence continues at coordinate 32,632,095 of CM060858.1, read as the reverse complement.
TCGGGTGCGATTCACGTCGACCGTTGGATGCGATGGACCCGCGATCGGACGGCCCGCGATCGCGACCGCACGACCGCATATTATCGGTTTACTATATATATATACGGTCGTGCGGTCGCGATCGCGGGCCGTCCGATCGCGGGTCCATCGCATCCAACGGTCGACGTGAATCGCACCCGACCGTCCGATGCGATGGACCCGTGATCGACGGCCCGTGAATCGCGACCGCACAACCGCACGACCGTATAATATCACGACTATATATATATATATATATATATATATATATATATATATATATATATATAGAGGAATGATACGGTGCGCGACGTGCGGTCGTGCGCGAACGACCACGGGCCGTCGATCACGGGTCCATCGCGGGTCCATCGCATCGGACGGTCGGGGGCGATTCATCTCGACCGTTGGATGCGATGGACCCGCGATCGGACGAACGACGTCGTTCCCGCACGACCGCACGTCCCGCATATTATCATCCGAATATATATATATATATATATATATATATATATATATATATATATATATATATATATATATAACCGATTAGGTGCGGCGAACGGCGGGTGCGGCAGCGATCACAGGCCGTCGATCACGGGTCCATCGCATCGGACGGTCGGTGCGATTCACATCGACCGTCAGCACGTGCGGTCGTGCGGTCGGTGCGCCCGCGATCACGGGCCGTCGATCACGGATCCATCGCATCGGACGGTCGGGTGCGAATCACGTCGACCGTTGGATACGATGGACCCGCGATCGGACGGCTCGCGACCGCGGGCGCACGACCGCACGACCGAACGTAAGTATTTCCATATATATATATATATATATATATATATATATATATATATATATATATATGGGACGTGCTTACGTGCGGTCGTGCGGTCGGTGCGCCCGCGATCACGGGCCGTCGATCACGGGTCCATCGCATCGGACGGTCGGGTGCGAATCACGTCGACCGTTGGATACGATGGACCCGCGATCGGACGGCTCGCGACCGCGGGCGCACGACCGCACGTAAGTATTTCTATATATATATATATATATATATATATATATAGTGGTGATATTATACGGTCATGCGGTCGGTGCGGTCGCGATCACGGGCCGTCGATCACGGGTCCATCGCATCGGACGGTCGGTTGCGATTCACGTCGACCGTTAGATGCGATGGACCCGCGATCGGACGGCCCGCAATCGCGACCGCACGACCGCATATTATCGAAAATATATATATATATATTTCCGATAATATGCGGTCGGTGCGGTCGTGCGGATTCGACGTGCGTCGTCCGATCGCGGGTTCATCGCATCCAACGGTCGACGTGAATCGCACCCGACCGTCCGATGCGATGGACCCGTGATCGACGGCCCGTGAATCGCGACCGCACGACCGTATAATATCACGACTCTATATATATATATATATATATATATATATATATATATATAAAAGTATATACTTTACGTGTTTTTTAATAAAAAAAGTTGTGGATATTGGAAATGAGGTTGTAAATGAGACTGGATGTAACATTTTCTTTCAATCCCACTTCTTTCAGAATCAAGGATTGGTGAGAATTTTAGATGAGTTGTATGATCTATTGAAAGAAATTTCGTATCAACATATAAATATTTACATTCATCTAAAATAAATTTTTAAAAATATCAAATTTCGGATATTTTTCTAATTTTATTTATATATTAAAATTCATGCTTGTGCTAAAATAAATATTATTTTTATGTTTTCTAAATGGATTTTATGCTTGCTTGTGTTTTTATATGAATCAATAAATTTTGTTTCTAATTTATTATCTGGCAGATCCCAAACCCCATCGACATCAAGATAGTGAGGCGGGGTTTGTGAATTTTAAATAGAATAGATACAAGCGATAAATGATATTTAACTCCAATATTATTACAAATCACCAATTTATACTTTATATTTAATAAAAAAGTTATAATTTATATTCATTTCACAAATTTTTTTATATGTGAATATATATAGGTTTGATGACAAATTGAATATTTGACACATAAATGTGAGTAGATAGTATTTTGAAGATTCATACAATAAAATTTGAACATCCACAATTGGAGTTGAGGGGTCATCAAAACATCAAAATCTTCAAAATGAAGACCCCATTAGAGTTGAGAGTGACATAAATGGGTGGACTAGGTTTACAGTGGTATAAATTGGAGATAGAGCGGATTTGGTTTTGTTCATATCTCATCTTGATCTGTTGCATTGCCATCCCTGCTGGACAACTTTCTCTATTTTCGTGTATCATTTGGATATCTCAAAATAAACACTTTCTCATTAATATTGTTTTGTCAGGTATCACTTTGATTATCTTTCATAATCTAGAGTCGTTTGTGCTTTAAGTAGGTGATTTATATATATGAACTAATCACAGTTTAAGAGCGCTTTGAGTGTTTGTATGCTCTTAATTAAGTTTGGTGACATAGACGCATCTCAATTATAAGCATTGGCAAAATTAACAAGCCACCTGATATCCTTATTAAAAAGTATTCATTATGAGGGGAATTGATGTTTTGGACACATTGTAGTGTGTAAATCAGAAACTTGATTCAATTTATCAATATAAACATATTGTTAAACTGCTTAAGAAAGTTGTTTAAATAGTATCAAATTATTATTTTAATTTTATATATTATATGATCACACATGATCCCTCCATATGGTCATCAAACTTAAATAGTGAAGGACAAATCAACAAATTCTCCCCCATCTCTTCCTCCAATTTCGGCTTGCATGTCAAGTCATGGCCTTGCATTTGACCACCCACCATTGTTGGTCTCCCCCCCCCCCCCCCCCCCCCCCCCCCTTGCATGATGTCTTTAGATCTCAGCAATCTATCAAGAAGGTTCACTGCCCTCCTTTTCTGGTCCCCCACCCTTTGTTTAGCTTCTTCATGGTCAAGGCATTTTTATATCAATTGACAATGTACTTTTAATTAAGTGAACATGGTGCCACATTAATATAGATTTTCAATAAATTACCATATGTTTATTAATATAGTGGTTTTCTGTTTTCACCAGATGCTCACAAGATGGACAATTATCTTCTCTATCTAATTTTACATTTACATTTAATCATAGTAAATCTCTAATTAATTGATTAAAAGTGGTAAGATGATCAAGAATAGGGATACCTTCATATGAATCTCATCATATAGTTGTTTTTTCAATTACAAATTTGTTTGAAAAAATTAATTAGTGGTCCTTGTGATCACCCATCTATTATTTTTAGGTCCCTAAACTTTTTTAAGTTTTGTTAGGTCCCTAAAATTAATTAGGGGCACCCATCTTTTATTTAGTTTATAAACTTTTAAGTTGAAAAATTACATTCAGGTCCTTCCAGCCGGATGTTGTTCAAAATTATTGAAAATGTCATCACCCAATTATGCGAAGGTGAATAATGTACTTGAGAGTGTTAACAGTATACTTGAGATACTTAACAATGTACTGAAGAGTGTTTATGATATACTGAAATAATTGGGCGACATACATTTTTTGCGAAGGTTAACAATGTATGGGGAGTGTTAACAGTATACTGGAGATATTTAACAATGCATTTGAAAGTATTAACAGTGTACTAAAATAATTGTGCGGGGGACATTTTCGGTATTTTTGAAAAACATCTTGTTGGAGAGACCTAAAAATAATTTTTCACCGCCTTAGGATCCTAAAATAAATTTAAAAAATTTCAGAGATCTAAAAATAATAGACGGGAGCCCACATGAACCCCTAATTAATTTCCCCCAATTTTTTTTGAAAAGATTTTTAAAATTTAAGGGTTAATTTGTGGACCTTGAGCTCTATTATTGTATTCACCCTTGTGGATTTTTTAATTAAAAAAATCATTATATATTTCATCCATCACATATTTTTCTCATTCACTATTGGAAATTACCTTGTACCATCTTCAATCTTTACTCAAACATATACTCAAATTTTAATTAAATTTTTTTGAGTAAAAGCCTCATTTGGTATGATGTGTCTTCAACTATTATTTTGTATTTTACTCAACTATTTTAAAAAATATGGGGTTGAAGAAGAAAAATAACATTTGAAAATTTTGATAAATGTTTGAGTCTCCCTTAATTTGAGTAAAAGTTTAATAAAAACTTGATTTGGTATAAATACAGATAAATAAAGTAACTTTTATTTAAATTTAAATTTAGATATACATTTGAATATGAGATTGAAGATATTCTATATGCGACACTTATTGGTCATTATTGCTTCAATCTTTTGGTGCCATAAGAACATGTTCCACTTTTCGTCGAACTTCTCCACATTTAACTTTGATTCCACTGTTGATCTATAAGGCTCTGATAACATTGAAAAATAAGCTCATTAATTGAGGTAGCAAAGAAAGAGAAACACTACATAATCACACTAGAGGAAATTTATAAGTTGGATAAAAGAATATATATATTATATTATATCAATTGTGTGAAAAAACTCTTAACTCAGAAAAGACTTGAAGCTTATAGAACAATCATTATGCATTTACATTATGCATATTATATCAATTGTGTGAAAGACGTTTTCTGTTATAGTTCTTTTTTGACCGAAATGAAATATATAAATCCAAATATATGAGATTGTCTAATAATAAATTCAACTGATTATGCAAAAATTAATTTCCATTATCAAAATTCATTACGGTTGGTTCCATAAACAAGTCTTAAATTTGTTGGAAAACGGATTCATTACGGTTGGTTCCATAAAATACGAGATCATACACAAGAACCAAACATAATCACGCGAGAAACACAAAAATACGTGATTCGACCTAAGCTTACATCTATGAGACAAAAACAGAGAATCTACTATAATAGTTGAGATATAAAAAAGGTCTTACAAACCCTCACAGAGTTACCCTCTTTTGAGCCCTCTCAACCTCTCTCATATGAAATTCTACATTTTGTCTATATCATGCCAGTTTTGCTTTGAACCTTAAGAGGATATTTATATAAATAAATAATTTTCTCTATAAATAATCTCCTAACAAAGAAAATCTTCTTGTCTGATTTTAGGAGATTCATTTTATACCTTAATTAAGATCAAATTTTAACTAATTTAGTTGTCATTTTATCATGGTCATCCGATGTTGATACACCGAATTGAGACATAATCCCAACAAAATTGTCAATCATTGAAATACATATTCAAGTTCCATTGCTTTTGAACTTTTACCATCCATTATGAAATATGTTAAACATGTCAAATTTTTATCCCTTCTTTTATTCCCACTTTGGGGGTGTGGGGGTGAATCTAGGGCTGCAACTTGGGTCGGGTTGAACCCGAACCCGACGGGTTGAACCCGATTTTTACATGGGTTGGGTTGATCAAATCGGGTTTGGGTTCGGGTTCGGGTTGGCCAAATCGGGTTGGGTCACAAATCGGGTTGGGTTCGGGTTGGCCTCCGACCCAACCCGACCCAACCCGAACCCGAAAATTAATATTTAAAAAAAATCATGGCCGTTTATTTTGTAACTTCTAATATGGGTAGTCCAAATTTTAGGTAAACCTAGCTAATCTTATAGGTTGGGTGGGGTTGATTTATTTAATTTACACATTATGTTAGAAATTCGGGTTGGGTCGGGTTGGTTCAATTCGGGTTGAAAATCGGGTTGGGGTCGGGTTGGTCCAATTCGGGTTAAGTCGGGTTGGGTCGAGTTGGTTTATTTAATTTCGGGTTGGGTTCGGGTTGGTCCAATTCGGGTTGAAAATCGGGTTGGGTCGGGTTAGGGTTGGGTCGTTTGGAATTTGGGTTGGGTTCGGGTTGGGGTCAACCCGAACCCAACCCGCCCGAGTTGCAGCCCTAGGTGAATCACTCCTTGTTTGCATTTTTCCTTTCAATTCTTGATATACACATCTCCAATCAACTAAAGAATCCAAAGAGAGTTAAAAAGATAACCCATTACCCATTCTAACAAGAGAAGCTCCAGTTCAAAATTCCATTTGAAAACCACTGGCCAAGGCACAACTTGGTTGTCTGTTGTGTTGGGTACATCAATATAATCATTCCATGTTAGATAAACTGCATTGGTGGATGCTTCACATGAGGCACCTTTTCCGGACAATCAGTTGATATCATCTGTGAAGCAAGGACAGATTTGAACAAGTTGAGGAAGAAAACAAAGAATTAGATTCATAAGCTTACCAAAAAAATAAGATTGATAAGTGGTTACCTTGAATATACAAATCCAAACTCAAGAAATTAATCTCAATGTGTTGTTTTAAGGGCTTTTTCGCAACCCATTTGGACATGCGTTTTTACTTTTACAGGAATTGAAAAACACAAATGTGTTTTCAAACAGTTCCAATAAAAAAGATGATTAATTAAAATGCTGATCAATTAATAGATTATGTGATTAAGTTACTGAAATAGATTTTGATTGCTTAAAATTTTATATCAAAGAGTACTTGAAGTTTCTTAGAAGTAACAAAGCAAAAAGAACAATAAACCATAAATGTGGAGTTTGAAGATCATAAACTGAGATAATCTGAGAACATATTCTATGTTGGAAAAACATGGGGTTTGATCAATTTTGTATTAAAATGAGTTTGGTTTCTATTAATTTTTTTAGTGAAAACCCATTGGATCACGTTCTTCTCGTTGAGTACATGAACATAGTATATTTACATTTTCAAAATCCATTTTGGGTGAATAAGAAAATTAAATCCAAGGTTATCCTAATAACATGATGAAAATGGTTGGTGGTTGGGGTAGAAAAAACTATAGTCTCATATTGGTTAAAAACAAAAAGTATTGATGATTTATAAGATGGACTCCTTGTACTCTAATGAATTGCTTTTGGTGGACACCCTATGGTGGATCTTTCTATGCGGGGTGGTGCATAACACCACCATGCGCGGCGCGCGCGGGCGTATACCGAATTGTGTTGTAACTTGTAAGTCAGAAATTCAAGAAAGTAAAAAATTGAGATACGGACCCAACTGAGCTTGGGTTAGCCTGCTAGCACCCTTATCTGATAAGGAGGTCGTGGGATCAAATATTGGAGAAACCTTTTTTTATTATTAAAAAAAAGAGATAGGGACAAATGTTATTAAAAATTTTGAATCTTTTAAATGTTTTTTATTATTTCTTAATGAAATACATAACTTCATGAAAAATAAAATATGTGCGTGAATAAATTGAATGCATATAATTCTATATTTATTTTTTCTAAGTATATGTTTATTTAACCTAATGCATGATTATAAAAATTTACTCAATTAGGATCGCAAGAATGATTGTAGAAATGATTGAGTGTATCAACACTCTATTATTAAGAGCGCTGAAACACTCAATCCGTTTTGTATCCCCATCTATAATATAAAAACAGCCTCCTAGCCACCTTTAAGGTAACGTTACTACACTCACTATCAAAGTGAATGAAAATTAAATTTTATTTTATTTTATTAAAATTACACTCATATATCTCTGTGTATATTTCACATTTTATAACAATATGTATTTTAATGAGCTAGTGTATATTTAAAAAAAAAAAGAAAAGCGATATGAGTTGCGGTTGCACACATGATTGGACATATAGCGCTAATACACTCAGTCCAGTTTATAGTCCCATCTACAACCATGTAGGATAGCGCAATATATATTTTATTTCGTATGATAGTATGCATTTTATAAAATAGTATGTAATTCAATAGAAGAGTATATAATTTAAGAAAAACAAGAAACAGATGTGGACTTTGGATATGGGGTGGGACATCATTTTCCTTTGGGTGGGGATACTCCTACCAACCATTTTATTTGGAACACCACCCTTTTAAACCCCCCACCTCCCAATTAAGCCTTTACCAACCCCACCTCATAATAAATATGCATCTAATGCATTCCCAACCCCACCACCTACCCAATTTGAAATAAACTCCTCTCTCTTCTCCCCCTTCTCTCTCTCTTTTGGGTCTTCTTTTTCACATCCGAGGCTTCAATTTTCATTGTGAGTCGATCAATCCGCCGAGAGAAGAACCGTGATTCTACCACGAGCCGCCTTGACGGTGATCCCCTTCCACAGTCCGCCCTAATGCCCCCCACGACACCCCCAAAATACATGTAAATGATTCTTCAATCTCTTTTACCTCCATTGTTATTAGTGATTCATGAGTTATTCGATCTCTTCCTATATTTCAATTATTAAGGGTTTTTTTTTATATTATTGTAGGTTAGAGTTTTCATAGGAATTTATGATGTTTTTAGATAAATGTATGGTTTGGACTTTTTTTATTGTAAATTATTATCGTGATTGCATTTTTTTTGTTTAAAACCCTTATCCTACAAGTTGTGAGAGTTTTTTTAATTCAAATTTAGGGTTTTGAATGGAAGCTAAGGTATTGTTAAAGCAATGTATGGTTTGATCTCTATTTTTTTTTAATTATTGAAAGCCATGTGTGTGATTCAATTTGTTTGGTTTATACTCTTACGTTACAAGTAATTATTGTTTTTTTTATTATTGTAAGTTAGGGTTTGATATGAATTTAGGGTATTTTTAGAAAAATGAAGTTTTAGGGTTTATTTTTATTTTTGGATTGCAAGTTATGATTGTGATTGTATTTGTTTGGTTTAAAACCCTTACATTACAAGTATTGAGGTTTTTTTAATTCAAAATTGGGGTTTTGATAGGAAGATAAGGTATGTTAGAGTAATGTATGGTTTGAGCTTTAAATTTTTTTTTTTTTTTGGATTGAAAGCAATGTTTTGTGGTTCCATTTGATTGATTTAAAACCCTTACCCTACAAGTATTGAGAATTTTTTTTATTCAAAGTTAGGGTTTTGATAGGAATCTAGAGTATTGTTAAAGTAATGTATGGTTTGATCTATATATATTTTTTGCATTGAAAGCCATGTATGTGATTCCATTTGATTGGTTTAAACTCATACATTACAAGTAATGAGTGTTTTTTTTTATTTTTTTATATTGTAAGTTAGGGTTTTCCCTGAGTGTAGCATATCAACAACGTCGTTCACTATCTCGAAGCATGTCATGATATGGGCTCTGCTGGTACCACTGCGAATAAAGGGATTCAACATGTTATCCACTATTTCAAAGACGGAATAACACTTCCCGACTCAGCTGAGACATAATGTAGGTCACAGCAAATGAATGATCGACGGAGATGTCCCATGTGCTTTTTGTTTAGGCCCTTTTTTTTACCAAGTTGTTTAAGCCTAGTCTTTTTGAAAGATTTTGAATTAGTACATGTTGTTCGAATGTTTTTGGGCAATGCATGAAATTTTCAATATGGTATTGTTTAGAAATGTATGGAAATTTGTAGGCAATATCAACATGTGAACTTAATTTGATGTGTCCCTGTCGATTTTCAACATGTAATCTCTACAATAACTGGTTCAGTAGATATGTTTTCACTTTTTGAACCCAGTTCGACGGTCATTCGTCAACCCGATCGATACTAGATGACATTACTTCGTCAACTCTACAATATGTATTTCGACATTGGTATGTCATAAGCCCCAGTTCGACTGCCATCAGTCAACCCAATCGATTACAGATGCCATTACCGTTGTCAACATTACAGTATGTATTTCAACGTTAGTGTGTCAAAGGAGTATGACTGTTTACAGAAGCCCCAGTTCGACGGTCATCTGTCAACCCGATCAATAATACATGACATTACTTCATCAACTCGGCAATATGTATTTTGACTTTGTTGTGTCACATGACAATTTCAGTGTACAAAAGCCCCAGTTCAACAAAATTCTGTCAACCCGATCGATTCCAGATGACATTAAACAGTCAACTCTACACTATGTAGTTTGACGTTGGTGTGTCAAAGGAAAATCTCAATTTATAGAAGCCCAGATTGACATATTATTAGAGATGGATACATTATAACATTCAATGATTCATACATTACTATAATCACCACCAACAACAAAAGAGCCACCTTAAACACTATAAAACATACACACACGCACACACACAATGTCAGATACAATAATTATTTCCACAACAACAAACCCTAAATGTACCACCACTTCAACAACCAACACAACAACCATAAAAAAATCACAAAGGCTACATAAAAACACAACAAATCCCAAAAAAAAAAATCACAAATTAAGAATGTCTCACATATTTACATTGGGTCCCTCTTCTTTCATCTAGGGCATCACATACACAAAAAAAAAGATGCAAAATGTCGTTGGTGACGAATCAGAGAGTCGCCGGAGAGGGGGGGGGGTCGGCTGTGATTGGCCAGACCATCGACATCGCCAATTCCCGTCGATAGCGAAAAAAAGGGGAGAGATGGTGGGAGAGGGGTTTAGTTTTATTTTGGTTTAAGTGGTGGGATTGTGTTGTTATTTGATTTGGGGTGGTGGGATGTGTACAGGTGGTGAGATTGATCCAATATAATGAAAATAGGAATCCAGTTTTTTTTTTGTAATATTGAATGACAGGATTGTGAACTTGATTGGTGGGAATAATCACACCCTTTTCCTTTTCCTATTGTTAAATAAAAGTGATGGACTGGGTAAAAAAAAAAACCATACTCGGCAGTCAACCCATTGAGAACTGTGAAATTGTTATGGAAAATGTGATACTTCAATTTATTTTAGTGAAAATATATTCTAATGAATTGAATTGTGTCATTTATAAATTTTTTTTAATAAGGTATATACTATTTTATATTATAAAAAAGGACCCATATAAATATCAATTATTATATGAGGTGTCAAGCTGTCTCTAACAATATCCTCTCATTGTATAAAGTGAAATCTCCAAAGTTGATTTTCAATGTGGGACAAAATTTAAAGGATGACAAGAAGATAGGTCATTGTAGGCGTGGTTCTTATTTATAATCTTACATGCCTTCCCATAACCCTCAAGAAGGTATATGCTTGTGATTTTATTGTAGTTGGTTTTATGAAAGTATGTGCTACATTAAACAAAACATGTAAATTTTCACTTTTTATAAGTGTTTTCATCCGTCTATTAGAATATATTTCATTTTTTGTGAATGTATATGTTTCATTATATGAAGTGTTACTTTTAAAACATCAAAATATGCAAGAATCGCTTGTAGGGTTTTTGCATAATTGTGCCTAACTTCTCCATGTATTTTGGAAAAATGTCATGCTCAATCACATTGATTTTTTTTTTTGTTTGAAATATATGTTTGGCTGATTAAATAATTTTTTTTTTACAAAAAATGAAGTAACTACATCAATACCTTGATGTAGTAACTATATGCAATCATCGATTCTCTTGATAGGCCACAATTACAACGAGCAAACATGAGGAGCACAATCTTTTAAGATGTTTTGAATCAAATGTTTTATTTGATGTATGTAGAGCGTAATTTTTTTATGATAGGAATAATTTAATTTTTTAGATAATTTTTTTTTTATTACATTATCTCGACCCAAGGGTAGATGTGAATTTCAAGATGTAAAATTGAAGATGTAGCACGACCTTTATAGACTTAAATATTGTGTTCCTAGATTGGGTTTGGATTGCATCAAACTTGAGCCCAGCCCAGTAACAAGGGTTCGAGGTTCTCTGTACGTGAGAAATAAATTACAGGGGTCTATTCGTCATTTGGCACCTCCAATCATCTGATGGATCCGACGGTTGGTATTCGTCTGAGAAATCTAGGGTTGTTTTGGTTTTGGTTTTCCTTGCTATAAAAGGGTGATGTTGTTGGTGGCTGTCTCCGGGGGCATGAGTTCTCCAATTCTCTCTCTCTTCCTCTGTTATTTTTTGTTTGATTATTATTATTATTTTGTGGGTTTGATTGTTGTTTGATGTTTGGGTATCCAAGATTTGAGGCCAGTGATGAAAGATATATTGAGTTGCAAATGATGGAGTTTCATGTGATTCAAATACTATTATCGCTACGTTCTTTCTGAGCCCTCTGTTCATCTTTTTTTTTCTGTTGTGATTGTGTGTGTGGTGAGTGATTTTTTTTGTTTTTTGTGTTTTTGTTAATTTTTGTGTTTTTATTTTCTAGAACTTGTATTTCATGTTTATGCATTATTTCTTTCAATTCAATCTATATGAAATTTCCATGATTACAGTTTTTGTGAGCTTTTGGCACATAGTCCATCACGGTATACCTGTGTGTGTGTTTTTTTTAAATCATATATATCACACCTAATTATTTATGTATTTTTAGAAAAGATGAAGAATACATTTGAATGATTTATTATAAAAAATATAAAAAAAATTTAACTCGTATGTTTTAATGTTATTTTGTACTGTACAAAATCTTTGTTTGTAGGATCATATTTCCTGAGGGGTAAGGGGTAACGAATGAAAATGATTTTAGAATGGATTTTTTTACTGTGCCTAGATCTTGAATAAATGTAAATCTTATTTACAAGACCTATACGATTGTAGGCAAGAGTAATATAATTCGTTACAATGAGTGGAAGGGTTGTAAAAAGGATTGATTGTGCGTGCACCTTGCTGTCATACGTGACATCTATCCCAATTAATCACACAATAAATACATGCATGTATGTATTTATTGTGTGATTAATTGGGATCAATATCACGCATGATTGCATTATAGAAGGTGTTTTTTTTTCTCCTACATAGGGTTTTTGGGTTATGGACGGTGTGTATAGATTGTTTTTTTTTTAAAACTAATATGAATTTTTTTTCATTTAAAAAAAAGAGTGAATAAGTAGAGTGAATAAGTAGACAAGGTAAGGCAGTAGGTTATAAAATTTTAGGATGACCGGTTTGAATACATACCGGTTTGAATACATTGGGGACCGAATCCTTTGTTGGATTCTAATTTTACTAGGATCTGTTTGATTTTATGTGTAAGACAAATTTTAATTTTTTTTTGGTGGTAAGGCTCTTTCCAGAGCAACTATATTGGATATATGCAAAAGATTTATACAACTAGTAGCCTTGGGTCCTTATAAGGTCCAGGCAACTATGTACACTATGCCAATTTTGTGATACAATATTACATATATTATTGTCCTGGAGGAATTGCGATATTGTGGTCCGTTGCATATTTCGGCCCATCTTCGCAAGTGCCTCCGATCCTCTAACACAGTCCCTAGGGACTTTGATGTACTGGATTTGATTCACATTGGAGGTGTCCTCTCGTATTTGTTCCACCATGCTTTGCAAGGAAGGGGTGCCTGTTTCTGTACTTCGGAGAAGTCGTAATATGATCTCCGCGTCAGAGCAAACTATGATGTCACGAAAGCCCATCCTCAAGGCCTCAGTAATACCAAGTAAAATGCCTCCCAGCTCTGCCTTCAGCACTCCAGCCCAGGGCCAGCTGGTGTATCCTGCGGAGATGACTCTGTTGGGTTCTTCTTGAATGATAATAAACCCTGCACCAGTTGCGCGGGTTTGAGCTTGCATGCTTCCATCAGTTATAATGATAGCCCTTCTCTGTTGTGGCCGATTTGCTACCCCATTATTCCTTGGAATCACCACCTTTTGAATTAATGTACTCATGTGTACCTCCTCCCTAGACTGCTCAATAAGGAAAGAGTCATAGTATTCATGAGCCTGTAGAATGGCCCTTGTCGATGTGATCCATAGAGAATGACTCTCACCTTGAAATATGAGTCTATTTCGGGTTACCCATACTTTCCATAGCATAGCAATAAACACAAGCTGATGCATCTTACCATTTCGTGTTTTATCCCATACGTTATCCTGTAATACATCAGCCCAGGATCCCGCTTGCCATACTTGCTGCGGTAACCGAAGATGACTAGGAATTAGGCACCAGCAATCCCTTGTGAAATCACATTGGGAGAATAGGTGATCTGTTGTTTCATTGCTGCTTCTACAGAGAGGACACACTACCTCCACTCTGACACCAATATGGTCCAGGTAGATGCGGGTAGGTAAACGGCCCCAAATTAATTACCATAGAAACATATTTATCTTAGGAAGCACTGGTAGCCTCCACAGTTTTTTCCATCCTTGGTCTTGTCCCGTTGGTGGCACTGGATTTAACAGAGAATATATGTCAGAAATTCTGAGTAGTCTTGTAATAGAGTCAACCCAACTCCATACTGAAGGCTCCAGGGACTCCTTTGGAGGTGGAGTACTTATTATAATTTGGACCCAGTATGGAGGAAATATATCCTCCAACAGAGGTAGAATCCACTCTCCATTATTAATCACCTGGGATAGGTGATAATCCAAATTGACCCTGTCCATGTTGAGGAAGGTCGGTATTCTCGCGAACGGAATTGGCGTTAGCCATGAGTCTCGAATCAAATCAATGTCAGCCATGTTCCCTGAAGTCTTGATTACAAGTTTCCTGGCAATTCTCATACCTTCACACATGGCTCTCCACACCGGTGAAGGAACAGAGCCTCTCCGTAGTTCCCATGGATTTTCATTCCACTGGTATCGTAATATGAAAAACTTACCCACAGGATGGTCCGACAATAAAAACTTGAACACCAAGTAAGCAAGAATCGCTTTTCGCATCTTTGGGGCATGTTTCAGTCCCAGGTCCCCCACATCGTTTCAGCCTTGTGACCGTGTCCCACCCAAGATAGTGGATTGTTGTGCGATCTCAACCTCCCGACCAAAGGAATTTGCGAGATAATCGATCTATTCTCTCCACCGCTGTAACTGTTATCATAGCTGATTGCATTTTGTATATTGGGATTGCTTGTAAAATAGATTGAATAAGAATCATACGTCCAGCCATTGAGAGGAGTTTAGCCTTCCAAGGTTGGAGGTGGTGTTCCATTCTGCGGATGACTGTGTAGCTTCCATTGCCAGACTGGCTCTACCATTTATATGGACTCCCAGGTATTTTCAATCAGTAGAACATGCTTGCATCTTCAATATTCTAGCAAGCCACCTCTGTAACCTCGGGTGTATCGATGGAGAGAACTGAACTGAACTCTTTAACCAGCTAACATTTAATCCTGTGATTTGGTGAACATCCGAAAGAATTTGATGAATCACCAAACATTAACCCCGGCTCACTGTACTCACCATAAATAAATCATCAGCAAATAATGTATGAGTTAATGGAGTAGGAAACGTCTGCCCCGTCAGTATTTGGTCTGGTTGATATCCAACCAAATCTCCCCTTTGTCTCGCTTTGTTAAGGAATCCTGAAATAACCTCAGCTGCCAGCAAAAATAAATATGGGGATAGCGGATCCCCTTGCCGTAGCCCACGCTCCATTGTGAACCATTCAGTGAGAGATCCATTAATTAACACTGAAAGACGAACCTTTGAAATGCATTCATATATCCATGATATCCATCTCTGAGGAAGCCCCATAAGCCGAAGGATGCTCAATATACATTCCCATTCCACAGAGTCATAGGCACTCGCAAGATCCACTTTGAGAGCCATAAGACTCTATTTCCCTTTCCTCGTCTTCAAGGCATGCATCACGTCCTGAATCAATAATATGTGTCCATGTATAGAACAACCTGTAACAAAAGCTGCCTGTTCTGGCCTAATTAAGAATGGTAGTACCTTCTTCATTCTCCGAACTAATAATTTGGAAATTATTTTGTATTTGGTGTCACAAATACTTATGGGTCGAAAGTCCTTTAGTCTATGTGGATTTTGTGTCTTGGGTATTAGCACAATGTGTGTCGAACCCCATGACGATGGGAGGCTAGCTGTATTAAAGAAATGATAAATTGCCTTAGTAATATCCTCCTTCATAATAGACCAATAGGACTTATAGAACTCACTTGGAAAACCATCCGGCCCAGGGGCTCGATTGTTTGGTAGAGAGGCCACCACTGCTTCAATTTCTGCCTCTGAGATAGGCCTTATTAGTTCCTCTGCCATTCTGAAGATAATTTCCTCGGAAACACATCTGGGGGAACCTCTGATAGTGTCTCCATTTTTGAACTCCAATGGTCCCAAAAATAAGATACTACATAATTTTTAATATCTTCCATATTTGTGTAGACTGCACCAGTTTCAGAGACAATATTTGAAATTCGATTCCTTGTCCTCCTGTTCTTAACCGTGGCTTTGTAGAACCTAGTATTCCGATCACCCTCTTGTAGCCTTTGTTGGCGAGCACGTTGAGCCCAAAACAGCTCCAGCTGATGTTCCAGAGCAAATAATTTATTGGTGGCTACCCTCATCATACATGGGTAGTCACCAAAAAAAAACCCCTGTTGGTCACTTTGTAGTAATTGCTGCACATCTGCTTCTGCTAAAACTGCTCTGCTAGGAAGATCGCCAACAACTTGTTTGCTCCATTGCTGAAGTTTATGCCGAAGATTGCACAGTTTCTGGTGAATCAGCCCCGTTGGCGAAATTCCTGGAGTTATTAAGCAGTTCCATCCTTGCTGAATAATATTAGTCAACTCCGAATAACCTGCCCAAAACTTTTCAAATCGGAAAGGTTTACGACCAGGAGGAGGGTTAGCATCAGTGTCAATCATCAACGGGGTGTGATCTGAACCCCTGGAAGCTAGCACTCGAACCTCAGCCCGTGGAAACATATTATTCCAGCCTTGGTTTGCAAATGCTCTATCCAATAATTCCCATGTCCTTGCAAAGCCATGACGGTTATTACACCAAGTATACTTGGGTCCGATATGAGACAAGGGAACTAAATCATTAGAAGCGACCCACTGACGAAACCGTAAGACCTCTCGGGTTCTTCTGAATGGGGCACCTCCTTTTTATTCGTAGCCTCCAACAATGTATTAAAGTCACCAGCGACCACCGTAGAGAGTCCTTCACTCAGGACCTCAGTAGTTTCAGTCCAAAGATGTTCTCGAACATGGGGGTCAGGGCTTGCATAAACACCCGCAATGACCTATGGAGTCCCCTCTCCCACATCAACTACAATGTATATAGTTTGATCATCCCCCAAGCATGGATAAATACCTTCCAATGAAGATTTCCAGCACACCAACAGGCCTCCAGCATGGCCCGTTCCCGGAATACCCACACACATAAATGCATATCCCATTTTGATTATGAAACTATTCATGGCTTCAGTTGACGCATGTGCCTCCAAAAGAAACATTATATCTACATAGTACTTTCGCAAAATATATTTACAATGGGTTTGGAGCGTTCTTCTCAAAAGGCCCCGACAATTCCAAAATATCATACGCATTAATAAACTATTTCATTTAGAGCCCATATCCCCATGGGCTTGTAGGGGATTGGTTCTTTGTGGATTTTATTCCTCCCAGGACCTTTTAAACAAAGTCATTGCCCGGGATTCATTAGTCTGAGATGCAATCTCCTTTGTGGATTGGATATCCATATCAGTCGGAACGAAATCTTGTTGCTCCAGAACCCTCTTTTTGAAGCTCGATCAACAGCTCGTTCCACCATCATTTAATCAGAAGAAGTGGAAGGAGCTGTCCTCGAGACCTGAGGTCTGGTAGGGGCAGTAGAGGTCTAAACCTCCATATTCGAAGCTTTGGTCTACGGTGACGTCTGATGATTCCATTGATTATTCATGGATGTGTTATGTGTTACTCCATCCTAATTAATTGGGCACTGAGGTTGAACAATTGGGGATGAGCGAGGCCTATTCTTATTAAAGTTTTGCATCGATACCTGTGGTTGTGGCAGTATCGTCTGTCGGCGAGTACTGGTCCCAGACTTGGAACCCAATAGATTACTCTTTCTCTCCGTGATAGCCTGTTTTACATTTATTGCAGTGTTTACTCTGCCTTCCTTGCCTTTATTGTTCCCCCCGGAGGTGTCCTTCATCAGAGCGTGGGAAGGCTCAGGCTTGTCCAAATCTGTCTTAGATTGGACACGAGCTTGATGTGCACCTTGCTGGTTACGTGAACGCCTCCGTGGTGGTACTGTCATCCATGGTCCCTCAGATGGAGAGTAAGAACTCTCCATCTGAGTCTCCCCGCTCTTCTTTTGTTGTTGATTCTGGCCTGACACCGATGTAGACATTGGAGAAGAGTGGGATTGATGTTGGTTTGTAGTACCTTTCATTTTTTCTCTTCTCTTAGGACAACCCACTGTATCATGAGATATTCTACCGCATTCTTGACAAATTCGAGGAATTCGTTCATAGACGAATCCTTGCCATCAACCTTCCTCACCTATCCATACACCGGGACATAAAGCTTCCCGAAGATCCACCTCCACCAAAGCTCGGGCATAACGACATCGGCCGACATCTTCCACCGTAGTCTCCACCCTTATTGGGGTTCCTACATAGGCTGCAATCTCTGTGAGCGTGACCGTCCCAAAAGTCAAGGGTGAGATTTGGGAACCTTATCCAGATCGGTGTTATCTCAAAGGAGGCTTTTGATGGGTCAAAATTATCCTTCCATCTCTGAAGGCTAAGGAGGTGATCTTGAATAACCCATGGTCCTCCTGTTAACACCGCCATTAGATCCTCATCATTGCTAAATTTAAAAACATAAAAGCCGTTTGCCAAGTCACCAACAAAATAAGAAGCGTTGACTGGCCACATTGTCGCTAGTCTTCGCCTAAGGTAGTGTATCGGGATCCGGGGACCCAAGAATTTACCATACAACGTGTGTTGCCACCTTTTACGGTTGGCTTGGAGTCTCGCTTGGTTTGGCATGTACACCTTGTCTGGGTACACTGTATTTTACGGAGTACCTCATTCGGAACATTGAAGGTGAGTCCTGGTCCAGCCACATTCTGGACTGCATCAGCCCATCTCGAAGGGGGTAGCGGCGCCTGCGATTGATGCTCTGTCCCTGACGTATTGATTGCTCGATGTTCGAAGCCCGGCGGAATAGTATGCTCCGTAGAGCCAGGGGGGTTGAGATTCACATCTGAAGGTGTTCCTTCCTCCACAATCGGTGCTTTCCCTCTATCCACAGGTAACGGAGACTGTATCCCTGGTTTGGTGGGAATCTGCCGGCCTGTATTTGAGGGTAATGGGGGGAAAGGATCAGATTGGGGGGGAGGAATTAGGGATTGAGAGCGATGTTTTTTTCCCATTAGCGAGGTTTTTTTTCCAATTATTTATATTTGGGTAAAATATTTTACATCACACTGATTTTTTACCATGTGATGTAAAATATTTGACATGACAACCTTATATAAAAAGTTAAGTAGATCATAGTAAAATTATAGTCAAGCAAAAGATCCATCCATGCATCAGAGGCTGTTGAGAAATTATATTTTACCTGGTTTATGATTGTGAAAAAAATAATAATTCATGCAACAAAAAGTGGCCCTAAAATTAGAGCATGGGAAATGCAACTTTTTGACAATTATTGTGATTGATTCATTGATAGACTATTAATGGGTAACCATAAGCCTAGAAAAAGAACAAAGGTAAAAAGCCTTGACTTATGAACACCAATGAAGTAAAGGCTTTAACCAAAGTGGAGTATATGAGTAGGCCTGTCAATCGGACGGATACGGATTGAATAGGCCCATATCTGTATCCATATCCAAATTGAATATCTGAAAAAATATCCGTATCCGATATCCGATGAATATTCTAAAACACATATCCGTATCCGATTCAAAGATACGGATTTGGATAATATCCGAAATATCCGAACAAAATTTTTTTTAAAGAATTTCTTAAGTTTTAACATGGTTAAATAAATATCCACCAAAGACATAAATACACAAATCCTAATATAATTAAACAAGTATCCAACATGGTTAAATGGGTTTGTGTTATGCCTTAGATCATGAGCCATTTGATTTTCATCCAAGGGCTAAAACTAATTCTAGCATATATAAATAAAATAACAGTTCGGATATGGATATTGCTAGGATCGGATATAGGCAATATCCGATCCGATCCGAAAATTTTCAGATACGGATAATTTGGTTTGGATATGGATACGGATTTTCGGATATCAGATATTTTCTGTATTTTCGGATACGGATTTGGATCGGATAAGAATATTTTTTTATATAATTAACAGGCTTATCTATGAGATAGCATTCTACTATGTTTTTTTTTTAAATAAAATTTTTGGATGCGGCAGTGTAAAAATTGGACCTATGTGGTGTACTTTTTAATTCTCCACTAAAATTCTAAGTTTAGGGAGTATGGGAGAACTCCTCAGATGTTATTTTGGAGGATTTTAGTTCTATTTTAGTTCTCTCCATTTACTTCATTGGGTCATGATCTTGAAGAATCTCCTTGGGACATAGAAGGTCCTCCTAGTTCATGGGTCTCTCTACCTCTGTTACTATGAGTATGAGGCATTCACCATTGATGTTCTTGATGTCACCATTGAAGCTGTCTGAGCTTTCTTTCTGGTATGACAACATTACGAACATGACATTTCTAAGACAAGAAATTTTCATTCATTTAGAAGAATAAAGGACACGTGCTACCAAAAATGAGTAAAAGATGATGAAGACAACAACAAAGGTAATATTTTATTTGGTACTGAATTTTGTGAGATTTGGTGAGTTCAACAAAATTGGAAATAAGAGAAATGTTGATTAACCAAAATTGAATAACAAAGATATACATTATACTTGTATGCATAGCTTAGAGCATCTTCACGGGGGGGGGGGGGTTGCTTGGTGTCCTTCACCAATTCGGGCTAGTGAGGAAAAAAACCCCTCCAGGCTCCCTATCCCTTGTCAATTATGCGGGGTGGAATGCCAATTGACACTCACCAAATGTGCTCCCAAACGGGGTCACATTCAAAAAAAATAGGGACTAAAAATTAAAAAAATATGAAAACAATAAATGTATATGTCACCAAATGGGGGGAGTCCCGATTTTTAGATGGGTTGGATCAAATCGAGTTCGGGTTCGGGTTCGGGTTGGCTCCCAAATCGGGTTGGGTTCGTGGACCCAACTCGACCCAACCCACATTAAAAAAAAATTCTCGTTTATTTGTAACATGACAAATTTTAGGTAAACCTAGTTCTTATGGGTTGGGTGGGGTTGATTTATTTAATTTCACTAAAATTCGGGTTGGGTCGATTAATTCGGGTTGAAAATCGGGTTGGGGTCGGGTTGGTCCAATTCGGGTTGGGTGAATTTAATTTCGGGTTGGGTTCGGGTTGCAATTCGGGTTGAAAATCGGGTTGGGTCGGGTTATGTAGTTTGAAATTCGGGTTGGGTTCGGGTTGTCAACGGATATATCTAATGTTTGGAAAATGTTACGCCCAGGTCAGTTTCCAGTTTGAAATCCAGCCTCCACGTCAGCTGGGCACTTTTTCAGGTCGATGACGTGGCTACCACGTAGATTTCCATTCGGCTCGTAAAACCAAATTAGCCTTGGCGGGACTTTCTGGGTTTGATTTTGAAATTCGAAATTCAAAAAGTAAGTGATGTGATGGAAGCCAGTTCGAGATGTGACGGCGGCTGACACCACAATCGAGGTGTATTCATTTATGGTCCGATATGCTACATTTAACAGAGCATATGTGTCAATAAACAATTCACAGAAATCGAGGTGTACTTTGTTTCACACTCTATTACAGAAATCGCTGTCTCACACATCTCTCACCCTGATTTTTTCGTCTCTCACTCTCTCTCCCTCCTCCCTCCCCCTAACTTTTTCCTCTCTCACTGTCTATCTCCCTCCCTCCCTCCCTCCCTTGTAAACTTAACTCTTCACCTCTCTCTCTCTCTCTCTCTCTCTCACCCTCTCTTTTATTCGTTTGATGGTGTCCGTCGACGTCACTTGAGTCAAGCATGATCCCCTTCTCCCCCACTCGAATCGGCTTGGTTTTTGAACGACGGCATCGCCACAACCACCTATATCTACTTTTTTTTCGTTTTTGAAATGTTTAGATCTTTTAAAAATCACCATACCAGGTTTAGTTAGAAATTGTATCTTTACCTCTTTTTTTTCGTTTAGAATTTTTAAATCTGAAAAAAATCAACTTTTCATCTCCACCGCTGTTTTATTCAGTTAGGAATTTTTAATTTTGAAAAAAAATCAACATATTTTTTCACCTCCACCGCTCTTCTATTTAGTTAGGAATTTGAATTTAGAAAAAAAATCATTATGTTTTTTCGCCTCCAACGCTCCTTCACCCAGTTAGAAATTTTTAATTCTGAAAAAAAAATCATTGTAGAGCTTATTGAATGCTTGTCTGTTCATAACATGCATGTTTCTTTGCTTCTGTCAAAGTACCTGTGTTTCCCTTTTCAGAGTATTGTATGTGCAACAATCGAAGCATATGCGTTGTTTTCAGCGCATATGCTCCGTTAAGAGCATGCACAATCATTATTTCTTATAATATTCTTATATACTTCAGTTTCAGAGCATATGCTTTGTTAATAGAGCATTCACAATATTATATTTAATTTGAATTGTACAAATGTACATATTGATTTGACATTTGCAGTCATCATGTATTTAGAGTCCCGATGCAAGTAAATCCCTATAAATTTATTACCCATATCTTTGTTGAAAAGACTAATATGCGTCCTTAACTGTGCAATATTGAAAGTTGTTGAGGGCATTTTCGTCCATGTCATGTAATTAAACTTTAAAATCACCCTAATCGAAGCATATGCTACTATAAATTAATTCATCCATGCGACCGTCCATTTCTTCTCCTTTAAAACCCCTCCAATCGTTTATTCTCCTTTAAAACCCCTCGAATCCATTCTCTTATAAAAAAAATCATCTCCTCATCCATTCCATCTCTCTCAATAACCTTTCAATCATCCATTTCCCCTCCCTCAGAACAACCTCGAATCGAAACCCTATTCAATCATACACAATGGAAGGGAGAGCCACGGTCGAACCAAATGTATCTTTATACGATTTTCTAAATTTGTTGGGATATATGGTGAATTTATTTTAAATGTCTTACTATGACTGTTGCTGTATGTATAGGCAAGACTAAAAAATTTAAAGAATCTTTCAAAACCACTCACAACCAGGTGTAACAACACAAGGTTGGTGGAATTGATGACAGAAATAAAGTTGAAGGAGAAACCAAAGCATCTGGAGATGATAAGGCGTACACCGTTTGGAAGTTTTGTCGATATCCCTTCCTTCCCATCAGAAAAGTGTCTCCTAGACACCATTATGAGTTATTGGGTTACTGGAAGGGAAGTTTTCCAGATTCGTGGGAAGACCATCCGTTTTACCCCCGAAAATGTGGCAGTAATCTTAGGCCTATCCACCAGAGGCCAAGAATTGGTTGAGGGAAGAAAGACCCCTTCATCCAAGTTTTTTAAAGAGCATTTCATATCCCTAAATGTGAAGTACCCCTCCGCCCCTGCTATTGAAAACCACATGAAAGTTTTGGCTGCTAAGGATGACGAGAAGTCTATTAAGGACTTCTATTCTTTATTTTTGTTGCATTTGTTTGTAACTTTTTTGTTTTGCAGATCAAATTCGACTTATCCAATGGAGTTGGTGGACGTTGTAGCCGACATTGACAATCTGCATCGATATGCATGGGCGAAAGCCGTGCATAGTGATATCATGAAGTCCGTCAGAAGATCCCACAAAAACTTGGTGAGGGTTGGTGGAGTAGAAGCCTGTGAGGGAAAAAGATACTTCACTGGTTGTGTCATCGCCTTGAATGTGAGTTTTTTTTTTGCAATGTTGTGGTATGTACTTCATTGAATATGCATATGCTTTGATTATCGACGCACATGATGTATTATCATGTTTTTTGTGTTTGTTTTGTTTGGTTATCTTCAGAGAGACATGTGTTGCTTATCGACGCACATAACTTATAACCATGTTTTTTGTGCCTATATATGTGGTTATGTTGTTGTATATACATCATTAAATCAGCATATGATTTGCTTGTCAATGCACATTACTTATACTCATGTTTTTTGTGCTTCTTTGTTTCTCTGTGCTGTGATATGTACTTAGTCAACGAGGCATTTGTTTTGCTTATCGACGCACATTACTTATACTCAGTTCTTGGTGCTTGTCTATTTAATTGTGTTGCGGTATGTACTTCATTGAATGAGGCATGTGTTGCTTATCGACGCACATTATTGATACTCAGTTTTTTGGGGCTTGTCTATTTACGTGTGCTGTGGTATGTACTTCATTAAATAGTCATATGCTTTGACTATCGACGCACATGACTTATATTTATGTTTTTTGTGTTTATCTGTTTACCTATGTTGTGATATGTACTTCATTGAATTAGGCATATGCTTGTAATCAGGGCATAACTTGTAATCAGGTTTTGTGTGATTTACTATATGTATATATATATATATATATATATATATATATTTTAATTTGTTTTGGGATAATGTTACATTGTTTTGTAGGTTTGGTTTTATGAGCATGTTGAAATAGCAACCCCAGTGTTAGGATGGCCTAGGATAAACAAATGGGTTAAGTTGGGTTGTAGGAAGAGGCATACTCATTCACACCTTGTCAATGCAATTGACCTGGACGATATACATGAAAGGCTGACCTTCCTTCCTGAAGAAATGCATTTGTTGCCTGAAAATGTGGAAGAGAGCTACGAGCAAGGTGAACCTTCAGAGGTTAAGACCCAAAATATTATCATTTTAGTTCCTCAAGGTTTCAAATCGACAGAGGAGTTGTTGGTAGCCTTTCAGAATGCCATAAAGATGATGCCTCCCATGGAGCCCACCCCCTCCACAACTCCCTCAAAAACAACAACAAAGAAGGCCTCTGATAACAAAGAGATTCAAAAGGAGAAGGTAGGGAAGAAGAAGGTCAGGCTAGATGAGACAAGGTTAGAGAAAAAGAAGAATGTCCAAAAGGATGAATTTGTGCGTAAGGCTGAGGAGGATAAGAAAATTTTTAGGGGAAAGATGAAAAAGGCATTGGAGGAAACGGTGAAGAAGGAGGAGAGGTCTTCAATGGGAAAGATCAGGAAGAAACAGGTGGAGGAGGAATTGAATAAAGTTGAGGAAGATGATGTATCAGTGTTGGAGTCGAAGCAACAATCGGCAAAGAAACAATCGGAGAAGCAACAATTGGGGAAGCAAATTGTTACAGGATGATGATCATTGCGTCTGAGAAGCGGGCCTCTAACAAGATCTACAGGTAATCGTGAATGAATAAAATGCATTTGTGAAATACACAAATTCCTATGTTTGTCTACGATATGCTCTATAACGCTTTTCACCTTTTATTTTGCAGCTGCTTTGTTACCAAAGCCTAAATCTTCTGAAGATGCAATGACTCTGAAAAAATCACCAATTAAGGGAACAACTGGAGCAGTAAGTAAACGAAGACCGGTGGCAGCAACAGAAGAAGGTAAACCATTATATCTCATTTAAATACTTTTACATTGTATATACGTTGTCTAAGTAAGCATATGCGTTAATAGTGGTTGTTTGTTATATCCCTCATATTAGAGCCTAAAAGAAAAAAGAAATCAACAACAGTGGCAGTAGTAACAAAGACAGAAGCAAGACCGGTGGTAGATGCAGATGAAGGTAAACCATTGTATCTCATTTAAATATTTTTACATTGTATATATGTTGTATAAGGTAGCATATGCATTGATAGTGGTTATTTGCTATGTCCCTCATATTAGAACAAAAAAAAAATCAACAACAGTGGCAGGAGCAACAAAGACAATACCAAGAAAGAAAACAAGAACAAAAGCAAGAGAACCAATAACCAAAGCAGCGATAGTCATAGAGGTAACAACAAAGTCAATGACAGACACAGTGCCAACAGTAGAAGAAGAAAATCCAGAAGCAGCAACATTTGAATTAGCAATGGTGGATATAATAGAGGAAACAGATGCAGCGACGATGGAGAAAATGGAAAAAATAGAAGCAATGACCACAGTAGCAACAGACAAAGAACTGGTACCAATACCAGAGATAGGTTCAATTGAAAGAGGTGTTAATGGCAACATTGTTGAAGAGGTTCCCATTCAACACTTGCCCGAGGAAAAAGTGAAAGATATGACTGAAGGGGAACAATTGAATTATGTATTGAAGGTCTCTATTGTCGAGGCTGAGAAGTTACAAAAAGTATACAAAGAGCCCACCGACGAATTGAAAATGGTATGAAACAATTGCTTCCCATGTAGGTTGCTTCTATAATTGTAGAAGTTTCATTAACTTAGTTGTTGTTACTGTGTTGTAGAATTTTTCAGGGAAAAAGAGATGCAGTGTGGTGCAGAGGGTTTTAATTGAGAGCTTTCTAAATCTACTTGTCATGGATAGGTACACCCTCTAGTAAAGACTTTCGTATATTCTAAAATTGACTGTGAACGGATTTTATCAAAAAAAAATATTTTGTACAGTCTGAATATATGGGAGAGGTCCATGTGGCCATGGAAAATCACTTCTTCATCACAAGACGCCAATTGCTCGAGGTGATAGGGAACGGTTGGCTATCAGAGGAGGTATATGTTTCCCTATTAGGGTTTGAGCGCTTAAATTAGCATATGCCCAGTTTAACGAAACATATACACACTTATAGGTAATTGATGGTTATTCAAGCATTGTTTCTGGTGTATTACTGCCCAACACCATGATGAGGCCGATTCTATATGTGTTCGCAACCTTCAATGTATATTCTCTTACATCCTTTTATCATTTTATTTGAAAAATGTTTACATTCAAAATTGTTTGTGTTCTCTTTTTTACTACAACAATATTTTAGTCAAGGTATGGATGGAGCAATGAAGTTTTTCAATACATTTGCGTGGCTGGGTGATGCATGCAGAGACGCAAAGGGGATGATTATATTTCCCCTTTTTCATTCAAAGCACTAGTTCTTACTGATAGTGGACAAGGAGAAGATGGCATTCGAAGTATATAATTCGCTGAGTGGAGAAATCTACGAATCATGGGCGTCTACTGTGGTAAATTTGCTGATGCAAACAACACTAGTCTTTGGGGACCTACATGTGTGGAAAAGCATCCATATGCATTGATATATAGGTATATGCTATCATTAATTCGTTAAAAAATTACCTTGCTAAGTTTTTATGGTACTTTCTTCAAAATATGCCACAGGCAAAGACGATGCCTGGTCATGGGAAACACCTCCTTAATACCACCACCGATTGATTTGCATTGATCTGTTATTATTTCATTGGGAGGTCGATTCCCCATACAGGCTAGCCAGGATTTGAATAGCCATACGTAGGTTTCTATAGTTTCATTTGCGAGTAAGCCACAATCAAGCAGAATTTATTGTCCGTGATGATTCACAACAACAAAAGGTGCAAAAGGCACAACATTCTTGTTTGTAAGATAAGTTGTGTCAAATGAAACAACATCTCCAAAATATTGGTAAGCCGCTCGACTATGACTGTCAGCCCAAAATACATTCTTCAACTTCCCATCTTCGTCTAAGTCAATCTTATGGAAAAAATTTCCATTTAATTCTTGCTGCTTGCTGAAATACTGGAGAAGAGCCTCAGCATCTCCTTCCTCGAGCTGGAGGTGCCTCACTTTTTGAAGATAATTTCGACAATCTTGTTCGGTAAATGTAAATTATTGTACCCTCCCCCTTCATATGCAAGGGCATCAAAAGCCTTGCACGGTGGAACCCCAGCTGCATCATTGATAGCCAATTGATTCATAGCATGTGCAGTTAATGTCTGGTGGCATCTATGAAAGCGTGACAGCCTTGGATCCACCTCATGATTGTGTTCTAAAAGAAGGAGTTCCAATATCCATTTACCATCTCCGAATGTTTTAACTTGCATCATAGCCTTGCAATTGGTCTTGCAAGTGGGCTTGAAATGGGATTGACAGAGGCTAGTGCTTGCTATACTTTCACTATTTCTCTTCCTGTATTTCCCTTCCTTTGAACATGCAAAAATAACTATCTTCAGGTCACTTTCGGGAGTGAACTTTTTTCCTGTCTTAGTGACACCAAAACCACTGCGAAAAGCAAAAGCCTTATATCGAGAGTACGCTTCATCAAGGGAGTCAAACTCCATTCCAATAATTAATTCTTCATTTGCTTCAAATATTTAATATCATCAGTCTTTTCATTGGGATTCATTGTTTCTTCACGTTGAAAATCGGCATTCAGTCCTACGTATTCTAAATCATTAAGGTCCATCATATCCATGATGACTTGCATGTTTAATAGCGTATATGCATCGATAAACAAAGTATGTACTCGAATAAACATTTAATATATGCTTTCGTTTTTAGGATATGTATACAATGGCCAATGAAAAGAGAGCATAAGCTTATTGGTCTGTACTCAGAACTCGTATATACTCTCCTGAAAGAAGTATATGCAACTTAAAAAGGCATATATGCTTTCGATGCAAATATTCATTTATTACATGAAAATGTATATAATCGACAATGATGCAAATACCTTGTTCTCCCAGATACCCCCTACTTTACTGGATTTGGTGTTGCCTGGAATGACAAGATTCTCCAACTTTGCAGAAAAAAATGAGAATGAGAAGATTCTCCAACGTTGTAGGCAAAAAGAGAAAATAATGTAGAAGAAAAAGAAAACAAAACAACACTGTATACTATTCCTTGTCAGTGTATTCTGTTTTAGAGGAGAGAGAGAAACATTATTTATTGTGAGAGAGAGGGAACCAAAAGGAGTCTAAAGGAGGGACCAAATATTTGGGCGAGAACATTTGGGGGGGAATAAAATTTGGGGTAGGTGACTAAAATAATGTTTTCTACGTGGAGGGGAGAGGCTGGAAAAGGTGGAAGCTGACATGGAAGGGGGGGCTGACGTGGAGACTGGATACAAGGATGGAAAGAGAACTGGGTGTAACAATACCCCTCATGTTTTAAAAAGCGCTATGCGCTAGTTGGCCGGTTGAAAGGGGACTAGGGATTAATAGATTAGGCAGAGATTAATTGAGGATTAATCAATTAGTATAAAATAATACATACATGCATATATGTGTGTGTATAATACCTAAATATTGAAAAAATAAAATAAATAAAATAAATTAAAGAAGATAAATGACCTGACACATAGATATTCATGAAGAAAATGTGCAACTAGAAGAGAAAATATGCTAGTTCATCTATGACTTATGTAATACTTAACTAATAGGTGCAACTATTACATACTACATAGACAATAAAGAGAAAATGTCAGGAATTAAATAACACAAAAAAATGTTGATTTTTGTATGCAACAAATTCTTTTTTGAGGCCGACTAGTCCCTGCCTAGACCCGCATATGCAGTCGACTGCTTAGATAGGCGATTAGGCCCTAAGCGATGCGGGAAGGCCCCGTTTACGCCTAAGTGGCCGGCCGCTTTTTAGAACACTAGATATATCTTAATTGATTCTTCTTTACCTATTTAACCCCATCCCCATTTATATAATTTTTTCATTCTCAATCTACAAGTTTTATTGTTCCAAAATTAATATTTTTTTCTCTCTAAATTTTACATTTAATATGAATTTCTCTTTGTTATCATTTTATATTTTCAAGTATTAATTTTATCAATTTCTTTCATTGTTTTTTGCTCAGATGGATACTCATGGTAATACATTTTACAACAATCTTCTTAACAGTGAAAAACTCTTTTGATATGTCTGATGAATATTCCACTTAACCCATAATGTCATCTCAAATCCACGTTGAAGAAGAATGTACCCAAAAGAAAAACAGAAAAGTAAAAAAAATTCAGTTGAAGAATACATGATGCTTATATCGGTATGATTCAATATTAGCATAGATGCAATGCATGAAACTGAGCAAAAAAATCAACACATATTGAAACGAGTCCATTCCTATTACTATTAAGTTTTTTATATAGCCGTTAAAATATGACCATTAAGTTATAGAAATTAATCATTAAATTTTTTGTGATTTAAATTTTAAATATAATTAATTTGAATTTAAAAAATAAAAATTAATGAAATATTATTGTACGAGTCATTTAAGAAATATGGTTGGAATGAGTACTCTAATAAGACTCTAACTCGCTATCCGTGTCATGCTCCACTTATGCAACAGTTAATGTCCTGTGCAAAAAAGAAAATAAAGATGAAAAAATAGAGGATGATGGAGAGAGATAATAGTGAAATGAACTATAAAAAATGAAATATCATAAGATAAAATTTAATTGGACAATTTATAATGTCAAATATAAAAAAATTTAAATTCAACTTAAAAATTTAAATTGACTAGTTATCAGGTTCAGGTTGGGTTTGGGTAACCCGAGTCCTCAATCTAAATCAACCCAAATTAAGATCGTGATATCTGGTTTGGATTCAGGTGAATCCTAACACTAAAATATCAACCCAAATCGATTGAGGTTGGTTATCGGACCAAGTTGTGCCCCTAGTGATTTACAATCCTTATACATAGCTCCATTTGCATCCCATTTTCCCTAAAGCAATGTATAATACTTTGTTAGAGGACTCAAAGTAGGGACATACTTTCACCCCCTGTTAGGTAAACGGAATAAACGAGTATAAGGGTAGTATAAGAGTGGTATAAGAATGGGTAGAGAAAATTGTTGTTCGTTTGTAGGTATAACTTGATATTATTAAGTCAGTTTAAACGAGTATAAGAGAGTATAACAATTCTAAGTAACTCTTAGGATAAGCTATACTCACTTTATTTATTTCCATGGGCACACATGTCAAATCAACTTTTTACACCTTATCACATCAAATCACATATCAACACCTCTTATACATCAAAAGGCCCACATGTCAAATCAACTTTTTTACACTTTATTTATATTTTATTCTTTATCAACTAAACAACTCAACCTTTATTTTTACGTTTTCCAATGAGAATAAAAAAAACACAACCAAACATAAAATCTCTTATTCTTGTAGATTTGTTATCTATACTGACATAGTTATCTATCCAGAATAATCAATTCCGCTATCCAAACGGGGACTCAGTGAAAAGGGAGTATTTTGGTTCTATAGCTGTACAAAAAATAAATAAACCAAAATATAAAACTTGTAACCAGGCCAAGAGCCCCACCCAAAAAGCTCTTACTTTACTCTGTTAATAAAAGGCCTTTACACATTTCTTTCAGACTTTGACTTCAAAAATCACCCCAAAGTCCAAAAATGTATAATATAAAGTTAAGCCCGTCTAGAATGGGGATATGATTTATGACAGGGTATACATTTATCCAAGCATAAATGAGTATAAATAAGAAAAAAGTGATTTTGTGTTTGGTTGTATTTTGAATTATTCTCATTGATAAACGTAAGAATAAATGTTTTGTTGTTTGAATAAAATGTGAATAAAGTATGGATAAAAATTTAAAAAGATAAAAAAATAATGATAGTTGATTTGACATGTGATTTATAAGAGGTGATGACAGTTGATTTGACAGTGAGCCCATATATTCTTTGGGTGAAATAATCTAGGATAACTTTAATTCCAGGGGTTGATTGAAATCCATATACCACTTTATACCAGTTTGTTTTGACATACTTTATCTAGGGCAAACAAACACATCAAAATTCTTATCCGGAGTTATCCATGAACTTATACCCAAAATAAACAGGGAATAAGAGTACATATATCCCCCCCCCCCCCCCCCCCCCCCCCCCCCCCCCAAAAAAAAAAAAAAATCGAAATCTGGACTCTGGAACCTACAAGAGTAAAAAAAACATGAATGGTAATTCAATTTCCAAGCAATTCACACCACCCAAACTTCACAAAGTAATTCAAATCATGCATGGAAAACCAATCTCACCAATGAATGCACAGTGTAGAAAACCTTGTCATCCAAAACAGAGAAGCTCGCGTTCAGTACCTCGACCCCCTCTTCTTCGAGGACAATGACCATGTCGTAGAACACGAACCTCTCGCTCGGGCTGCTTATCACTATCACCTCCATTGCAGGACCTAGATCATGAATCTCAATGTGGGGAGGTGTCCCCATGGTCGCCGACGCTGACGATGAGGTCCCTCCACTTCTATATATGATGTCCTCCTTCCTCTCCTTCAACACCTTGAGTTTCTCTTGTAAACTCTTTATGTACTCTGTCGTCTTGTCAAGTCGATCCATAAGCAATGGCACTTCTTCCTATAGAAACACAAATAATTCACATAATACAAACATTAGGCATCCATAATGATGACAGAATAAGAAAAATGCAACCAAACAGAAATGACCCCTATGACTATCTATGCCAGAATACCAAGACTATGTTGCATCAAGATAGAGAATTGATAAAAATAAGAACCTTTGAGTGGGGCAATAGTGAATCAAGCTTGTTATAAAGTGTTTTCATTTGAAGCCTTCTGTTCTTCTCCATGGTCTTTCTGTCCCTTCTCTTGGAAGAAGAGCTAGGACCCTCCTCCATTGATATATGAAGTTTCAAAGGGAAAGTGAGAGCTTGAGTTGTGTTTGATGGGTTTCAGGTGGGGTTGTTTATGAGGTTTATATAAGAGATGCTCTTATGTGGTGAGTGAGTGTGAAGAGTTCTTTGTTGATTCTTTCAATTGCACAAATTTTGGAGCTATTGGGATTTCGGCGGGTCTATGGTTTTTGTTTTCTTATGTTTGACTGTTGACACCAACCACTGGTGGTACTGAATAAAAATAAAATATGATTTTTTAGTATTCGAGAAACACGTGTGAACATAAAAAATATGATTTTTTATTGAGTCAAAATGGTTTCTATGTTAGGGTCAGATGGTTCTATGTGGGGACTGTAGTAGTGTGTCTGTGGTGTGACACATAGATGGATGCTTTAATATTAAGTGATGTGTGCAACATACAATGAAATGTATGTCTTACACACCACTTATTAGTGGTGACATAGTGAAAATGATTTTATGTGGCTTTCCATAAATGATCCATACCTTTCCAGCTAGGCTATGGTAGTGACTTGTTTTGACAGTGTGACTTTCAGGGATGCTTTGAAAGGCAAACTTTTGTTTTTACTAGAATTGCAAAATCAAACACGTTTCCAAATAGGTTTTGAAAAAACATGTTTATTAAAATTTTTATTTCAACTTCAATATAAGAATGAAATTTATAAAAAAAGTGAGATTTCTGAAAATAAATTTTGTATTAAATTTTTCGAATAAGTTTTGAAACGATTCCTTAGCTGGATTAATTTAAATTCAATTTAATAATACATACAAATTTTCAATCAATTCATTGGTTGGACTGATAATTCTTGAGAATCAACTATGGTTGTTTTGAACCATGTCAATTTTAATAAAAAAAATCAGTTGTATTGTTAAAATTTTTAGAATTAATAGAACTGGAGTCTGTCTAATTTCTAGGCCATGGTTCATGCGACATTTCACTTATCCAATGGTTGGGTGAGTGGAATATTGTCTATCAGTGTACACAGGCAAAAATAACAATGTACATAGAATGATAACAATATACAGTTACACAAAATTGTAACAGTGTACACATAATAGTTATACCTATATCTACATTAGATAGGGAAAAATTAACTACAGTTACCTCTCCCGTTAGTGACAGACACCCAGACATAATAGGGATTGGTATCTGGAGACTTATTGTTAAGTTTTTTTTTTTTGTTGGGTACCTATTGTTAAGTTGAAATGTTGTAGAAACTTAAAACTAATCCGGGGTATCCTAAAAGCACCTGTAATTAATTTTTTCAAA
Source organism: Acorus calamus (assembly GCA_030737845.1). Classification (NCBI taxonomy): domain Eukaryota; kingdom Viridiplantae; phylum Streptophyta; class Magnoliopsida; order Acorales; family Acoraceae; genus Acorus; species Acorus calamus. The sequence goes on along the minus strand of CM060858.1, from coordinate 32,598,605 downwards.
AAATTTCAGATTAAAATAAATATAAAATAGATTTGTTCTCTGATTGGTTGATTGGTGGTTCCCACGTGGACAGTGTGGTCCCGCCTCCGTCCGCCACGGAGGACCGTTTGTTTAGGAATAATAGTCAACTTGAATAACAAACCTAAACAACCTCCTGGGATGACTAATTCAACTTTTTTTTTTACATTGAAATTCAATTTTTTACTGTCATTAATTAAAATTTAAAATTTTGATCGCCTAATTTTTTAGTTCAAATTGAATTTCAATTCCGGAAAACATCATTATAATATTTAATGGATGATGTTGTTATCTCGTTCTGATGTTTATGATGGACGGTGGACCACCCGTCAGATTCCCGCGTTTTCATTGACACAGTCACTTAGGTGCTGCTTGACAACGGCGGAAAGCAGATTTTAAATACTGATTGTTAAGTGCAGAAAGAGAAATGATGATAATCTTTAAGTCCCCGTTTGGATAGCGGAATTAAATTATTCTGGATAGATAACTATGCCAGTATAGATAACAAATCTACTGAAATAAAGATTTTCTGTTTGGTTGTGTTTGTATATTCTCATTGGAAAACGTAAGAATAAATGTTGAGTTGTTTGATTGATAAAGAATAAAATATAAATAAAGTGTAAAAAAATTGATTTGACATGTGGGCTCATGGGAATAGATAAACTAAGTATAGTTTATCCTAGGGGTTACTTAGAATTGTTATACTCTCTTATACTTATTTAAACTAACTTAGTAATACCAAGTTATACTCTGCAAACAAACAATCATTTTCCTTATCCATTCTTATACCACCGTTATACAACCCTTATACTAGCTTATTCTGCTTCCCAGACGGGGTGTAAGAGTTTAGAAAAGAAAGCGTTTGATTCAATATAAAATATTAAGTAGTATTTTAAATAAGTGTGTTTGGTTAACCAGTTGACTTATTTGATTATTGGAAGGGTGTTTTGGTCCATTTTATAAGTGCTAAATGCTATTTTGATGTTTGGTTGAAAACATGAAAACATACTTGGTTATTTTAAAGATTATTGCTTTTTTTAAAATAAATACATCAACCACTAATGCCATATGTAGAACAATGAAATATTTTTATGGATGCTACACGTTAAAAATAAATAATTTGTGTTAAATCTGTGAAAAACTCTCATAATTATAAATTGCCATCTATCTGTAGAGATTGCAAAGAATAATATGGAGCACGAAAAATTTACATGACTTGTAAGAAGAAGAATGTTGCATAAATACTGAAAAATGATTTACATGACTTTTTCTAAGCATAGATCAATAAACATTTTTTTCATTTTCGGACTCCATGAAGCCCTCCCACACCTGGCATCCATTATCCACCTACAAAAAAAAAAAAAATGTGGTATGAGTTTCAATCCAATATGGGTATTTGGGCAACTTTTGTTTGTCTTAAGGCAGTAACTCAAAGTGACACTTCCTACACCGTACTCATACAAGAACTATACATTTCATATGAATACCACATTATACACATATACAAACAATGCCCTATCTTCTTCCACATAGCAAGATTTTTTTTTAAAAAAAACTGATCTGCCTAACTTAAAGATAACACACAAACCAAATTGTACATACAGGGCCATGAACCTCTAATGTGCACCACAAAAATGAAACCATAAAATCTACTGCATTTACATGAAATTAGGTGTTGCATACCAACATATACAGTTATTGCCACTACTTTTACACACATAAAAAAAAAAAAACAAATCCAAATGCTATGTCCACATGCAACATTCAAAATTTGGGGGTCGATCTCCGGCTCGACATGGTTGAGGGAGACGTATCTGTGTTTATTCCAGTATTTAACACCACTGCTTTTAATTAACACATTACAATCCAGACAAAACTATAGATAGGTGGGTATTGATTGGAAGCTATTTATAACAATGTTGACCTCACTTTTATATTTTTGAGGTGTGTAGTAAATGCATTAGGAGATGAGATGGAATCAAGGCCAATGCACAAGCGATGGGCCAATATTTTACAACAAAATACACATGAATATAAGTACCAATCATGATCATAAATGTCTAATGCTTGTTTTATCTGTTTTAGTATTGATGTTTGCTACATCAACCATTGAAAAAAAAATCATTTTTACTTGGTAACCTCAAATTCTTATTATTCTACATTAATAGATCAGATCACAAATCAAAGAATAGATAAACACACAGGTTTCACATTAACACATCCCAAAAAGATGGAGAAGAATGTTGAAGTTTTTACACTGGATTTTCATAGATGCAGAATCAAATATCAAAGTGAACTGTTCTCTTAAGCAACAGAAGGCTATCCAACTGAAACCTTATTTGAAGTAACATTCTACTATGGACATGACAGTTGAACCATATAATCCTAATAAGAAAACGGACTGAATAATTTAACTTTCACGGGTAACCAAGTTGTTCATGAATTTAATAAGAGTTTACTGTCTTGAAATATTAAATTTCTCTAGTTGCAGACTCAAGCATTTTTAAATAGAGAAAACAAAAAATTATCCAACTCACATTACAAAACAAAACTTGTAAGGTATGAATCTCATACTTGTAAACTCCACATCCTATTGATGTTATTATTTTGCTTTTGGATCCATGTCTGTTGAAAAGAACTTGTTCCTCTAAATCATGTAATGGACCAATTAACCCACATCATCCAATTTCAACATGTTTATTTTTTATAAGCCTATACAAGCAAACATAGAAGAAATCACCCCTATTCATTTTTAGGCCAGAAAAGCAATAGTAAACTTGATTGGGTCCTGTGATGTCATCTACATGAGGTCCTAGAATTTCACATTGCAAGGTCTGGGGCAGAGAGACCTAACGAAATCATGATTGGTGAGGCGGCTTATCTTATCTGGTCATCTTATTATCCATTTTTTCTCCTCCAAATGCTCTAAATTTTTCTTGACATTTTATATTCATAATCATGTTTCAAGACTCATTCCCGAGGATATTAAACACTTGTCCTAACATATAGCAATGCAATAACAAAGAGTTGATTAGTTATTTTAAAACTCCATTTACATCGAGTCCATATTAAGGCTGACTGTAATCTATAACACTCCAATACACATTTTAACTGAGTTTATAACAGGCCATGTATTCTTTGTTTATTTATTTGTTCATGGGCTGCTACTTTGGCAAGGAGATATCGGGCTTCAATAGCATATTGGCCATGACTATGTTTAATTTAATAGAGCACCTAATCTACTCCATACCCTATTCCAACTTCTCCCAACCTCTCCATCAGCGATTGAAGAATGCTTTAAACTCAACTATCCAACAATTTTTTTTTGCTATCTAAGCATTTATTAATAATCTTATTAAAGCATACAATATACAATAAACCACTATATATTGGGTAAGATAAAAGCAATACATTCATCCACCTGGGAACTGGAAACATAGATATAGTACAAGTCCATGCATCACCAACCAATGCAATCATAATCTACACAGTATATCACTTCTTAAAATCAAGTTTGCATTAAAAAAACAATCAATCATCACACTCCAAAATCTGATATACACAGGACAGAGAAAAAAAAGCACACACACACACACTCCTGTTATTAAAGATGATGGGTGATGCCTCCCTTTCTGGAAGCCTAATTTTTTTCATTGATACTGTATATTTTTCAAACTATTTGATCATAGTTAAAACCTTTGTTGCAATTCCATGCCTGTAGGAGTCTAGAAATCCTATGGATTTTTTTCATAATTCCTACTATATATAGGTTGTTTTGGCCTGTAAGGCTGTTCTTTTTTTTTTCTTATATGAATTCCTTTTCTTATATCAAATTATGTGTATTTGTACCCAAGTATAATAGCAAATGCATCATTTTGATTACCAATCAAATAAAATACAAGAAACATCCCCAAAACAGCTAACCCAAACCCCTTATTTAGACGTGATCTTTTTTTGGATAAGGTTGGTGTCGATGATCAGAATTCTAGACAAGAAAACCCACAAGAGTTCATATATCACATATAAAACCAACCAATGAAGGAGAGATCACATTCTATTACATTATACATGAAGTCCTATGTAAGGTAACATAGACATGATCTACATCTGTATAACTGAAAAACAAAGCATCACAACTCATCAGGAATGATAGGCATCCATATACAACAACATAAACCCTATTTTTTGTTACTACACCACCGTGAAAATGAGGTTTAACATTCCCAAAATAATGAAATCCTAGCATACAAACAGTATGTATTACCTCGATAGTTGGATCTTCAGAAAATCCGAAAAGGTGACACGAGCTCGGACTGTCAAGGGACGAAGACGGAGATGGAGATGTTGGTCCACACGAAAGGTGGACGTCCGGCGATCAACAATGGCGAGAACAGAGAGGATCCGGTGCAATCATGTCGCGGCGCAGAGAGGGGTTAATGATCTTCTCCTAAGGTTTGCATTTTGGAGTTGTTTGGCACTGAGAGATGGACGATCCCTTCCGTTCAATCTGATTAGGGTTTCATTCAGCCGATCCCCTTTTTGGTTTCTCTGTAGTAGTCGACGCAGAGGGGTGAGGAGAGAGAGAGAGCTATTCGAAGAATGCCTTAAATACCTATTGTAATTTGGGGTTAGTAGTAGGGGCACATAGGTCATTTCACATCGTCTTACATTATCCGATTGGCGACTGCGGATTAATAAGTGCCGGGTCTTTAGCTTATAAAAATGGGGGTATAATATCTGAACGAGGATTGATAAGCTCTTATACTGGGGTGTCAACCAAACATGATTAATACTCAATAAGCTCTGATTTTCCTCTTTCAGATGAATAAGCTCTGATATTTGGATGCACCAAACACCCCTTAGTATTTTAAATTTTTTAAAAACATAAAGGTGTAGTTTCGATAGAGACGTAAGTTATTAGAGTTTATGACTATTCTATAGGAATAGATAAGTATATCAGTGGAATAAATGATTCCTTTATTGGTTGTGTTTTTAGTTAGATTTATAAAAAGTGAAAAAATGATTTGATCTATAGCTAGGTCGAGGTGATAAAATTAATTTGATAGTGTACTATTTTATACTAGTGAAATAGATTGGGTGAAATAACAATACTAGAACATAGTTTTTTAAAAAAAGTCTTCTATGATTTTCGAAGTGATTTGAATGGTTGGAAACTTGGAATCCATGCCTATTAATAGATATTGGAAGTTGGAACACCCTTTCAAGGCATCCCATGAGATTCAGTCGCCTCCAATCTAGATCGTTGAATCTCAATTGCCAAGTGCACCAACAAAGTGCCATATTACGTTGATCGCGTGCGTATGCTAACGGTGTTTAAGCATCATGTGCATAACATCTTACCATTCATAAAGCAAACAATATTTTATACACACCACATTTTATAAGTGCACAAAACTTTTCTCTCTAACCGATGTGAAACTAAAATTCAACACACAAAATTATAAATATAAGACGCAAACTTACAAGACAAAAAAAATACATTTTGAAAATTACTAACAATAATTGCAAGGAAAAAACTTAATCAAGATCGGATTTATAGTTGTTAGATTTTAGAGAAGAATAGAATAATGAGACCTAATTTTTATTAGAGAAGTATTAAAACCATTTATAAAAAGACCTAATACACGTGTAACACAACAATACACGTGTAACACAATAATATAAAACATATATAATCTAACAATAGTGATAATAGATCCATTAAGATAAATGAAATACAAGCAATCCCAATAAAAATAAAAAAAAGTAAGGAAGTTCTTATCCACCGCGTTTCACCGGCTGTTATTGGCTTTTTACTTTATTCTCACTTATTTTTATGTCCTCTTATATCCTCTTATCACCAATTTCCTCTATCTTGTTATTGGAATAGATATGTCTACAGTTTGCTTAAAAAAAAAGAATCTATGTGATTCCCCGTGAGATTATGTCAACATACAATCGGCCTTAAGGCAAGGTCATCAAGGCAATTGTTTAGGGCTCCCTTCTAAGAAAGGCCTCTAAGAACCATCTATTCACTTAACTTAGTAATATGTACTGTGAAATGTGTTACTTTAATTAATCCATCTCAACTAACTTTCTCAATCTGTTTGATATTCCCAACCTAGAATTTCTCTTTTCCCCAAATCTCTCCAACCATAATCCAATAGACATTCTGATTTTGAAAATTTAATTTAATTTTTTTTATCAATTGCATATGATATTGTATAATATTTTAATTTAAATGTTGTGTATCTATTTAGTAATATTGGTAGTGTGCAAGATTGAAACAATATAGTGGGTTGTATGAGAACAAAAACGGAGGAGGGAGGCGATGGAAAGGCGCCGGGGAGGGGTAGGGCCATTGTTTTGTGAGAGTTGGTGAAAGAGAGAAAAAAATAGTAAGAAAAGGGGCTGGGGGTAAAAATGGAAGAAAAATGGATGAGGTTAAGAGAGAATAAATAGGAGGAACTAGATATAATAGGTGTTGATACCTGAGGAGCTATTGTTAAGTGAAAAAGTTGTAAGGACTCAAAATTAATATAAGAATATACTGAGGGACCTGTAATTAATTTTCCCATTTTTTTTTTAAAGGCAAGCAGTCTCCAAAATTTTATAAACAGTGGTGATACCCAAACCCCAAATCATAAGCCTCATTCACAAGCCTCATGAGGTGTCATCACCTTATTGGTTGGTTTGTTGACTTTGAAAAAGTGTAAAATGGCAAAATACAGATATGTCATTCATTAAAAATATATCTCATTAATCCAAATCCCTTTTTTTCTCTATTAAGTTATTAATATTTCACATGAATTACGGTTACACTAAAATTTACCTATTTTAAAATTTGAAATTAAAATCCTTATCTAAAAATTGAATTTTCTATTTCAGTTATACTAAATCTTCCTAAATTAGAACTATTACATTTATGGTTTTGAAACTACACAAAACTGTTACATTCATGGTTTTGAATACACAGCACAGAACTGTTACATTTAAGGTTTTGAAACTACACAGAACTGTTACATTTATGCTGGATCTTAATTTAATAAATATAACAGTTATATACATGTAAGCACATTCAAAGAAATCCAAATTACTAAAACTAACTATTAGAAAATAAACAGCTCAGAATGTAACAATGTTTCTTACATGACAAATGGTACATGTATTCAGATTTCTGTTTAGATCTATAAATGTAATAGAATTGAAAAATAATACATTTAAGATAACATATTACATGTTAGCACATTCAAAAGACATCCACAAATGTAACACTATCAATGACACATTATTTACCTCCACATCCACAAATGTAACACTATCAATATCACATGTTACATGTAAACACATCCAAAAGAAATCCAAATTTAACTCACTGATATTATGAATGCAACAGTTTAAGTAAATGTAACAATATCTTGACTATCAATGAAACAGTTATGTTAACAAATAGTGAATGTAACAGTCTTGATTATCTCACATTGCAATACATGTAAACATATTCAAAAGACATCCACAAATGTAACAATAACAAGAATATATTAATGTCACATATTACAAGTAAGCACATCCAAAGAAATTCAAATTTAACTCACTGTTATTATAAATGTAACAGTTTACTTGAATTTAACAGTATCTTAAGTATGAATGAAATAGTTATCTTAACAAATTAGTGAATGTGACAGTCTTTTGATTATCTCACATTGCAATGCATTTTCAAATGTAACAGTTATTGGACAGTGGTAGATGCACATAATTAACAGGAGGTCGGAGTCGGGGCTGAATCCGAACGCTCCAATGTACGTCCCGTGGGCGTATCGGACGGTCGAGGACTTCTCCTATGCGTGGTGGGATCTCGTCCGTTCATCCCCCTGGTTCCGCGACTACTGGCTCTCCGATTGCTTCCACAACCCAATCGTCGGATCCGATGATGACAACGGTTGCGGATCCTTCCTCCCTGACGACCTCTTCGACGACGATCTAGACCATCCGCGTAAGAACTCGATCGGTGGTTTTCGAGAGTTTTTCTGTTGTCGGTTCAACTTACCATAACCACCGATCGAGTTAAATAGGAATGGATCTCTTACGGATATTCATTGTTGTGGAGCACATAAAGAGAGAAAGAGAATGAATGTAAATAACAAGTGAATAGTATTTGAGATTCATGATTTTATATGATGCAAAGAAGAAGAAATACAGTGATTAATAAAATCTTCTTGATCTTCGGATTAAATCAAAACAATTTTTTTTATTGGAGGTGGTTATCAATTAAAGGGTATAATAGACAATACATACTTGCCACCTCATGGGGCTTGTGAAATTGGGGCTTGGGAATCATTATTGTTTTATAAATTATAGAAATAGCCCAAAAAAAGCAAAGGAAAGAAGATTAATTTTATAAATTAATCAGAAACTCTTAAAAAAATCCAATCTCTCTCTCTCTCTCTCTCGATCCCAGATTTCCATTAAAAAAATTGATCTACTCCATTCGATCCTACAATCCAACGGTAATGATTACGTGTTTTGGTTTTAGATTGATCTGTATTGTTTTTTCTTTTATTGATTCTGATGTTTTTTCATCAATCGCATTTGATTGGTATTTATGTTGAATTCTAATCTGCATGCTTGCTTGATTAATATATTCTTGATGAATGCTATATGCATGTAATGCTTTTAAGTCACAGGTGATTTTGAATGTTGAATATATTATATAATGTGATATCATCATTTTTAAACCAAATTGTAGACTAGTATCCATTCCAATCATAATCCAAATAACGCTGTCTGAATGGGGGTGAAAGGAAAAAAAAAGCAACAAACCATTACAATGGAAAGAAAAATCACGAGAAAAGGCTGTTCACAAGAACCAGAGAGTTTGATGTAGAAAATGCTTCTAAATATAAAACCTCCACCCCTACATGGTTTAGACGCTACCCCGTGATATCATCATTTCTAAGCCCGGTTCAGGTAGCGATATAAGTTATTTTGTGATACGTAACTATTTCAATATGTATAAGGAATAAACCACTTCCTGTTTGGTTGTTTAGTCAATTTTTTGAAAAATTTAATAATAGAATTCTTGTTGTTTGATTGACAACTATATAAGTTTTTTTTTATTTATGAATAATATACGGTTAAAGAATTATAAGGGGTGAAAAATTTCTTGCCTAACCATTTGTTGGATAAACCAATTAATTTAAAATTTTAAAAATTATAAGCAGATAAACCAATTAATTTATAATTTACAATTGTAGACATTTGTTGGGCGTTGCCTAGCCAACAATGATTTGGATTTTTTTTTTTTTTGTTAAACAGAGGATTGGCCTTCCCGAATTGAATATCATATTATCATGCATGCAATTTCTTTGTTTTTTTGTTTGTAAGATTGGTGTCCTGGGTATAATTGGTTTTGATCCCCTGATCTCCATATATATGCACGTACGTCAGATAGATTCTAGATCCAAATATATTTTCCACGTTTAACTTTTTAATCCAATATCTTCCTTTTCTAGGCCAAAAATTATTAAAGTTGAAAATCTAATAATACAACGGTATTCAAAAGCTGAATTTGTAACACAAGATTCCAACAATTTTAGTGTTTCAATCTCACATCCAAATGCAGCTTTAGAATGAGATTTTGAATTTTACAGTTTGGAGTTGTTAGTGTTTATATGGATAAAAGTTACTTTATTTGGGTAAAATTTGGTTGGTTAGGATGAAACTTGGTTTCATTTGTTAGGATAAGATTTAATTCGTTATTTGTATTCCTCTATGACTAAATAAAGCAGAATTATCATATCACCACTCCTTTTATCTGTATTTATAAATCTCTTCAAACAGAAAGATCATTTGTGCTTGTTGAGCTGAGAATTTTTACTGCTATGAACAGGCACCAAGGATCTTCAAGAGCAGAAAAGCAAAGAAATGGAACCTCTTCACAAGGCACCGGGCAATGCAAATAATGTCGTGAGAGAGCACACTATGAGTTTAAGTTCTTCAGAGGAAGAGCTTGTAAGTCTGACATATGTTACAAGTTTCCTTGTTATACATTATTCATTCTCTGGTGTGTAGTGTGTTTGGTGCTTGATTGCATTGGAATGAGCAGATGCACATATTGAATCATTGCCTTGAGCATGAAAACATCTTCATTCGGGAGGAGAGAGCATTGATGAAGCATTTCAAACTGCCTGAAGAGAAGAGGAAAAAAGATGTCGCGAGTGCTCCAATGAAGGAAAAGATAATAGAAAAGGTTAAAATAGGTCTTCTTTTTTTTTTTTCCTTTTTTATTAGGTTAAGTGGTGAGATTTTTGATCCCATGCTACTGTTGTTGCAAATCATGTTTCATTAATTGTACAGGAAAAAAAAGATTAGATCTGCAAATTCTGTTTTGTTTCTATTGATTTTAGCTTTTAGTGTTGATTTTGATAGAGTGAAAAAGAGCAGCGCAATTCAAAATATTACTTTTGTCTGATATTATTGTTTTAAATGCTGCAGCAGAAAAAAACAGAGAAGACAAATGCCATGTATGTCAAAATTTTGTTTGGTGTTCATTCATTTCTCTCATTCTGTTCTGCCAATTTTGATTTTTATGTTTCTGGGTTATTCTAACTAATCTACTTGTTAATTAATTGAATGAATTAGGAGGCATAAAAATTTGTTTCCAAATCTCATGGTTTATGATCATGGAATTTATGTAGTTAGGATGGTTTGTGCTAAATGGGGCCAGAGGAATGAGGAAGATGCTATAGACAAGACCATAAAAATGAATAAAATGAGACCTTAAAATAGAATGTGATGTAGAGGTCATTGTGCATTTTGCCATTCTCCTTTCTTTCTTCATAATTTTATTTGTAACCAGAGTGGGATTAGAATCCTAAATGATTTTAATATCAAAATTTCTTTTCTTTTTATTACTAAACTTTTATATACACAGTTTTCTTGAGAAAAAAAAAGAATGCAATGGTTTTATACTCCTATTTGTGAAGTGTATGAATTATATTAAGCTCTTGATAGCCTTATGTATTTCATAATGTATAACTAAAATAAAGTGGCAATATATCATAGGACTAGTCCATTTATTTGTGTTTGTAAATCTCTTCAGATTGAAGGATCGTCTGTTTTCACTGATATGAGAACTTTAATTGCTGAGAGGCGTCATGATGAATATCTGGAGCAGAGAAAGAAAGAAAAGGAACCCCTTCCCATGGCACTGAGAGAGTTGCGCAATCCATATAATCCTATGAAAGAGGAGGGTATGGGTTTATGCTCATCAGAGGAAGAGCTCAATAAGCTTGTAAGTATGATATGTTTTATAATTTTCTTTGTTCTACATTGTTTGTTCTCTGGTATATTTGATGCTTTGGTTTCATTGGAATGGGCAGATTCACAGCTTACATTATCGTGTTGAGCATGAAAACATCTCCATTGTGGAGAAGAGACAGTTGATGAAGAAAATCTATAGGCTTGAAGGGACGAGGAAAAGAGTTATCGAAAATGATTACATGAAGGTGAAGATGCAAGATTCAAAATCCAATTCTCAAGACCAGGTTAAAGTAGATCTATCTTTTCGAAACCCTTATTCATTTATTATGCTGGTAACCTGTTCAAAATTTGGGAATAATTTATCAAGAATATAAATTCGCAAATCTGTATAATTCAGATTAAGTTCGTGTTTGGAAAAGAGTCGTGAACCATTGCGATTTGAATCCATGACATTGTGGTTGCAAATTGAGTTACTATTCCAAACCCCATATAGGTCTTTCTTTTCAAAGTCCCATATTTCATTTATTATACAAAAATAAAAAAGATCCGCCAAGTGATATATTGATTCTGTTTTGTTTCTATTAATTTTAAATTTTTGCTGTCAATTTGATGGGGTGAAAAAACACAACAGGCTTTCAATTCAAAAGTTGCTTTTATTTGATGTTAATGCTTTCTGTGCTGGAGCAGATAATTATTAAACTAATTAGATTATGTTGACAAGTTGGCATTATGTCTGAATTTTATTTGGTGGTCATTCATTTATCCCATTCCATTCTGCCAGTTATGATTCAGATGCTTGTGAGTTATTCAACTACTCTACTTTTTAATTAATTAAAAGAACTAAGAGTCCATATAAATTTGTTATAAAATCGTGTGTTTGTGATCATGAAATTTATGTAATTAGGATGGTTAGTGCTTAATGGGGTCCGAGGAATAAAATGCAATAGGCAGGACCATAGAAATGAATCATATGAGATATTATCATACAATGTGAGTCTTTCTTGTTAAACTGAGTAGGGTTAGGTCTTTCAATGCCAAAATTTCTGTTCTTTTTATTACTGAAATATTTTTAACCATTTTTTTTTATGTAGTATATGAAAAATATGTAATCATTTTTATGCATTCAAAATGCAAATTTTACCAAAACCATGCATTCCTGAACTAAATAAAATGGATATATGTCATATTGCTAGTCCATTTATTTGTCTTTGTAAATCTGTTCAGACTGAAGGAGCACAGGTTCTCGCTGAGATGAGACCTATAATTGCTGAGAAAAGGCACTACACGGAGTATCTGGAGCTGGAAAGGAAAGAAATGGAACATCTTTATACGATACCGGGAGATTCTGCAATGCAACAATTAATGCTGTGAGTGAGAAGGATATGGGTTTAGACTCTTCAGAGGATGAACTCAGTGAGCTTGTTTTTTTTTTTTTCGCTTGGTCGCTCAGTGAGCTTGTAAGTGTTGATATATTGGTTCTACCTTGCTCATTCTCTGGTGTATTTGATGCTTTGGTTTCCATTGGAATGAGCAGATGCACAGATTGAATTATGGAATTGAGAATGGAAGTATTATGGAGGATAGAGAGTTGAGAAAGGCTATCAAACACCTTGGAGGGATGAGGAGAAAATGTCTTGAGAATGCTTCCATTAAGTTACAGATGCAACTTTGGAGAAGAGTGATTGAGAATTCTTCCATGAAGGCAAAGATGCAAGATTCAAGATTCCATGAGGTCTTTCTTTTCAACATCCCATATTCATTGAGGTGGAGATCCCAATTGTGCAAGGGATTTTTTGAGGTATGGCCAGAGCTCAAGGACGAATTCGTATGGCAGCTGGGAGAGGGAGCGGCATTCCGATTTTGGGACGATAGATGGTGCGGGTCGCTGCCACTGCGAGACTTGTTTTCAAGACTGGCGGGGAAAGCGACGAGGACGGAGGGCAAAACACGCGACTATTGGCTAGCAGAAGGTGGATGGGACGTATGCATGCACCGCAGATTGAGAGGTGAGGAGGTACAACAATTCTCAGACCTGCTAGGCTTGCTTCAACTGCATGCACCGGTGGACGATATCGAAGACGAGCTCGCATGGACAAGGAAACCGGGACTGGGTTACACGGTCAGGAGCAGGTATAAATGGTGGAACCGGGCCAACGTGACGGGAGGAAATGTGGCTGTGCTCGCGGAAGTGATCTGGCAGGCTAAAATACCGTTGAAAGTGAAATGTTTTAACTGGTTTCTACTGCAGAACCGCCTGGTGACAGAGTCCTTCCAAGCTCGTTGGCGATCGATGGAAGCGATCGAGTGCCCGTTGTGCGGGGGAGAGGAGGAGACAACTGAACACATGTCTCGCCAATGCCCGATTGCAACCAAGCTATGGAGAGGTCTAGCAGGGGCTTCAGGGAAGTCATTGGGTGGGCGCACCTTGGAGGAGCTTTGGGAGGCGGCACATCGCATGCGCAAGCGAGATGACAGGAGCAAGAAGGGCCGGGTATGGCTATCGGTTATCCCGGTAAGCACTTGGGCGATCTGGAGAGCGAGAAATGAGGTGGTATTCAAGGGAGCAACGTTCTACTTCGAAAACCTATGGGAGACAACGATACAATGCATTCGAGACTGGGGAATGGGAATGTGTGGAGTTTCAAGCATCCACATCAGCGATAACGTCTTCCTTATCATGGAATAGTGCGGAAGTGGGACGGGACGAGGTAGAAATCTTTTCTACTTGTACTGGCCTATTTTTCGATGAAGATAGGAGGGTCAACGTAGCTTGGCGAGTGCATGAGTTATTTTATCTAAAATTTCTATGTATTTGTTTACGTTTTTTATTCTTCTATTCTCAACCCGTTCAGTCATGTTATTTCTCAATCATGAAATAGAAATGACTACATTCTCGTTCAAAAAAAAAACATCCCATATTCATTTATTATGCTTATCACCTGTTCAAAATTTGGGAAGAACAACTTTTCATTTAAACCAACTTTATGTTGGAAACGAGTTGTAGGTCTCGTTTGGAAATGGGTTTGGGTGTTTGCTTTTTCACCAAAAGTTTGGGTTTAAAACTAAGTTTGCAGGATGCTGTCACTTCATCGATTATAGAAAAATTAGCTTTTGATCACTTTTTGGAAAATAGTGTCTATAACTTTTAATTAAGCTGCAACTTTTTTTTTCTAGTTTGAAAATGGTTTTGGAGAACTCAGCTTTCTGCAAACTAAAAAGCGCCCCAAACCTGTTTTCAAACGGGATGCAAAAACAAAATTTTTAAAATCTTTTCAAACTCATTTTCACACGTAGGTTAGTAACATTGAACAATAAAAAAATTATGACATGTAAAATCATCACTGTTCTACTATTATAACATAAAACATTACAAATACTTCTAAAATCAGGTTATAATTTTCAATTTAGGGAAAATTATCAACAGATCCTAAAATCTGTCAAGTTTTTTCATTTTTATTTTTACTTCTGTTGCACAAGTAAAATATGTTTATATGTAATTCGTTTAACATGTGAATGATTGAATAATTGCTAATGAGACATTATTTAAACTAGAATGATATTTTAATGAAAAGTATGCATTTAATTCATGAATTAATCAATAATTAAGAGCATTAAGTAACAAGGTTTATTATACACAAAAAATTAAATCTTCCTAGTGATTCATTAATTCTGTTCTATTTATATTTTATTTATAGCAATTAGGTGTTGATTTTGATGGAGAGAAAAAAGAGCTGCAACCTCTCTGTTCAAAAATTAAGTCTCAGGCTGAGAAAATGAAAGTTAGAGAAGGTGAGGTTAGTGCCTTCAATGTGGGACTCCAGGATAAGGTTTTGAATAAAGATCATGACCTGAGAAAGGCTAGCGAAGATGGGGTAACTACCATATCTTTACTTTATCTGATATTATTGTTTCAAATGCAGCAGCAGAAAATGTTTGTTTTGCAAACACCTCAACTTTTTTGTGACATGATTTTCTTTTTATAAGTGCAATGCTTTCTGGTTATCTTCTCTTCCGATATTAGACTTTCATAGAATCAAGAATGTTTAGACAACTGATTAGGTTATGTGACAAGTTGCTCAGTATGTCTAGATTTTGTTTGGTTGTCATTTGTTCCATTCCATTCTTCCAATTTTGCTCTGATGTTTGTAACTTGACCAACTAATCTAATTTTTAATTAAATTAAAAAAAAAATAGTACATAGAAAAATGGTTTTGAAATCTTCTGGTTTGTAATCATGAAATTTATGTAATTGGGATTGTTTGTAATTAGATGGGGCCAATATAGAAAATGTGACACAAATGAGACATTTTCCATGGAATGTGATACAGAGGTCACTGTGCACTTTGCTATTTCTCTTTTCTCTCTGCATGATATTTTTAATTCGTAAATTGATTTGTTTTAGGATCATGAATGAATTCCAATATCAAAATTTCTTTTATTTTGCAATATTTTGTTTTGCTCTCCTATTGGTGAAGTCTTTGAAATACATTGGACTTTTCGTTTCTGTAATATCTGGTCTAAATGTTGACAAACTTGTGTATTTCAGAAAGCATGTTTTCACCAAAATCCAGTGCAGGATATAACAGGACTGGAAGCACTTTCTGGTGCTGAGGTTAGTTCAATCAATTGCATTCTCTACTATTCTTACCTTTCTTATATAATTAATCTCCAGTCTCATACACTGACTCATCATCTGATCATATTCCCTTTTCAACCTTTAGTTTCACAGATTCATGTCACAGTTCAGCAGCTACAAAGAATTCAGAGAAGACTATGAAAGGCGGATTTTGAGCAGTGAGAAGCCAATATCTTCTGCAGAAGCTCCAACACCGAATGAATCGGAGATGCCAGAGAAGGAAGAAAATAATGAAACAGTAGAGTCGGGAGCGAATGGGAAGGTGGAAATTATTCTAGAGGACTCTGAAGAGTGGATCATCGTAGAGAAATCTCAAGAGCAGTCTCCAGCTTCTCTTGAGTTGAAAAGAGAGGAAGAGCTTGCCAAAACTAATGTGGGGGGGGGGGGGGGGGAATGGGATTCAGTCAGTATCGGATCCCATCAGTTTTGGTCTATCATGTGTCGGTCCCTCATTGGTGATTGACAATAACTAATTGTTGTTTATTCCTAAACCTTTGTCTACTCCTCTTTGCGGGAGCACTACTCGTGTAACTACGGAGGGAGTTTCTCTCCTGACCCATCCAATATTCGGATCACTTGTAATCTTTATTTAAGATATGAAAAGTTTATAATTTTCTAAATTAAAAATAAATAAATAATGAGATCCAGTGCTGTTTGAATCCCATATCCAAATCAAGCCTTGGAGAGGCAAGAAAAAGGTATGTGATTTTGTTGTTGAATATATGTTCTTGTTTTGCACGGTTTATTTCCTTTTCTTTAGGAGATGTCTTGAAGATTCGAATTCAGGTTTCCTCGGTGAAGAAGTGGTATTTCTATCAATCTGCCAAGAGGTTGTTCGGTCTGACTTCCTCGATCTTTCTTAGATTGCTTTGTTATCTCTGCCTTTAATTTAAACATTGGTTTAAGATAAAAGAAGGTATATTTTGTATAAATTGTCTTGCTATATATTGCTTCCATAGATAATAGTTAAAAGGAAAGAATTTGATGTAGCCTATTTGAAATGGCCCTCATTTTCTTATAAGTTTTGTTGTAACTAAGCAGTGCACATCAAACAATTTGTGACACCCCTTGCAAAACATTGTGACACCCCTTGCCAAGCATTTTTTCTTCTATCTTCATAATACATAATGCTTCTCTTAACAAACAAATATACATTGAATACTGTTCTGATGTAATCTATACCTCCTCTTTAACACTTGTTCACCTTTTGAGAAGGTTAGAATATATCCTATCAAAGATCAATCCGACATGAGAAGTTAAAAAGTACATGTACTTAGGTAGACATGGGTCAACATGGGCTTAAAAAAGGACTCAGTCAAACCATGGGCGTTGTTACACCCAATTATTTTTACACTCCAAAATACAGTCTTACATAACTCGTTACAAATACCTAGTTAGAGGATGTATATACGTCTTTAATATTTTTTCTTACACTTATGAAAAATGGTTCATTCAACTCAAAATAGATCAATACACACTTTTTATTAAAACATATATCTCATTAGACATGTATAATAAGAGTTTTTGTTGGTAAGAAACAAATCTAACATTCTCCATCAAGCCATGCTAGAACTCTGTCCATAACCATGAAATGGGTTTACAAACCGATAGTGGGCCAAAGCCCACAATACCAGCCCATGAGGGCCTTGTTCCACATTTTTCCAGCCTTCGCACTTGGCGAGGCTCTAACTCAAACGCCCCCAACTTCAATTGCCCATATGAAATAAATAGGGAAAATTAATTAGGATTCCCTGACCCAAAATCTCATCCCCGTCAAAGAAACCCTCCTCTCCCCATCCCATTATCATCTCCTTTGTTAGCGGTGCGTGGGAAGAGCGAAATAGTCTCCGACGACATCGACAGCGAGGTTCCGAGGGAACCTTCCGACCACTGGGTACAGTGATATAACTTGACACAAGTGGTTTTATATTTTGTATTTTTTATATATGGCTTTGTTTTCTTTTTGTTTCACGGACATGTGTTTTGTTCTTGTATGTTATTTTGTGGTTTAGATAGATAGATGTTATTTGAAGTGGGTATGATATTTGTTGAGAGTGATAGGTCATCGAAAAATGTTAAGATCTATGAAACATTAATTTGAAGATGTTCTGTTTGTTGGATCAACTGTTTCATCTGGAACATGAAAATAATAATTTCACCTAATCACACATAATACTGGGTTTTCTTCTGTTTCTTTTTAAGATTTGATACATGAGATTTGTTTGGAAAACCTGTTGATACCTTCAATTATACCTGATTTGGGTCACAAAAAAAAAGAGATTTGGGTCACAAAAAAATCCAACTTTTGTGCCTCCATTTGAGTGGGACATACGATTAAAAATTGCATCTCTGTATCAAAATCAGAGTTTTGGTGTTTTTTTGGATTAGGTGACTGTGGGATGTTGGTGTTTGGTGAGACTTTGTCATCCATGATTTGAAATATTCGGCTTTTAAGGTAAAAAAATAGTGCTTGTGAGTTGTGATTCACCCTTAAATCTTTTTCTGAATGTGTATATCACTAACCCTAGGTGACTATGGATTATTTTAATAGGCTTGGATAAATTTTGATTGTTTTAGGGGCTTCCATGTGACAAAAGAACCGTAAAATTCATTGTTCAATTTTGATTGTTGATATGTACACCCTTATGTTCTATTATACCAATTTGAAATGTATATTGTTTAGTGAGGTTAAATGGACAACAAAAAATGCAATATTTATGTTTACAATATTCTTTGTACACTTATATACATCATATGTGCACCCTTAAAACCTTGTATTCTTTACAGTTGTAGGGGTTATAGTTCTTTTATGGTATTGAATGTGGAATAACCAAATTTTATCATGAGTGACAAGTAAATCATTGCCTCAATATTATGATTTCTTTTGGTACATATCTGCCAGATTGCCACCTCAACAATTAATTGCATTACTCTTTTTTATTTGTGATTCTGGATAGACTCTCTAAGGAACACAATGAGACCCCAACTTTGTATGTACTCTCCTAAATTTCCCATATTATTACATAATGTCATTGGTTTCTTAAAACGATGCTTCACTTTTATGGAGGAGGAAAAAAAACTACATCTTGAGCACTGCTATTTTAAGATCAATGATCTCTTGGATTTTAGTAGTTTTCTAATAAGAATGTATAGCAGATTAACTCACATCTTAACGCAATTCAGCTGATAAAAGATATGCAGTAATTTTCTAGTTTACATCAGTGTGAGGTTTAGTTGAGTTTCTCGATTGAACAAAAATAAATCCAAAGTCCATATCTAGCCAAGAATAAATCATACGAGGAAAGTGAAGTTTAAATTGTGGGAGTTGAGTCAAACCTGCTGGTTGCATATGGTTATATTTTGCTCCAGGGTATCTGTGGGAGTTGTTGGAGTTGAGTCAAACATTGATGGACCTTGGCATGGTTCTTGTGCCTGTGCACTCTGATTTCAAAGGGTGCCAACATTAACATGTATTAATGGTGGATTTGAAAGGCCATCAATTCATAGAGTACAACTCTATGAGAAACATTACTGGGTTTGAACAATAGATGGACCAATTTGTGAGTGTTAAATTTTAACATTAGTATACCATTATATTGTATTTATACACTGTTAAAGTCCTCATGTGCATTGTTAAAGTTATCATGTACACTGTTAAATTCCTCATGTACACTATTACAAGTATATGTACACTGATAGTGTGAAATTAAAATGTGTAGGTTTAGTGGCTGAAAATGTATTTCAGACTTAATCATTTCATCTCGAGTGTTGAAGACTGGTCAATCATAAGGGATGACCAATGTCCACAACATCTAATAGGTCAGTGTTATCGATATATTTTCATTATTAATTTCTAAAAAAATGTGATAAGATAATATGTTTATGGTGTTTGTAGGGTTGATTACGGCATGTTTGTGCTTAAATACGGCAAGCACCTCATAAAAGGAACGAACATGGATTTTCAACAAAAAGACATTCCAAGGTTTCGAGGGGAGTACGCAGTCAAAGTCATTCTAAAAGTTAAAGAGTGAGAATCGGATAAAGAAAATACAAGAAGACTGTGAATCATATAAATAGTAAATGTAATGTGTTTGTAATATAATTTGGTGGTGGTGTAATGTGGTGTATTGTTTTACATCGGTGGTGGTGATGTTTAATGTGTTTTTAAAAATATATTTTGAACAGTTTTTATAAGATAATTTTGTAATGTAGGTTCTTTACACTGTTATGAAATATGTGCACACTGTTGTGTTTGCTATAGGTTTTCTATGTTACAATATGTACAATGTTATGCAGTATGTGTACCATGTTATGGATTTTACAGGTTTGATATTTTACACTGTGTACATTGTTATGCAGCACATGTACACTATTATAGATATTATAGGTTCTGTCTGTTACTGTTATAAATGTGTTACAGAATGTGTATGTTACACTATGTACACTGTTATGCAGCACATATACACTTTTATAGATAGTACAAGTTCTGTTTGTTACTGTTATAAATGTTACAAAATGTGTCTATTGCACCGTGTACACTGTTATCCAGCATTTGTACAATGTTATAAATGTTACAGGTTTTGTGTTTTACACTATGTACACTGATATGCAGTATATGTACACTGTTATAAATATACACTGGTATAATGTAATATACAGAATCTGTAACAAGTATAACAGTGTACACATTGGTAATAATAATGTACATAGTATAATTGTGAACATGTAACATGTATAACAGTGTACATATTGTTGATAATAGTGTACATAGTGTAACACACAAAACCTGTAACAGATATAAGAGTGTACAAATTGTTAATAAAAGTGTACATATGGTAACATGTTAACCTGATATGCACATACAACAGGTATAACAGCGTACATAGTGTAACACATACAACCTATAAAACACATTTCAAACATAAATTTTACTTTATAAACATATTTCAAACATAAATTAAACTTCATAAACACATTTTAAACAATCACATATCCTTTAAACTATAAAAAAATCATCACAGATTGTTATGAATATTTCAACAATCACATCAATGACAAAAATCACATCACATCAATTACAATTATTGTTTATATATTTCATATTGTTCCTGTATTTTCTTAATGTGATCCTCACTCTCTCTAGCTCTTTTGATGATTTTGACTCCGTACTCCCATCGGAACCTTGAAATGAGTCAGTTTGAAATACATCTTCAGCCACTGAACCTACAAATTTCAATCTCATAGTATCAGTGTGCACATACTTAACAGTATATATAAATAAAATATAACAGTGTACACTCACCACTATGTCTGTCAATTCTGCAAACCTAGCAATAGTTCTCATCAAGTTATACTCAATGTGCATATAAACATATAAAGCTCTCCCATAAATATCTTCCGAGCCATCGATGCTCTTCGGAGCTGGATCTATGCCGTCGATGCTCTTCGGAGCCGGATTTCGCAGCTTGGACGACGAAAATGGGGGGATCAGAGGATATATAATTTTGTGCTTTTGAAAAAATATAAAACAACTCTCCAATGAGGTCCCATGTGAGTATGTTTTTTGAGTAACCTCTGAAAATTAAAAGAAGCATTAATTCTATTGCACAACAGGTCTCTCCTCCAAATGATTACACAATTGAAGAGACTTGATGAATGCAAAAAAATCTTAAAAAGAAACAGAGGAAAACCCAGTATCATGTGAATGATTAGGTGAAATTATTATTTTCATGTTCCAGATGAAACAACTGATTCAACAAACAGAACATCTTCAAATCAATGCTTCATAGATCTTAACATTTTTTCGATGATCTATCATTCTCAACAAATATCATACCCACTTCAAATAACATCTATCTATCTAAAACACAAACTAACATGCAAGAACAAAATACATGTCCGTGAAACAAAAAAAAACAAAGCCATATATAAAAAAAATACAAAATATAAAACCACTTGTGTCAAGTTATATCACTGTACCCAGTGGTCGGAAGGTTCCCTCGGAACCTCACTGTCGATGTCGTCGGAGATTGTTTCGCTCTTCCCACGCACCGCTAACAAAGGAGATGATAATGGGATGGGGAGAGGAGGGTTTCTTTGACGGGGATGAGATTTTGGGGAGAAATGTCAAAGAAAGCAGGGTTATTCGCCGCCGATTTGAGCTCCCACAGCTCCGTGCTGTTAGAGTTTACACAGGGGAGAGAGAGGTCCAAAGTGGAAGTTAGGGTTCACACATGGGAGAGAGAGGTCGGAAAGGGAAGGGGGAGAGGGTTTTAAGTGAGGGGTATAAAGGGTATTTTCAACAGCTGTTAGTAACTCTGTTAGTTTGAGGGACCTAAAGATAATAGATTTTGAGTTTAGGGACTTATTATTATTGTAAAACAATCCAGGGACTTATTGTTATTATGTAGATAGGGTCAGGGACCCCTAATTAATTTCCCCAAATAAATAACATGTCCTATTAAATAATTTCCTTGAAAATTTGTGGAGAAATGAAAAAAAAATGTTAAATATGTGGTGGTTATGAAAGAATAGGTCATCTCTTGATGAGTTCGGATCCTTTGTGGTAAACCACTAACAATTTGACACATAGGCGGTGTAAAAAAAATTATGTTTATTATAGAAAATTATGTTCACTTTTTTAATACTCTTACAGCTCACGTGATAGTCTTTTATTAGTTAGAAATCTCAATTCTCTCTTGCCCAAGCCAAGAAAGGGACCAAGTGGTGGATCGATACGGAGGAATTAAGGTGATGCTAGAAACCGAAACTACCTCTATTCCGATAAGATTCATCAATTTTTGGTTTCAAATTTTAGCTTTTATGCGCTTTCAAAATCCTAATTCTGGTGGGGCTGTGGGCGATTTGGCATAGAAGAAACAACATGAACTTCCTCGACTCTTTTTTTTTTTGTTGGTTTGTTTTCTTTTGTTCTTAGGCTCTTTATCAAGAGGATGGAAAATATCTTCTCATTTTGGAGTTTAAAAATGTCAAAATCCCCCTCAATATTTTTTTAGATTTTATGTGTAATAGTTAACAAAACGGTTTTTGTGGAGAAGCTGGTTGAAAGCAATTTTTATGAAAAAAACATTAGATAATTAAAATAAACTTAATCTATGCTAACAAATATATCTCAATCTTTAACAAACATAATGATCTCAGCAAATATACATATGTAGTACCAGAACTTTAACAAATAACAAGGAGTGATCTAGCCTTAAGTGTATTGCCAATCATTCCTTGGCTGAAATTGTGTCTCTCTCCATATTTAACAAAATGGAGAAAAAGTATAAGATTACAAAATGATCTTAGCACATCCGAAGAGAAGGTGGAGTTAATACTCTCAGGGTAGACCCTAATGTAAGGGTCATTGTTTGGTACGAGGCCCGAAAACCGGGCCCGCCCAGCCCGTGACACGAGACTAAAAAATCCAGCCTTCCCAGGCCCATTCATGGGCCAGCCCGAATTGGGCCCATATGAGTATATCCGTAGGCCTGTGGGAGGCCATGTCCCATGTGCCTATTCATTTTTTATTTGTTAAAATCCAATGGGTGTAAATATTATTTCAATAAATATTATATATTTAATTAATGTCAACATTATATTTTTAATTTTTGTGTTATTTTAACATTAATATATAAATGAACAACTTAAAATAATAATAAAAAAATAAACATGCTTAAAATGTGAGCTCACAGGCCCACCCGTGGGCTCAAAAGCCCAAGCCCGGCCCATGGGTCCGTTCATGCCCGAACCTGTGGGCAGGGCCTGGTTATTTGGCCACGGGCTGGCCTGGCCCTGCCTGGGCCTGGACAACCCAGCGGGCCTGGGCACAGGGACGGGCTTAAGACCTGCCTGGGCCTGGACAACCCAGCTGGCCTGGCCCGTTGCGGATGCCTACCCTAATGTGCCATGTTGAGGGAATTAATACCTGTGGTTCTAGACCATGTGGAGAGCCACATGTATTTTGGAATCCTTGATTCTTGGTGCAGTACTAGAGAAGTAATGATCGATGTCAATGAATACGTAGTTACTTTACCATAATCAACCATCTTAGGTGTGCTACGTTAACCGGCCAATAATCAAAATTCCTAAATATTATCTATAAAATAAGGAAAATTTAGATATTAAAATTACGACTTTTTATAGTCAGCTTGTGTATATTTGATCTTTTTAAAAATATATATTTAAATATTGAAATATTTTTTTTATAAAATATAAAGTAAAATACACATGAATGAATTGAATATAATGTAAATATTTTTACTTTTTCATAATACAATATATATGTGAGATGATTTTATATGATATGTTACAGACGTGATGATTGTTTGAAAACGGGGATAGATATTAAATGAGTGTATTAATACCAAGATGAACCGCATGGAAGATCCACATTTCTAGACCAGAGATAGATTAAATATTTGACTTGTCTAAAACCTCAACCCTGTCAATTTTTTTAATTTATTTTTTATTGAAGATATCTAGCTAAACCCAAGCCAGATGGTCACATGGGTTTTTATTTCTTTGAGTTGGAAGTAGTGATTATGGATATATTTTTAAAATGCTTCATGCATCTATTGGTTTATCTTCGACTTATTAGGTTGAATTGGATTGACTTGAGCTAAACTCAATATATCTAAAAAGATGATCAGGGTTATTAAAAAAATCTTAATTAGGGGGTTGACCTATATATATATAGCTTTGCTTCATTATTGGCCTAATCTTCATTGATCATGGAGATTGAGTAAACATACTCCATACACAGTCGGTTTGCCAAGCTCACTCCCTGGTCAGTTTAAGCAAAACATATCTCCCTGGTCAGTTTATTTTTCATGTAAGCATATGATCAACGGATCAATATTTAAAATACAGTAACTTCTCTTGAATGTTTTGGATACGGATAATATTATTCAAATTTAGATATATTCATATTTGTAGTGGATATGAACATTTTCAATAATTTATATGCTTAAATATGAATACTAGTTAGGTGATTAAATGATATATTAAGGATGAGAGTTGAAATTTAGACTATATATATTCTTCTCGCCTTTGTAGTTAAGATATTTTCGAAATAGAACTTCATTGGTTATTCAAAATTTAAATGTTATGAATATAATCATATAGTATATTGAATTGAGCATGATAAATTAGAAACACATAGAAGTTTATAACATGATGTAATGCAAGCGTACATGATGCATATAATTTAATTTTAAAACAGATATATCTTCAAACTAGCTAGTGTTTGTCATATTTTTTTAATTAGAAATAGAAGAATTGGTGCAAGGGTTTTGTCAAGCCTTTTACCTAACTAAGTTATGTCTAAGTTATTGGACGATACTATAGCCCCCCGTTTGGGAAACGGAATAAACAAGTATAAGGATAGTATAAGAATGGATAGAGAAAATGATTATTTGTTTGCAGGGTATAACTTGTTATTACTAAGAACATCTTCAATGGACATGTTAGTTAACTAAGATGTTAGAGTGCCATGTCAACACTTTATCACTCAACTAGACACTCATTTACTACATCTTTATTTAGTTGGTTGTTATTACTCCAATGGACAAGCTAAATAACTAGTCAAAATAATAGTGGGCCCACCTCTCCACCCACTCAAACCTCTCCACCTACACAAAATAATATATTTTTTAATATTTTAAATGGTAGGGCCCACATTTGGATGGCTAAAGCACTAGCCAAATTTAACACTTTCCTTAACATATGACAGGTGGGGCCCACATTTAGCATGTCATTAACACTTCCATTGGAGCACCATTTTTACATATTTTCTAAAAATCTGACACTAACTAATGAGTTAACATGTCCATTGGAGATGCTCTAAGCCAGTTTAAACGAGTATAAGAGAGTATAACAATTCTAAGTAACTCTTATGATAAGCTATACTCACTTTATCTATTCTCATGGGCCCACATGTCAAATCAACTTTTTTACACTTTATTTATATTTTATTCTTTATCAACCAAACAACTTAACATTTATTCTTATGTTTTCCAATGAAAATAAAAAAAACACAACCAAACATAAAATCTCTTATTCTTGTAGATTTGTTATCTATACTGACATAATTATCTATCTAGAATAACTCAATTCCACTATCCAAACGTGTGGACTAGGTGATTTGGGTCTCTTCGATTCAAATGATATCATAATTCTTTACTTTCTACATGAATCAAGATTAAGAAAAAAAAAATGTCTTTGTATATGGCGAACTAGTAGGCGAGCATACTCATGAAGGAAATGATCATTATTAGGAAATCATAGAATCCGTGTAATTAGTGAAAAGAAATTGAAGAATCAAAAGTAGTTATAGTGTATGTATAGGTAGATAAATGATAAAATGTCCATCAGGTGCTCGTATGAGAGTTGGTTTGAGTGCCACAAACATAGAGGAATATTTTTGAGATGTTAATGAACAAGATGTACTTCTATTAACTGTAAGTAACATTATTCGTCAAATATATATATTGAACACTAATTAGGAAAGAACAGTAAGTCTTTCCAAAATAATTGACCAGCTTGTGATCGATCATGCCATGACCAGAAGTCAAACGTGGTGAAACCGTGGGCCACCCCGAAATCGGAGGATCACATCGAGGTTACGGTTCCCCAAGTTTACGTGGCCTCGCATGGCGTGCATGGCCAGCCATGCAACGCAGTTTTCCACAAATAAACAACTATACGTGAGCCCCTCCCCACTCTATGAAAACCCTAATCACAAAACACCTCCCCCAACCAAAACCGCCGTGGATTCCTCCCTCAAAAACCCCTTATAAATGCCCACCCCCAGCACAGGAATTAAGTCACACCACCCCCCAATTATTAGTTCATCAATCTCTCTTTCAAGAAGAAGAAGAGATCTTAATATTGCTGATCAGATATATATATGGCTTTTGTGAAGAATGTTGTGTTTTTTCAGATTCTGATGGTGCTCCTCGTGGCCCATCTCTCTTGCTCTTCCGGTAAGAAACCAATTCCCCTGAAGGGACTGAGGAGCCACATCGCCGTCGAGGGCACGGTCTACTGCCGTTCGTGCAACAAGACCCTCACCGGAGCTCCAACTCTTGCTGGTATGTGATCATTTATCCTCATAAGCACTGTCACACTTGCAGATTAATGCTAGGGATAGTCTTATGTGCAGTTATGGTGCGGATCCGACGTATGTCATCCGATCGCAGGTCGATCACATCCAACGGTCGATGTGAATCGCACCCACCGTCTGATGCGTGGACCCGTGACACGGCCTGTGGTCGACGCCGCACGCGACCGCACGCCGCACCTAATCACTCCTATATATATATATATATATATATATATATATATATATATATACTCGTGATATTGTACGGTCGTGCGGTCGGTGCGGTGCGATACGGGCCGTCGATACGGGTCTCGCATCGGACAGTCTGGTGCGAATCACGCACCGTTGGATGCGATGGACCCGCGATCGGACGGCCCGCGATCGCGACCGCACGACCGCATATTATCGGAAATCTCTCTATATATATATATATATATAGGAGTGATTAGGTGCTGCGTGCGGTCGCGTGCGGCGTCGACTACGGGCCGTCGATACGGGTCCATCGCATCAGACGGTCGGGTGTGATTCAATGCGTTGGTGCGATAGACCCTCGATCGGACGACGTACGTAGGATCCGCACCGTGCGGTCCGCCGCACGCTATCACTCGGGTATATATATATATATATATATATATATATATATACACGCTCGCGATTCGGTGCGGCGAACGGCGGGTGCGGCCGCGACGTGGGCCTTCGATATCCATATATATATCGCACCCGATCCGATGCGATATATATCGTTGCCGCACCCGCCGTTACCTATATATATATATATGTATTTGAGAAATATAATAGTAAAATTTTTATTGTTTGATTGATTATGGATAAGTCGTAAATAAATTAATGATGAATAAGATGTGAATAAAGATTTATAAAAGGTGAATGAATATTTGATATGTTTATCCCTCTTGATTTATAAGATGTGATATCAGATTATTTGACATGTGAGTCATCATTTACATAAAGGAATAACAGAATTTCATGAACGACTTCAAATAATATCTAATACCAGTTTATTTCCATCAATTCTGGTACATCTATACACAACTATTCCTTGTAAACAAACAAATTTTTTGAGGCTTATTCACCCCTATTCCAAATCTATTATTCAAACAGAGGAATAGGGTTTATAGCTTCAATTCTAAACTTTCGATCTCGAATTCGATTAGGTGCTGTCGCAAGGGTGAAGTGCAACACCACAAAGGTGCCCTTATCGGTGGACGGGAAGACAAACAACTATGGATACTTCTACATTCCATTGCCCAAGCTGAAGCTGGGGACCATGAGCAACCACACCTGCTTTGCCTACCTTGTCTCTTCCCCGAATGCGGCATGCAACAAGACCTCCAACCTCCGGGGTGGGATCACTGGAAGTCCCCTGACATTGAAGGCCATCTATCCGGGGAAGTACCCGGTCGCCGTCTACTCAGTTGGACCCTTGGCTTTCGCCCCCACCCGCTGCCCCAAATCTTGAACATATATAGAAGTAACACTTCCTTTTGGCTTGGCTGGTGGGTATATAATAAAGAGAGTGTGTGTTGTGTATGTTTACTTCTTTGAAGGATAAAGAGAGACTGTAATGATGTAATGGAAGAAAATACCTGTGTGTATTGTGTTTATTTGATGTTTTGTTCAATAAAATTGGGATGCATGTGGGATGTTAACTTCTGCATGTGTCCCTACTTAATTGTATTGTGTTCTTCAAATTTTGGGTAAATACAATGTATGTATTATTGTTCCATGTAGTTTATCTTGATTTGTGCACGAAAGAGAAGAAATCTTTCATAATTTGGCTGAATGATTATTCTATTCTTTGATGACCAAAATTATGATCCAGTCTAGGTTTCCATCATTCATCAAATGTTATGTGATTAGTGCAGATTACATATGGGGTTACCCATTCTACTAGGTTAGATGAAATAAATTAGGAACAAATTAAATAAAATCATCATAGCGAACCAAACTTTAATTAGTTGGCTAGCACCTCTCCTCCCCATAAAAAAAATTAAGTTATCAAACTCAGGGGAACACCAATTTTCAAATAAGTTAAAATAAAATCAACGTTAAACATGAATCATCAAAGAGAAGAAAATTTTTCAATAAAATATTGCATATCCATATTAGATCTAAGTCCCCCTTTATCTTTATTTTCATTAATTTATTAAAGGACCATCAGATCTATGAGATGATGATGGCTGTTTTTTTCTTTTCGATTGGTTAAAAATTTATTAATCTTTTTCATATAATCGATCAAAATTGAATTTTTTTTTTTTTTTTTTTTGCTTGATAAACATGGGAGTCGAACTCCCAATCTCTCCTTAGGGGATGATGGCTGTTTTTAGTATTCCATTATGTTGGGTCTGTGTTTAATTAGCATTCAGGTTTCTAGATTATTAAGAGTCATGGTTGCCATATTTTTATGCAACAATTACTTACATCTCTTGGCCATAAGAAGGGTATATTAAAGTAGCTGCTGTTCTTATCGAATTTTGTGGCTTATTTAGGGAAGAATTATATTCAAAATATGGATAACCAGCCTGTCAATATATATAGTATCTCAAATGGTTTTATTTTTCATAGAAAAGTTTTTTGTCTTGCACGTTAACATGAAAATTAATGGATAGTTTCTAGATAAACACAAAAATTAAAGCTGCGTTTGAATGTGAGGTTCAAACGCTAGGTTTCTTAAAATATGTTATTTGAAACTCGATTTTTAAAAACGTTGTTTTATTAGCTTTTCAATATTTTTTTTCTTAAAAAAGAAAAATGATTGTTTGAAAAGTTAAATGAAAAAACGTATTTAAAATTTTTAATTTTTCAACGTAGAATCTACTTAAACTCAGATCCAGATGGACTCTAAAATAATGTTTGAAAACAAATTTAACAATAAACTTTTCACTAAGAACAGTATTTTAAATAATTTTCCAAGAAACATACCGTGTTATTAAATTCTTGAAAAAATGTGTTACTGGGGATCACTAAATTAATTAAAGATGTTTGAATGAAGAGCGCTAATACACGAATGAATGGTAGAAACCTTTGTAATTTAGGTGTATGGTATAAATCTTTTCTACGATTCATTTATCGGATCGATGACCCCATTGCGCGGGAGCGCCCTTTTATTTTTTGTATTTTGTTTAGTTTTTTATTATCTCTTTTCCTCTTATCTATCTTCGGACATTGTCTATTTTGAACTCTTTTAAAATAGATATGCATGCCCCAATTTACACTAAAATAAAAGAAGAGCGCTAATATAGTACTCAGCTCGTTTTGTAGATCTGTCTGTAGTCACATTTGTTATGATCTGCGCTATCCTACATTTATCATAGTGTACGACACAAAATAAATTTTATTTTTTCAAAAAAAAAAACAAATTATTATATCTCATTGTATACTTTATTTATTGTAACAACATATATTTAAATGAAATAGAGTATGTTTTTTAATAAAAGAAAAAACAGTGTGGATTGCCAATGAAACTGCGATTGGGAATGAGTTTTGTGTCCAGTTATTGTTGTACCTGCTCCCTTATGAGCTTTACTGATATATATATAGAGAGAGTGAAGATACACTGCGGACACGCAGACCCATTTCGACCGTCCGATCACGCGGTTCACAAAAAAAACAAAACCAACAAAAGGACCACCATTTCGGACGACCGTCCGATCAAATTTGATCGGGTGGTCGAAAACAATTCAATAAAAACCCAAATCACAACCCAAATCACTCTCTCTCTCGACTCTCTGCACTCTCGTCACTCTCTCTCAAACCCAAATCACTCTCTCTCTCTACACTCTCTCTCAAACCCCATTTGACCACCGACCCCCGGCGACCATCGGCGACCCCCCATGACCCCGATTCCAGGTTGAGCTCTCTCTCTCTCTCTCTCTATGATTAGGGTTTTTATCTAGGGTTTGTTATGTTTTGGGTTTTATCATTTAGGGTTTGTGATGATTGGAGGTTTTTATCTAGGGTTTTTTGTGATTGGGGTTTTTCATAAATCTTTGTTATGAGCACATTGTTTGGTGAATGATTGAGAGTAGTAATATCAAATATGAAATGAAAAGTTCTTTTTACTGTCTCAAAAAAAAATTTCAGCTTCAAATCAGTGTAAAAGTTTTTTTTTATTATTGATATTAGTAATTTAGGTCTACATAGCTCTAGTAATTGATATTAGTAATTTAGGTCTAAAAGAAATCCACAAATCCACAACTATTTTGAAGATCACGGTGTTTTCTAAGAACAGACGACAATTTCCATAATGATTTTTAAATATGGTATACACAGCTTGATCCACAGCATAATTAGTGAATGATTGATGGTCAAAGAGAACACTATATATAAGGCTCAACAATATCTGGCATGTCCTCTTCATAAAATGTTACAATTCTTGTATATAGTATACTTTATCTAATTGGATGCATTCTAAGAAAATCATAGTGCTGCCAGATATTTGGAGAACTTGATTGTTGTTGTTTTAGGAGGATGGAAAAAAATTGTACACTTTCATTGCACTTACTTATCAACTCATTTACATTGTGTTGTCATCATGAAAAACCTCATGCTCATGGCTTTATCCATAAATTTTGAAGACATAATGCTATAATCATTTATCAGGTTAAATTGCATGGCACTAAGGAGATACATCAATCTTTCCATGGTGAATAACATCATGATCAAATTAAGTCTTTCTTTTGCTTATTTTTCATTGGGATGTTATTATGCTTATGCATGAATCCCTTTTTTTTCAGTTCCTACTGTGCAATTCATTACCTATCATAGAACATGTCTGAAATGGCATCATCAAACAATAAATATTCCTCCACAAACAAGGCTTGTGAACTGAGTTTCAAAAATAGAATTTGCTATTGTCGGTGTAAAGCAGCCATAAAATGTTCTGAGTCTGATAAGAATCTAGATAAATTATATTACACTTGTATGAGATTAAATGAGAGAAAATGCAAATTTTTTGAATGGGTGTATCTGTATAATGGTGTGGAATATGCTAACAAACATGGTAAAGCTCTATCAATTCAAGAAGAATTATCAAGACAAGAGATGGGGGTTTCTCCTAATCCGTTTTCAAAACTACAGAGCGAACTTGTGGAGCTCAAGACTGTCCAACTTTTAATGAAGTCGGCTATAGAGGATATAAGGAGCATAATAAAACTTGTGTTTTTATTCTTATTTGTTGTAATTTGTGCCATTTAATTTAGAACAAATATGTAACTTTTATTCATATTGTAATCATTTTGAATATTAGTTTAGATTATGCAATGTTGTTGGTTCTGATCTTGTAATGAAACTTAATGGTTCAGACTATGTAAAGAATGGAAGGTGTTAACTAGATTATGTAATGAATGGATGATGTTGTGTTGGTTTTGATTTTGTTATTCAAGTAAGATTCCCAAAAATCGGTAATAAGCAAGGTCTAGGCTATAGTGTGTTATAGTGCATCCACAGGTGCGCTATAGTGTTTCCTTTTTTTAATTATGCAGCATACATGCCCCAGACACTACATGTTTGCAAGAAATCTCTCACAGCTTAGGATGACTCCCAACTACAATTAGGCTTTGGAAGACATCACATTTTGAGATTGCCTGCATTTTTTTTTGTTCTAACTTTTCTGTAAAATATCAAAGCAAGTATATAAATACTTGAATTTGATTTTGCTTGATGAGAAAATTGGATATTACATATTGGATTGTGAGAATAAGCTCCTTTTGTTTTATGAGATGTACATGATATTTTTTTTTTCAATTATGCAGGTATGTGCAGAACAGTTGAAAACCATGCATAAATAGTGAACTGTGAACAGTTGACCAGATTTTGAATAAGGTTCTATTTTTCTACATAAATAGTGAAATGATGTTTGTGAGAGATACATTCCTGCATGACATGACATATAAAGCTGAGATACAAATAATAAAAACAGTTAAACATACTGAGATACATCATATGCCATCATTTTGCATATGTGATCACTCATTGGCAGAAGTCATCCATTGTTGAGCATTATTACTATCATACATATGCTCGACCTGTAAAAATATCACCCAAAGTATCAAAATTAAATTGCTTACATTTCAACATTCAACAAGTTCATGCAAAGATTCATGTTCTTAAAACAAACACACAACAGATAACACTGAGTAAAGAAACTGGACAGCAGAGTAAAGAAACGGCCTGAGCTCAAACTAGTATCATCAATGTTCTGACTCGTTCTGTAACCTTTCTCAATGTCCAAGCACACAACAAGTTCTGACACAACATTGCTCATATATGGCATCGATATGGACTCAAACGATGTGCATTCCCTTGCAATTTGTATAGCTTTCACCAGGGACAACTTATGATATTTCCCCTCGATATGGCCTCCGGGGTAATGATTGCAGGTTTGCCAATAGTTAGCTCATAGAGCACAACTCCATAACCATAAACATCGGTCTTCACATTTAAAGTCTAAGCACAATAATACCTGCAACCGAAATGCATCTCAATCAATTCCTGGAAATCAGTCAATGTACTAAGCAATATGAAATTATTTGTGTGTCACTAAACCACACAAAATAAACAATAGCATAATCAATCTGTATGGAAATAAAGATTCTGAAGTATTACATGCTCATGCTGATAAGAAGAATTATCATGACAGCTTGGGCACCAAGAGGCAAGACAGTAACAACACATTTGTTCCACGCCGCACCCCTCCATCAAAGAGAACATGAACTGCTCCTGCCACGGCTTGAACGACCTGCATCTCCTCTCACATAATTAATATAATGGGAAAGTCATGCTATTGAAAGGCTACAACCTGAATCAATATACTAAATCAGCCCTCTTGCAATTACATTTCAAATAGCTAGTGTTACATGTCAAACAAGACAATCGTAACAAAATCTATTTGAAAATTACAGGTACCAGCAGTTCCCATGTAGTTTTAACAACAAAACATAGATATAGTATGCTAATATAACAGGCTAATAAAGTTTCAACTACATTTGTCCCTTCAAAAAGTGTCCCTTCAAAATCAGGCCCCCCAAAGTTTTTGTTCTACCCTGTCTACATCAAAGAAGAACCGAAGAACTTGTTTAACAAGTAAAAAAATCAAGAAACTGTATTAATTGCAAACTCTAAAGCAATGCTTTAATAACTATATTACACCAAATAATAGGAATATACCTCACACATGAAAATACATAATATTTTCCATGTAACTTACAACAAAAAAAAAACATCCATACACAATATTTTCAAAGAGCAAAAATGATTGAAATCAATAATTTGTAGGTACCCATATACCGCGGAGTTTTGGGTGTCTCTATATACCGCGGAGTCTTATTGTGTGTTTCGTGCTAACCTGAAATATATCAATTGTATCAAATAAAATAAAAAAAGACATATATATCAATCTTAATAGAGAGTGTTAAATTTAATCTTACATTTATTTCAACATCGGACAACTCCTTTTGTCATGCTTCTCTTTCTTGCCACACACGCTACACGTAATCCTTTGTTTTTCCTTCTCCTCCATTGCTAATTCTATTCCCCTCTTCAACCTTTTTCCACTTCCTTTGGTCTTCGAAATGTTTGGAGATCAGACATCTATGGAGGAAGGGATTGACATCGTGCTCCATGTTGTTGGATCATTGCTACCACACGCACTATGTGATTCTTTCTCTTTTTGAAGAGAATACACGAACTCCTTCGCTTTGTTAACTTCATGCGTTCTACTGATTTCTCCCAATCTTTTGACAATATGCATCTCTGGTGTAATGACTTATTTTTCCTAGTCGTTTCTTCATTTTTGTGCATTAGATCTTATTCTGATCAGGTTTTGGAGGACTCATATATCTCTAAATTCATAAGTTAAGGTATGGTTGGAATCCTTATTCTGTTAGGTTTCCAATATTTTTTTTACGGATCGTGAATCGGATGAGTATCGATCATGTTATGGGCCAAACTGTGCCGAGAGGTCGGACAGAGGAAATAGCGACGGATCCAATAGGAGCCATCGGTATTGTGACAGATCCAACAAGTGTCGTCAGATTTCTGGGTGACGGATGTGATCAGAGCCGTCGGTGGTGTTGGGAGACGGCTGCAATAGGAGCCGTCGATCTGAAAAATCATATTTTTAAAATATGATCCATTTTAAGAAAGAAACAAGTATCTTGATTGGAAATAATTCAGATTAATGGTTTCTTATTTAGATAAATTATATTTTTAAAATTTGGACCGTTTTTTGAAACAAATAAGTGAATTGATTTGGGATTTAATTTAAAATAATGGTTTCATATTTTGTCTCCCATGTGTATATGCCTATATATACCCTCTTTTCCTCTCTCTTTGCATGGAAACCTAAAACCCTAGAAATTTTCAAACCCTAAAACTCAAGTTTTCTTCTTTTCTTGTTTTCGGCGCCGTTGTTGAGAAGCTCGGGAAGGGGTTCCAGTAAAGGGTCCTTGTGAGTATTACCCTCTGATTATAAAGAGTTTTGATTAATAAAGAATCCCTTTAGAAGTTCTTTTCTTATGATTTCATTTTTAGACTTTTCAAATAAAAGGAATAGGTTTTTCTTCTTGATTCTTGAAAGTTTTATATGATTTCGGGTCTTGTATTATACCAATGATTTGTCGATGTTTTTATGATATTTTATAAAGTTTTATATGATGCTATTAGTCCACATAAGTGTATTTTCAAATTTATTGATCTCTTGTGTTTTCATTTGAGTTTTTATAGTTTTGATGATTTAAAAGTCATTTTCGAGTTGATTGTATACCTGGACATTTAAATGTATTTTTCATAAGATAGGGTTTCAAATCGATTTTCTTATATAAAATATTTATCTCCTAAATGTTTTGTACTGTTTTATATATTATATATTGATTTTTGATAATATGAATATATCTTGGTTTGAGGAAATTTTCAAATGAGATTTTATTGGTTTTAATTACATGTTTTGTGAATCCTTAAACCTAGGGTTTTTAATTGGATTTTCTTGCACACGATTGATCTTTGATATATATATTCCTTGCTGATTTACATTGTTTACATGACTCATAACTGTATATGTAAATGTCAAAAGGTATTTGGTTGTTTTAACAAAAAGTAAATAGGGTTTTGGATTTCGTTTTAATTGGATTTCTCTTACGCATGATTTGATTTTCGATATGGGTTCTTTTCTGTTTGTACCATTTTAAATGAATAGTGTTTTGTTTTCAATGGTAAAATGATTTAAAGATTTTTACAAAAAATAATATAGGGTTTTGCTTCTGTTCCGGGACGGCTCTATTGAGAGCCGTCGGGTATTCTTTGGGACGGCTCCCTGCGGAGCCGTCAGTTTTTCCATGGACGGGCCCCTATAGGAGCTGTCTGGTTGCTTCTGGACGGCTCTTCCAAGAGCCGTCGGTTTCTGTAATTACGGGTAGCATTAGGTCCCGTATTGTTTGCGCGTATTGTGACCTAGTCGTACTATTTCAGGACTGGTTAGATTGCTGTACGATTTCTTGCTTGGTTTGCATGTCGTTGGACCGAAGGTGAGTGAGTCTCGTCCCTATGTAGTTTTGAAGGATTTTACCGATGATTTGAAATACTATTTTATATACAACTCGAGCATGTTGCATTATATAGGTTGATGCATTATTATGTATTGTATTGAAAATATTATTATATTTGAAACTGTCGCATGCATTTTATTGAAAAGAAAAATATGTATTGACCATGCATGCATCGCATTCGTCTAGGTGACATAGCCTAGGTGGCTAGGTCTAGGTGACCCTGGTTCAGAATGGACCCAAGTCTAGGTGACTTATGTATAGGTGACACGATTTCCTGTGCAAAATCCTTGTGGCTAGGTGCTGTCATACGGGCATGCATGTCCGTTGCATTCATACGCATCATGAGTTTTGACAGTTATTTGAGATCATGCATTGGAAGATGTTTTGCTTTAGTTATGGTTTTATTGAAAATTACGATATTGCAGAAATTATATTATTATATATTACAAATTGTTTCTTATGATATTTCTTATGATATTTTATTAGAGATTATATTTTGATATCAATTACTATTGGGACCTCAAAGGTCCATTCACTGAGTGTGTGGTTGCTCACGCTTCTTTCCCCAACCTCACAGATTTAAAAGCTTAGAGTGGTGGATCTTGTGTAGCCGCGAACGAGGTTGTAGGTGCAAGAATGTTAGATTTGGTTGGTCGAAGAATATAACCAATTTTATTTGGCATGTAATTGACCCATCTTTCTAGTAACCATTTTGTATCAAGTTGTATCTTTTTACATGTATATGTTATATCCAGAGTAATTGGGAGTATTGTGGAAAATATTAGATGTTTTAGTATCTTTGAATAATGAAGTTTAATTTAGATTATTTTATTAAATCTCTGGATAAAGTAAAAATAGAACTCTGAGGTTTCGAGGAATTATTTAACGCAATCGGATTTCACGCTTCAAAACGAAGTCGTGGGTTCGGGGGCGTTACATCTGGAGGGCCCAAAGATTTTGACCCATACTTCAAATAGGCTTGAACTTCTTCTTAAAAAATATGAGTGACTGCTTTGGTGTACCGTTTCGACATCTGTATTTCAATGAAAAGGGGAGTAACAAGATCAGGAGTCTTATAAAGTGACTCATGATCTGCAACTAATTCATTATACCTCTGACGTTCAAGAGCCCTTTGTAGATGATGAGCAAACTCGATCAAATTGTCTTTCTTATTCAAGAACCTATCGAAGAATGCATTCTGACTCTCACAACGCTGAGTACTTCTCATCCCTGCCATGAAAATGTGATTGAGAAATGCTGGGATCCACTTCTCACGATTCTTGTACTATTTAGACAACCATTCATTAGATCTCAAGGAAAATTGTGCTAATATTTGCTTCCATGCCTTGTCAAATTCCTCAGGAGTCTCTGATCCATAAATACATTTCTTGAAAGGCATCAGAAAATTAGATCTGTAAGACAATGCACCCATTTTTTCTGGTAACTTCTTCATTATGTGCCAAATGCAAAATCGATGACAGGTTTGTGGTAGCATTCTTGCAATTGCAGTAGCCATAGCAGGGTCTTCATCTGTAATAATAGCCTTCGGTGCACATCTTCCCATTGCATCTTGCCATTTTGTAAATAACCACACAAATGACTCAGTTCTTTCATCTTTCAAGATTCCACAACCAAGAGAAATGGGCTGAAAATGATGATTAACTACGGTGAATGGTGCAAAAATTAAGGAATATTGGTTGGTTTCATAAGTTGTGTCAAACACAACTACATCACTAAATGAGCATAAGCCTTCCTTGCACCACCATCCGTCCAAAAACAATGTGTGAGCCGATTGTCTTCGTCCACCTCATATGCAAAATAAAAAAAAGGATTCATTTCTGCCTTTTCTTTAAAAGAATTAATAAACATTTGGGCATCATATTCTTATTTCATTCTGAATTCTTCCTTGGTAGTTTTGGATCTCTCTTTCCGTACAACCAACTCTATCATATCCTCCTGAATCCATCCTCAATATGGTGATCGTCTGTGAAGGGCCAACATTTGCTTCTCGAAAGGAATCAATCAAGGATTTTTGAGTACCGGTAACCTATCTATGCGACCTCAAAAGATGTGTTTTACGAGGCGTTGATAATACATGAACATGACCCTCAATGAAATCATGTACTATCCATTTTCCATCTTCAGTTTTTCAAAATTGTATTCTAGCCTTACACCCCACTCTTATATGTCATCTATTTCTTATTCTGATTTGTTTATCAACATCTGTGTTTTTTAATCCTTCCTTTGCACAAACCATATCTCTTTTGATCTACTCTTCTATGCTCTTATGATACTTAATAGTGAATTTTTGAACTTCAAATCCTACTACTCTAGCATAAGATGTATAAAATTTCTCTCCATCCTCAACTGTGTCAAAACACATTCCAATAACTGATTTTACATTATCATCAGTATCTGGAATCCAAACCCCATGTTCCTCAAATATTTGC
Organism: Acorus calamus; assembly: GCA_030737845.1. Taxonomy (NCBI): domain Eukaryota; kingdom Viridiplantae; phylum Streptophyta; class Magnoliopsida; order Acorales; family Acoraceae; genus Acorus; species Acorus calamus. Next base: position 32,559,572 of record CM060858.1, on the reverse strand, counting down.
TCAAAACTTTCAACTTCCTCTCCCGCATTAATATTGATCTGTATGAAATCAGGCAACAGAAAATTAGCAATTAAATCAATCATGTGCTATCACAATCATGCACTATCCATAGAGTTTAGAAATTGAAAAGCAAGCAATGTACACAAGATATGTCAGCTCTAACCAAAAGTTAATGATCCTTAACCAACACTTTAGGGCATATATATTTTTGTGTTTTGGATACCCTTACAAATAATGATGGAAGAAAAAGCTAATGTGCCTAACCTTGGTGGAATATTCATAGTTGCTGTATAATATAACAAACTAACAATGTATATTGGATATGCATGACTTGTATTATGTACATGCATTTATAATTATAAAGTACAGGCCAATTACAATCTGTTTGATGCATGAGATTTTTCATGATGACAACACAATGTAAATGAGTTGATAAGTAAGTGCAATGAAAGTGTACAATTTTTTTTCCGTCCTCTTAAAACAACAAAAATCAAGTTCTCCAAATATTTGGCAGCACTATGATTTTCTTAGAATGCATCCAATTAGGTAAAGTATACTATATACAAGAATTGTAACAATTTATGAAGAGGACATGCCAGATATTGTTGTCTTATATATAGTGTTCTCTTTTACCATCAATCATTTACTAATTATGCTGTGGATCAAGCTATGTAGACCATATTTAAAAATCATTATGAAAATTATCGTATGTTCTTAGAAAACACCATGATTTTCAAAGTAGTTGGGGATTTGTGGATTTCTTTTAGACCTAAATTACTAATATCAATTACTAGAGCTATGTAGACCTAAATTACTAATATCAATGATAAAAAAATTTTTACAGTGATTTGAAGTTGAATGTTTTTTTTGAGATAGTGAAAAGAACTTGTCATTCATATTTGATATTACTACTCTCAATCATTCACCAAATAATGTGCTCATAACACAGATTTAAGCATGTCACCAACTCAATAATAGAACCTAAAATAAAAAAACCCCCAATCATCACAAACCCTATATGAAAAACCCCTATCACCAAAAACCCTAGATAAAAACCCCTAATCATCACAAACCCTAAATGTTAAAACCATAAACATCACAAACCCTAGATAAAAACCCTAATCATAGAGAGAGAGAGAGAGCTCAACATGGAATTGGGGTCACGGGGGGGTCACCTATTGTTGCGGGTGCTCGCTGATGGTCGTCGGGGGTTGGTGGTCAAAGGGGGTTTGAGAGAGAGTGACAAGAGAGTGAAGAGAGTGTAGAGAGAGAGAGTGATTTGGGTTTGAGAGAGAGTGACGAGAGAGTGCAGAGAGTTAAGAGAGAGCAGAGAGTCGAGAGAGAGAGTGATTTGGGTTGTGATTTGGGTTTTTATTGAATTATTTTTGACCACCCGATCAAATCTGATCGGACGATCGTCCGAAATGGTGGTCCTTTTGTTGGTTTTGTTTTTTGGCTGCACGTAACAGTATGTCCGCATTTCCGCAGTGTATCTTCACTCTCTCTCTCTATATATATATATATATACACACACAGTGAGTAAATAAATGTCATTGATTTCATCAATCTTTCTGCTATAGGATGATAGTTTTTTGTTTTTTTGGTAGAAATGTAATGTAATCAGACCAGAGTTACATAGATCTGGTAGGGTCATTACAAAGTACATGACCTTCAAACGGGGTGGACTGCATCCACCAAGACACACATCCCAATTCCCAACTGACTGTTGTTGCTGTTGTGGCAACAGTGGGCCGTAGCCCAATTAAACCCGAACCCAACAGGGTTGAAACTTAACTGTGCAATCCCACCATCAGTGAGAGTCGAAGCCCGAAAGCCCATGAGGGGTCCGATGTCCGTATCCACTGGCCTAAATCCGTGGGGACGGCAGGAAGTGATAGTTGACTTGAAAATGGAATCTTCTGTGCATACATTGAACAAACTTTTTTCTCTCTTTGTTTTTTTAAATAAATATATTGACCAAAATTGAAATCGAAACTGTCAAGCCATTAATGCTTATGGGATGATCTGTCTAGTCAAATTAACTTTGAAGTCTCATATATATATATATATATATATATATATATATATATATATATATATATATATATATATATATATATATATATATATATATATATATATATATATATATATATAGGGAAATGATATCGTGCGGGTCGTGCGGTCGTGCGGCGTCGACCACGGGCCGTCGATCACGGGTCCATCGCGGGTCCATCGCATCAGACGGTCGGGGGCGATTCATCTCGACCGTTGGATGCGATCGACGCCGCGATCGGACGTGATTCGACGACCGCACGACCCGCATATTATCATCGGCGTATATATATATATATATATATATATATATATATGCCGACGATTACGTGCGGTTTGCGGTCGGTGCGGTTTGCAACGTGGGCCATCCGATCGCGGGTCCATCGCATCCAACGGTCGACGTGAATCGCACCCGACCGTCCGATGCGATGGACCCGTGATCGACGGCCCGTGATCGCGCACCGCACCGACCGTAAACCGCACGTAATCGGCTCCCTATATATATATATATATATGGGGCTGATTAGGTGCGGCGGACGACAGGTGCGGTGTCGATCGTGGGCCGTCGATCACGGGTCCATCGCATCGGACGGTCGGGTGCGATTCACGTCGACCGTTGGATGCGATGGACCCGCGATCGAACGGCCCACGTCGCCGCCGCACCTAATCGCCCCCGTATATATATATATATATATATATATATATATATATATATATATATATATATATATAGTCGCGATTACGTGCGGTTTGCGACGTGGACCGTTCGATCGCGGGTCCATCGCATCCAACGGTCGACGTGAATCGCACCCGACCGTCCGATACGATGGACCCGTGATCGCGCACCGCAACGACCGCACACCGCACGTAATCGTAACTCTATATATATATAAATGCCGACGATTAGGTGCGGTTTGTGGTCGGTGCGGTGCGCGACGTGGGCCGTCTGATCGCGGGTCCATCGCATCCAACGGTAGACGTGAATCGCACCCGACCGTCCGATGTGAAGGACCCGTGATCGACGGCCCGTGATCGCGCACCGCACCGACCGTAAACCGCACGTAATCGCGACTCATACTCTATATATATATATAAAAGAAGAAAACCATGGCCAGATTTGCGTTCGATCACCAGGTGTTCATGACTTCCTAGTGGATCGATCTATCCCCAATTCTTATTTTTCTCATCCCACCATCTAATTAAACCCACCAACATGAATATTTGTTATTCCTAAACCCAGCACTCTATATACTCAAAACACCAAAACTCCTAACCCCACCAATCAAACTCTCTTCCCCTCCTCCTCTCCCTCTTCTTTCTTTCCCTCTCCCAACAGATTCTCCCCCTCTTCATGTCCCTCACCTTCCCCTCCTCGCACGACTTCCTCCTCCTCTCCAACCAGCTCCGCAAGGACCTCTCCCCCAACCAACCCGACGCCTCCCTCGCCCTCGTCATTGTCGATGGAGCACATGAATCTTGATAGAAGGTTCTCCTGATTGGAAGAGTAGGAGAAGGGGGAGAACCTGCGGAGCTTCCTCTTCTACTTGATCACCTCCCGCGCGAGCTCGTCCACAAGTCTTATAGTTCGCCGAGTGAGACGAAGAAGAGATCGGAGTTTTGGGTCTCCTAACGGAGGATCGTACCACCCGACAAAGTTGTTCGTCTGTGGCCCGTAAGGGAAGATGTTAATTGAGTTGGTCAATAAGTGACCATAAAAGTAGAAACTGAATGTTTCATTGAAACAGTCCAACATACACGTGGTGTTTCACTCAATGTTCAATTCTTTTCTCTGTAACAATTTTTTCCGGATTCAAAGGTGGTTGTTTTAACTTATCTATCTATATAAGATAAGGATTATCAGATGAAGAAGATCATCAAAAACAAAAGGAAGAAGAACCACCAAATAATCTCCCCAATCCGGCGATCTCCAGCCTCACGGCATTCTTGGTCTTCTCTACGGTGCATCTTCATCGGCTCATTCTCAACGGGACATCGTGATCGGCTCATCGACATCGGTGCGTCAGAGTTACCTCTACTGAATTTCATTGGTATCAGAGCCGAGGTTCTTGCCATCTTGGATTCGCCGCACCACTCCGCTGCATCGTGCCGCCACAGACATTTTGATCCGCCGTAATCAGTCATCCTCTCTCGGGCTCTGTACGGTCTCCGATCCGCACCAAACGATCTGTGTGGCCGCCGGTCCATCCCGAACCGCAACGATCCGAGGTCAACCGTGTCGCCCGCTATTAATCTTCCGACATTAGGCCCGCCGCCGACAAGCTTCATCGTCAAACACTCAGTCCGTTCTTTTATTTTTCTTCTGGTTCTGAAACCACTCGAAATAAGGAGGAGGAGGTACCGGTAGTCTTTATTTCTCATCAACAGGAGGTCCTTGGTCCACATTCTTCCACATAGTGGGTGACTCACTGCCACTTATTAATAGTGTGGATCTGGTCCATCATCATCAAGTATACAGAGGCCCACAGTCCACAATCAAGTCCACCAAACTCAAGAGAAGCCTATTTTAAGGAGATTCGTGGGATTTTTTATTTTTCTTCGGAACAATCAGTCATTTCGGTAACCCTAAACTTTATCATTTTATTTGCAATGGGTAGTTGGGCTGTTAGTGCTGAATTAAGTAAAACAGAAAAATTAAATGGTGTGAATTTTTCAACTTGGAAACGTAGAATAAGACATGTTTTATTTCAAGATAAAGTTGAATACACATTGGACATGCCTACACCTGTAGATCCTGGTCAAAATGCTACTGCTGCTAATAGAAGAGAGTATGAAATTTTTTTAGAAGATTACCGTTTGGCTAGGGATGACATGCTTACTTTTATGGAACCTGATATTGAAATTTTATTTGAGGAATACCAAACGACTAAAGAAATGTTTGATACAATCACTTCAACATATTCTAGCTCATCTGAAATATACATTGACATGTTAGTTGAAAAATATAATTCTACTAAAATGTTAGAATCTGAAATTGTGGTTGATTATGTCAACAAAATGTCTGTTATTGCTAAGGAACTTGCTAGTTTAGGAAATCCTATCCCTGAAAGAATGCAAGTTTCTAGAATTTTGAATAGTTTGCCAAGTTCATGGGAACATGTGGTAATTGCTTTAAATGTAACTTTGCCAACTATAAATATGAAAAATCTTCCCATGTTATTAACCATTGAACATGAAAGGAGAGCTAAGAAAAATCAAACTCATGCTTTAATTGTAGCTTCCTCTTCAAGTGAAAATAAAAATTCTGAGCCTTCTAAAAACTTCAAGCCAAATTTTTATAAGAATAAAAATTTAGGTCCTCGAAAATTTAATTTTAAGAAAAGAGGATCAATCGGTAAATGTTATAATTGTGGAAAACTAGGCCATCATTCAAAATATTGTAGATTCAAGAAAAACAATTGGAAGAATAATCATGATAACCATGACAATAAAAATAATGATAATAAAAGAGATATTGTTTGTGTGGTTACCGAATCTTTCTTGATTGATTGTGACTCTTTGGCTTGGTATATTGATTCTGGATCTGCTCGTCATGTGGCAAAATATAGAGATCACTTTACTGAAATGAAAGAGGTAAAATCCGGTGAACATCGCATTTACATGGGAAATAACACATATTGCGATGTTGTGGGAATTGGATCCGTTTGAGTTCCGATACCTGGTAATAACAACCTCATTCTCACAGATGTCCTTTATGCCCCTTCCATGAGAAAGAATTTAATTTCTGTGCCACTTTTAGATCAAAAAGGTTTTGAAGTTCATTTTCGTTCTGGAAAAGTTTCTGTAGGGAAGCATGGTCGTATTTTGTTTAGGGGTAGCTTAGTGGATGGACTGTATAAGCTGAATTTAGAAAATAAAAATGCTTCCTGTTCCTCTTATATTGATTCTTTTTTTACATATTGATGCTTGTTTATTTGTTGATGATCCTTATATTTGGCACTTAAGATTAGGACACATAAATAAGGATAAAATGAAAAGAATGTCAAATAATGGATTAATACCAAATATAAATATAAATTTTCCTACATGTGAACCATGCATATCCGGAAAAATGACTAGACTTCCATTTCCTAAAGGACAAAGGTCAAATGAACTGTTGTCTATTATTCATTCTGATGTATGTGGACCTTTAAATGTAAAAACACATAGGGGAATGGAATATTTTGTCACATTTATTGATGATTATTCTAGGTATGGCACCATTTATCTCATAAAAAGAAAATCTGAAGTCTTAGAGAAATTTAAAGATTATAAAAACTTGGTTGAAAAACAATTAGGTAGGAATATAAAAATTTTAAGAAGTGATAGAGGTGGTGAATATACATCTGAACTCTTTAATAATTTTTGTAAAGAATATGGCATTATTCATCAATTAACAATGAGTTTCACATCTCAACAAAATGGAGTAGCTGAAAGGAGAAATAGAACCTTACTAGGGTATAGTTTGGCAACTTGTTTAGAAGTACTTCTACTAGAAGTTCTTTCTGGAAGAATTTACTTCTAAAGAAGGAACTTCTTGTATTTGGAGTAGAAGCTGTTTGGGATCACATATTGATGAATGTTTTCAAAAAGTACTTTTATAATAAAAATCATATGAATTCTCTAAAATACCCTTGACCCTATTTTAAACAATTATCGTAATAATCAATATAAATAAATAAATAAATATAATCAACTATATAATTAAATGACCAAAACACACATATAACTGCAATAATATTTGCCTACAACACATTAATAATAAAATTATATAAAAATATATTATTAAAATATTAATAATCTTATTAAATAAAGACATTATTCTTAAGATTCATTTCTAAAAAATAACACAATGGCTCAAATAACTCTCAAATAAATATCATTAGCTATTCTATCTCGAAAAACATTCATTGTCGCTCTATCTTGCTCACGTGGAATCCGACCGTTTGATTGTGGTATCTGTGAAAAATCGATATCTCCATTAATAAATTCACCCCATAGCACATCACCCAAGTCAACTCTTCTAATGAAGTTGTGAATCGCCATTGTAGCAACTACAATATTTGCTTGTTTAATTACGGAGTAAGAAGGCATATTGTTCAATATTGGCCATCTCTTTTTCAACACAACAAAACAACGCTCAATAATATTTCTCAACGATGAATGAATTATAATCTTCTTCTTTATTTTGAGCAGAACGACCTCGACGATCTTGTAGATGGTAACAATGACCTCGGTACGGCGATAAAAAACCTGGCATATTGACAAAACCGGCATCTGTTAAATAATATTTGCCTGCACAATAAAATAAATAATATTATTATAAAAGTGAATTATAAATTATATGCAGAAAAAATACTTATATAAAAACTAACCATTTGGAGGCATAGGAAACCCTGAAGTAGGATTAGAAATACAACCCATGAGAATATTAGAGTCATTCACTGTTCCCTCGTGTCCTGCTGAAACAAATGTAAATCGCATATTAAAATCACATACGCTAGAACGTTTTGAGTTGGTTTATTCTTTCTTCCACTTAAATACACCATTTGTTGTGCCGATGGAACAACTGCCTCAATATGTGTTCCATCTAATGCACCAATACAATCTTTGAAGTACGGCATAAATTTTGCCTTGGTTCGAATATATTCAGGGGTTTCATCAAAGGACGGGGGTACAATACTTTCTTTTGCATATTCCTGCATAGCATTCAATACGATATTAAAATGTCGACTGCAAGTTTCACTTGACCGTTGAAACCACTCCCGCATTGGTCTTACTCGTTCATTTTGGCCAAGAGTAATGAGGAACAATGCCATTGCTTCCTCAGCGACCACATATCGAGTATCCTTCAAAAGATTCTTTCTCCTAAATTCTTCACAAAAATGTGCAAATACAGGCGACTCCATACGTAACATGACATGTGAACGCTCCCAAAGGCCTCCCAGTAGTTCTTGTACCCTATGAAACCCTCTATGTGGAGTGGTGTGCATTGGTTCCTTACAAAGATAAAGATTTTGATATACTATATGATCAGCCATGATAGTTACAAGTTCATCAAATTCTTCATCAGAATCAAATCCATCCAATTAAATTTAAATAGTTCACATAATATCACATAAAATAGTCACATAAATATGATTTGATAAAATTTAAAATAAGAATGTCAGACAATGCCATTTAATATGATAACATAAATACCATCATTTTAAACACAAATATGAATCAGTAACTAAATTACTTAATCAATTATATTCAACAAAGTCAAACATAAAACTTGATAAAACTTAATATTGAATCCACATAAATACATAAATAAACAAGCAATGCTAGAAATAAAACACAGTTCTAAAACAATTATCTATGGAATTTCTCTACGATTCTCTTCATATTATGTTTGCAACCATATCAACCTCATCTCTAGATCAATTTCTCCAAACAACTCACGACGTGTTGGATTCACTAATCTTGAAAGAGACCATGCATGCAATCGACCACCCAATTCCAAGCCTGGAATTTCCTTCAACATTTGACAAATATCATGAATGGAAGGTATGTTCTTGCTTTGGCTTGAAGATTCAGTTTCACTTCTTGTCGCATCCTCGCTTCTCTTGCTCCTTGTCTTTGCCCTAGTTTGCACATGTTCTAAGAGAGTATCAAACTGAGATGATAGTCGTGCTTGAATAGATCGCCTTTTTTTTTATTACGTAATGGTTCAGAAGGGCCTAGCATATTATTTTTACGAGGGACTTCACCATCATCATCCACATCTAATGGTTCATCATTCTCTTTATCCATCACATTTTGCACAAAAGAAGTATGATTAAGAGTTGGAGTTGAATAATCTTCTATTCCAATTCTCTCTTCACTTTCAAGGTGTACCAAAGGTGGCGATGGTTGAGTTAAATTAATTGTATCTTGGGAAAATTGGGAAGAAGGATTGACAACATTGTCACCCGTTTCAATCGTTCCTGCAAAAAGTTTATGTAACAGGTCTTCATGCTCAAGTCCTTTCTTCTTAAAAGCTGCAGCTAGTGGATGTCTCTGCATAATAAATTTACCTAATTAATTATTATTTTAATATAAAAATTACCTTACAAAATTTATAATATATTACCTCAATATAATCCTTCCACCACTCCTCAGTTGCATCGACCGTGTTCCTCATTTGATCCCATCCTAATCCAGTAGTATTATTCTTTAATGCCATCCATGCTTTATATTGTGCTTTTAGTTTATCCCAGTTATTTTTTATTGATTTTTTTTTGAAGACTTGATCTGAATTCTTGTTCATGTCTAATAACACACTAGCCCATCCAGCCCTTGACAAAGAATGACCTTGTTTCTCGTTGAGATCCACTTGGGTGACACACAACCTTATGAATTTTTCATTGGTTTGTGAATCCCATGTGACCTTTTGTTTTGAATAAATTTTTTCTTTTCCTTTATCCATGTTAAAAGATCTGCATATAAAGCGAAATTTTTTTTAAATATTTCAGTAAAAGATTCAAAAAAAAATTCGTAAAAATTCAAGTATCTTAAAATAATTTTTTATTTATGGCATAAGAATCAAAATATTCAAATAGGCATCATAATCACAAAAACAACCTCAATTTATCAAATTATCACTTCACCTCCTACCCACACAAACAAGAATATATTATTTTAAACAATTAAAACTTTGCAAGTGTTCATTCTCCACATAAAAAAAATATCAAAGATAATATTATCTTCATGTACCTAATTTTAAAGAAACATAGATTAAAATCAATATAGCATAATCAATTTAAAAAGAGATATAATATAACATTATCAATTTTTAATTATAAAATAAAAACCAATAATAAAAATCTTAAAAAAAGATTGAGATAAAAATTGCACCTTGTTTATATGTTGCTCTATATATCTCTTGAAATTCCTCTAAAGCTCGTCGGATCAATTCCAACACTGTACCGGTGAATTATCTTTCTCACAAATTTATAAACTACATATGACATAATAGACCATATATAGATAGGCCCATGCACACGTCGGTGAGTTTGTTATGTGATTGTGTGTTTGAGTTTGTTATGATATAATGGGTTTGTTACAATATTAAACATGAGTGATATTTTTTATATATAGGTTTTTTTTTATAAATTTTTTTTTTATATAGTTATTCAATCAAATTCACATAATAAATTTTTTTTAACAATTTATAATGAAAGAGATGATAGAAAATTTGTTATTAATAATAACTAAAAATAGTTTTTTGAGAAGTTATAAAATTTTATAAGGGTATTTTTGTCAAAATATCAATTTTTTTTTAACTTCTACATAAGTGAAAAAAACTCCTTCCACAGAAGGAGTTATGTTCTCCTTCTGGAAAGAGGAGTTTTTCTCCTTCTGCAGAAGGAGAAGTGGTAGTTATCAGTTTCTCAAACGCAATCACTTCTCCTTCTGCAGAAGGAGAAGTCGTTCAGAAATACTTCTGAGCAGTTGCCAAACGGTACCTAGATATGGTTAGATCTATGTTAGCTCATTCTAACTTGGGAAATATATATTGGGGTGAAGCTTTAGCTACCGTTACATATATTTTAAATAGAGTTCCTACAAAATTAACTAATCTTACCCCTTATGAAATATGGAATGGTAGGAAACCAAATTTAAATGAATTTAAAGTTTGGGGTTCTTCGGCTCATATTTGGGTTCCTAATCAACAAAGAGGAAAATTAGATAGTAAATCCATAAAATGTACATTTATTGGATATGCTGAAAATTAAAAAGGATATAGATTTATTATTCACCATTCTGATGGTAGTATTAGTACCATTGAAAGTAGAGATGCAAGATTTTTAGAGGATGAAATAGACTCTAGAAATCCTAAAAAACTTGTAGAATTGTTTGAAATTGAAAAGAAAAAGGTTCATTCTTGTGAAAACATAGAAAAAATAATTGATTCACCTAAATATGATACTATTGGTAGAATTCAAAGAGAAAGATGTCCTCCTTCTAATATGAAAGATTATTATGCATTAATTTCATAAATAATGGAAGATATAGATGATCCATTATCATATAAAGATGCTATTAATTCTGTTGAAAGTAAAAATTGGATAATTGCAATGAATGATGAAATTGAATCAATTGATAAAAATGAAGTTTGGGAGCTTACATCTTTGCCTAAAGATAGAAAAGCAATAGGATGTAAATGGATATTTAAAAAGAAATTTAAATCTGATGGTTCAATTGAGAAATTTAAAGCTAGATTGGTAGCCAAAGGCTTTACTCAAATTGAAGGTGTTGATTATGTTGACACATATTCTCCTGTAGCTAAGTTTGTGTCAATTAGAATTATTTTGGCTATTCTTGCATTTTATGATCTTGATTTATATCAATTGGATGTAAAAACTGCATTTTTAAATGGTGAATTGAATGAAGAAATATATATGAGGCAACCAGAAGGTTATATTGTAGAAGGAAAAGAAGATAAAGTATTAAGATTGAAGAAAACTTTATATGAATTAAAACAATCTTCTAGACAATGGTATTTAAAATTTCATGATGCCATTAAAGAAATTGGGTATGAAGTTAATCTCTTTGATCATTGTGTTTATACTTTTCATAATGAAGATCGTTTTACAATTTTATCATTATATGTCGATGATATCCTTTTAGCCGGAAATGATTTGGAAATGATAGAAAAAACAAAATTATGGTTAAGTTCTAAATTTGAAATGAAAGACATGGGTGAAGCTTCATATGTTTTAGGCATTAAAATAATCCGTGATAAGAAGAATAAAATGTTGTGCTTAAGTCAAGAAAAATATCTTGAGTCTATACTTAAAAAATTCAAAATGAATAATTGTAACCCTGTCTCAACTCTGGTAGAAAAAGGATTAAAATTATCTAAAAAGGATTCCCCGGAAGATGAAAAAGAAAAACTAAATGTTCCTTATGCTCAGGTTGTTGGGAGTCTTATCTATGCAATGTTATGTACAAGACCTGATATTAGTTATGCTGTTGGTCTTGTAAGTAGATTTCAAAGTAATCCCGGCCAAAAACATTGGCAAGCTGTAAAAAGAATTTTTCGGTATATAAAAGGAACCAAACATTTAAAATTGTGTTTTCAAGCAAATAATCTTGAAGTAATTGGTTATTCAGATGCTGATTTTGCTGGAGATAGAGATGATAGTAAATCTACATCTGGCCATGTTTTTATTTTTGGAGGTGCATGCATTTCTTGGTCAAGTAAAAAAAAGGTTGTGTTGCTCGTCACACACAAGAAGCTGAATATATTGCATGTAGCACTGCATCTACTTTTGCTATTTGGATAAAACGTTTCATAAATGATTTGAAGCTTGATATTGTTGATAAGCGTATTCATATTTTCTGTGATAATCAAGCTGCTATTAGACTTATACATAGTGGAGAAAATAGCTCTTCTGGAAAACATATTGATATGCAATATCATTACATACAAGATTTGGTTGAAAGAGGTGAAATAACCCTTAGTTATATGTCTACTTCTGACATGATTGCTGATCCATTAACTAAAAGTATTTGTGTGAATAATTTTTTGAAACATGTTGAAATGATGGGACTAAAAGATAAATAAAGAAGATCATGTGTAATATCCGCTATTAGCGAGAAAAATCACATGAAATATTTGTAATGGATAAAACCACAATATAGTGGTATAAGCCTTACAATAATATAAATGATTAAATCCCAAATTAGTGGAGCATAAACCTCATTTTCAACAATGATGGTTAAATCTTCAAAATAGTGGGAGTACAAACCTCATGAAACATGAAATATGAAATATTACTTTTATAGTCAAGTGGGAGACACTACAAGAATTTTGCTTTTTAGCAACGCCTATTACCGACGGCCACACACACCAACGTCGCTAATGCTCCTAACTGTCGAGACGTGCAATTGTAATCAGTGTATTACTGACGGCCATACTCTGGCCGTCGCTAATAGTTCGACAATGGCAAAAAAACAGAATGCAGTGTCTTTCAGCGACGGACGACGACCGTCGCTGTAGGGTTATAAAATGTATGATTTGTTTCATTGATTATTAGCGACGGCCATAGGCCGTTGCTGAATAATTTGAATCAAGTAAAAACTTATTTTAATTCTTGTAAATATTAGTAGCGGCGGTCATAAGCCGTCGCTAAAATTATAACACCGTGCCAAAAAATAAAAAGGCACGTGTAAGTACATATTAGCGACGGCCAGTGGCCGTCGCTGATGCTTAATCAGTTTAACTTTCACTTTCGATCCCGAAGTGACCCATTTTTAACCCTAAATTTTACTCATCGACGGCGCACCATTCCCCCTTCCGCCCGAACGATCCGACGCCCTTCGGCCCAATCTAGCGCCATCACTCTCCCCCACCCGCCTAAGCCCTTCACCGTTGCTGGCTGTGGCCCTCCCCCTTCCACCTAAGCCCTTCACTGTTGCCGGCATCGCCCGTAGTTGCTTCCCCCACCTGCCGTAGCCCTTCGCCCCTTCTTCCTTCACCTCTCCAGCCCCAATCGAATCGCGCATCGCTTCAGTCGCACCTAAGCCACTCGTCGATTCATTTGTAAGTATTGCAATTTTTTGTATTCCTTTGATTTTATGATATTTTTTATATGTATGATTGTTAGTTTCTTTGGAGGAATTGAAACCAATTGTTTAATGTCCACTCTAGTTTTTATTAAGTAGAATTCCAATTAAATAATTTTTATGAAAACTAGTTGTGTAATTGTGTATTGAATTGATGAAAACATGATTAAAATTCTTTAAATTGGCATTTTTTTTTTATTTTATGAAGTGGAATACAAAAATCAATCATATCACGTATGTAAATAATTAATAGCATGACTACTTTCTGATAGCATCCAGTCCAATCTTTATTATAGAAAGAAAGTGGGTGATCATTACTCTGTTGTGGTTTGTCACGATATGATTACCTAATCAAGTTGTAGATCTATCTTCAAACTGGATGTCCATGTTCATAGGCCACAATGGGCTCTTGGAAATTGGACCAGATATGTCATTGAAAAAATGAGAGATCAATGCTTTGTTAATTGAAAGAACATCCATATTCTGAAATCTGCAACAGAGTGATTATAAGAAGGCCATTCCCTGAACTCCCTGAATGAAATGTCAAAGTTCCAGCAGTGGAAAGCATTCACTGAATTTCATACATTCAGGTTTGTGGATATGTTTTAATTATGAGAAAAAAATATATATCAAATTTATTAGATACTAAATTATTTACATCACCAATGCCTCTTCTCTAGTTCTCAAGGACATCTGAACTACAAGTTATCTGAGGTAGCAGCAGTAAGTCCAATAGTTTGAAGAACACTAGAAGAACTCAGAGGTTTAAGTTTTTCATTTCCTCAACTCTAAACAGAAATAATTCTATGTTGCACTACCTTCTGAATAAAGAGAATCATAAATGCAGAAAAAATGATTCAAAGATTTTTATTTCTTAGGATGTAAAAACAACAAGCATTAAAGTATCAACGAATATCATGTGAAACCTTTATTTTCATTAAAATGATATGACATGTACTGTGCATCCATGACTAGTCTGACCTGCGGTGGCTTTAATCATGCAAAACAGTGCAAGACATTAATATGTTGGAATGCATTCAATCACTATTGAATCATTAATATGTTGGAATTCAGCCAGAAAACCCTCGTTTGCAACAAACTCATCCAGATCCTCTAAATCAACAAAAAAATGGACCAAAGCGACTAGTCTAGAAATAAAGGACAATCATATTTCAAGAACCGCTTCAGTGTAAGAAATATAAATATATACTATTTATATTGCTACATTTATAAAACTGAGTCAGAGCTACTCCAGGAGTTCATTCAAAATGTGATATGGGCACATCAATGAAATAACACGCCCAAGTTCCACTATAAGATTTGTGTGTTTCTTAGAACAACTAAATAACACATACATGATCTAAATGCTAAATGAAGGTTCTCAGGTTAATTATGAAAAAAAGAATGAAAAGCCTAATAAACTGGGGAGTCAATCTGGATCCAATCAAAGTTTTTTTTTCCCTAAATATGCTGTACAGCCTATGATCTCTATCAAAGTTATGGATCTGATGCCTGAACTAAAACTTATAACTCAGATTTAAGTATTTCCTTTTTGAAATGATCCAATCAAACTTAGTTTGGTGCCCACACTGATTTTATTTTCCTCTCTTGGTTGCCTCAGGAAATTATTAGACTTAACCATTCTATCAATCAGTACACGGTGAAGTCATTGCTCTAGAGGTTTCTTAATGGATTGAACTATCTTCAGGCACGTTTTATCCTTGTTTAACATCCGGGTATGCCTACTATGTACAAGGATCTGAACCCCAACAACATTCCTTAGATCCTTGTATAATTACTCTGTAGTTGAATTCCAAATTAATCTGAAGTAAAGTTTTTATGTGTAGGGGAATTTACTGGAAGTGATAAGACTTGGAGTTCTTGAATCAGGGGAAAACTAGTTGCATTGTTTTCAACCTTCGTATAATTCTCCTCTTCGGTAAGTTTGTATGATTGTGGTTATGTCTTTTTAGGTGTTATTATGTTAACAAGATAAAATGAATTTTAGGCAAGACTAATTTTCCTCCTAGTTGGCACTCAAATTCCATAGATTTGCTCTTCTATTACATGTTGTACGAGAATTCCGAAGTAGAGAGTCATCCTTTTAATTGTTAAATTCACATTAAGTGTCACTTTTAAATTTTTTCTATCTTGTATTAATCCTGAGCTGATCAAACAAATAGTACACAACAAACCTTTATTTGCTGTAATATCTTAGCCTTCACATGATGATACAATAGCTTTTGATCCAAAAAAAAAAGAACTAAATCTCATCTCTAGGGATAATTAGGTTTTTTCTTGGCCGTTTGAATTCTTATATTCCATTGCGATAACTAATATTTTTTTAATTATTTACAGTAATTTTCTGGATTTGTTTCAATGTATAAAAGTTGGATGCAAAAACCAAGAAATAGTCCTGAATATATGAATGGAGTCATTCAATTTTTAGATTTTGCATTTACACGATCACCATTTGGAAACAAAATTCAATGCCCATGTAAGGATTGTCGAAATGTATTCCATAAGGAACGCGATGATGTTCATGGAGATTTATTATGGAAGGGGATATTGCCGAACTACACTACTTGGTATCTTCATGGAGAAAAATTTCCAGGTGAATATAGCAGCGATGAAACCTTTAACGAGGATGATGATATTCAGGGAATGCTACATGATGCGTTTGGAATACGTGATTCGGTTGAAAGGGATGATAATGAATTAAATGAAAATAGTTCATATGAGCCAAATTGTGAAGCACAAAAGTTTTATGAGTTGTTGAAAGATGCGGAGACTAAATTGTATCCAGGTTGTACTACATTTTCAAAGCTTTCTTTTATTATCCAGTTGTTACATTTGAAGTGTCTTAATGGATGGAGCAACAAGTCCTTTGATATGTTATTGGAATTGTTGAAAAAGGCACTACCAGAAGGTGAAAAATTACCAAAGAACCATTATGAATCTAAAAAAATTCTTCGAGAGCTTGGCCTGGATTATAAGAAGATTGATGCTTGCCCAAATGATTGTATGCTATACTGGAAGGAGAATGAATATGCAACTGAATGCGTTGTATGTGGTTTGTCACGGTGGAAGTCAGAGGGATATGAAAATCCGACATGTGCATCAGCTTTAACAAGAAAAGAAAAGAAGATATCTGCAAAAACTTTACGTTATTTTCCATTAAAACCAAGACTTCAGAGGTTGTTCATGTCAACTAAAACAGCGGAGGATATGAGATGGCATGCTACTACACGTAAAGAAGATGGAGTATTAAAGCATCCTCTTGACTCTGAGGTTTGGCAAGCTATTGACAAGGAATATCCTTCTTTTGGATCAGAAGCTCGCAATGTTAGACTTGGTTTAGCAAGTGATGGATTTAACCCCTTTGCTAATATGGCTACTCCCTATAGCACATGGCCTGTTATTTTGATTCCATATAATTTGCCACCATGGTTGTGCATGAAACAATCATTCTTCATGTTGTCTCTTCTTATTCCCGGGCCTAAGGGTCCCCAAAATGATATAGATGTGTACCTTCAACCATTGATAAATGAATTGATTGAATTATGGTCAGATGGAGTCCAAACTTATGATGCATTCTCCAAACAGAATTTTCAAATGCATGCAGTGCTCTTATGGACTATTAATGACTTTCCAGCCTATGCTAACTTATCAGTGTCACACCCCAGGGCGGCCGTCCCCGAGACGTGGCAAGTATATATATATGATATCAGTAATACGTACACGAAGTCAATAAATACACCACAAATGTCAAAGGCGATAAAGCGAAATCAAGTAACTGACATCAAATACATACGAAAATAGCGGAAGCAAAACGACTAAGTCTGTGATTCAAAGATATATAACAGACCAGAGTACTCAATCGAACTGTCCTGTGAGAGCCAATATGTACTACAAAAGACAACATCAACCCATACACTGTGCCCAAGCACAAGTAGAAATACATACAAGAAGACGGGGGATGCTGAGGGCCTCTCACTCGCAAGATGTCTGACGTGAACGCTGTCTCCTACTGGAATCGCGTCTCAGGGAGCTCCTCCTTCTGATCCGGATCAGCGACAACTGGAGAAAACATATGCGAGGGGTGAGCCGCACGCTCAGTGAATGGAACAATTCATGCATCACAACTCATATAACTTCCAATCATCATCAAAGTTATTTACCCTCACCTCGAAGGGTGACCTAAGTTATTGGGAGTAACTGTACTAATCCCTCACCCTCACCTCCGAAGGGTGACTCAGGCTCTTGGGAAGAGATTAGATTGTTCTAAGCCCTTGGTCCACCGGTAGCCCTTTCCCCGGGTAGCCTCTACCTGACATACTCCCACGATCAGTACACTCTCGACCGAAGCGATGGTACCTACAAATGGGAGCCCGGTGCCAGGACAGCGTTTCCAACGCCGGGAAGTTCCTACACGGATCCAACGAAGGGGAAAAACAATCTACGCTCGCGGATACGATCCTCTTGGATCCGTCGTCACCGGTTACTAAACACCGATACGGAAATGAATTCTCAAGAATTCCCTCCAGGGCGCATAACTCAGATGCGGGGAAAATTCTGTCATTCGTAATGTCAATATTTCGGTATGACCCCACAGGTGGTCATACGCTTGCTTATTAACAATATGCAAGAATACATGGCCTAAGCATGCGCTAAACACTTAAAAAAAAGAATAATATTAATCATGGAAGCATCTTAAAGTAATCAATATAACAAGACATGATTTATCTAAGTTATGCTTATCTTATGCAACCACATATGTATAAGTTTAATAAAGTTAAATTAGGTGGGGACATGTCTAGGTCGGGGTTATGCTAATCATGAGACATGATATCTAGGCAAGGATGGCCTTCATACATTATACATGGATGCATAATACCTAGCATACTATATACAACTCGACATGGTTGCAATCTTAGTGAAACAGGCATTTACATGAACATTTATACAATATACAACATGTTATATGTAGTTATGGTACCCCAGGGGAGGGTGATGCACTCCAACGTGCATCGAACACCTCCCAACTGGTTTGGATTGACCCACTCACCGTAAACCGGGTCGTCGCGCGACCGCTCGCCAAGATCTGCAAGACAAGGCATCCCGATAGGTGAGTTAAACTACTTAACAACACTTGAAATTTACAAGAAATGTCAAAGACTCAGATATGCGCGCATACGGGCCCGCACGCATGCGAGTATGCGCGTACGCACGCCTATCCGAGCACCCCGACACTAACCCGAGCCCTCGGGCGCCACACGTGTGGCCCCGCACGCGTACGCACGTGCATGCACGCGCGCACGCGCCCCCCGTGCCCGCCGGCCCACTGCCCCGCGCTCAGACGCGCGCCCAGCAGCGCACCCGAACACCCCCTGCGCGCCCAGAACTCCTGCCGCGCGCACGCGCACGCTCGCGCGCGCTCGCGCGCACGGCCCCCGCGCACTGTGCGCCCCGCGCGCATCCGCTCGCTCCTGCGCCCAGTGCCCGTGCTCCGCGCGCGCCCGATTGCGCTCTGCGCGCATGCGCATGCGCGCGCCTGCTCGTCCGACCAGCCCGCCTGGGCTCTTCTGCGCGCGCGCCTGCGCGCGCACGCGCACGGGTGGTCCCGCGCGCGCGCCCAGACCATTTCCAACCCTCTCCCCATGCCCACATACACCCAAACTCATGCATAAGGGGTGCAAGGTCCCCTAGCACCCTTGACACCCAAAAACCATTTTTCAAGAAGGGGGGAAGAGCCTACAAAGAGAGGGGGAGCCAAAAGGGGGAGATTCGGGCCCTCCGCGCACCCGAAGCCACACCAACCACCACAACTACTTCTACCACCTCCACAGCCCCTCCCTACCACCTCTCCTTGACTGAAAACAGGGAACAAGAAATAGGGGACATGAGAGGGAGGAGGAAGAAGAGCAACAACATCAACAACAACAAACACACACTCTTACTCACCTTGCTTGTGTGCTTTCTCCTTCTCCAACCAAACCAAAACACACAACACACACACACCAAACCAGAAATCAGAGAGGGAGAGAGTGTGAGAGAGGGAGAGAGAGAGAGGGAGCCAAAGTTACGACTACAACTTCTCATTAAAGAAGAGAAAAAAAAAGAAAATCAAAAGGGGGGTGAGTTTAATCTTCTTTCACCCACTCACACACACAAATATCTCAACCTTGCTTAAACATTAAGTAAGGCGGGGTAAGCTTACCAAGAGTCACCATAACCACCAAAATATCTAACACTATTCCTCCCACAAAACCAGTAACGAAGAAAACCCGGATACGGTTTGGAACTGCCTAATTTTTCAAACGTTATCGGAATTCGATGAAATTTTTATGGGTAGAAGAGGACGGTACCAGGACCCATAATATGCAGTTAGATTTTCAATCGGAGTTCTCTAGCTCACGCAGATGGCTAAAAAGCCAAAATTTTAGCGGTTCCGATCGAAAAAAGAAAATTTCGAAAATGGCCAGAATTGACCCAAAGGTTACCCATAGG
This sequence comes from Acorus calamus, assembly GCA_030737845.1. Taxonomy (NCBI): domain Eukaryota; kingdom Viridiplantae; phylum Streptophyta; class Magnoliopsida; order Acorales; family Acoraceae; genus Acorus; species Acorus calamus. The sequence goes on along the minus strand of CM060858.1, from coordinate 32,539,412 downwards.
CTAAAAAGTGACACATATATAACAATCAGGGTGGAGCACAAAAGGCCAAAAAGCGTGCCCATGTTGTCACAAGCATACTTACTCTGATAGATTAAAGAACGGACATAAGTATTGTTATATGAGACACCGTCGGTTCTTGTCACTTGATCATAAATATCGACAGAATAAGAAGTCTTTTAATAATAAGAAAGAGTTGGGAGTTCCGCCAAAACCTTTGAGTGGATTTGAAGTTATTGAAGAATTGCGTGAATATGAGCAAGTAATTTTTGGTAAGGGAGATAAAAATAAGACCAAGCAGCAGAGAAAGAGTGATGAATACCATTTGCCAAAGAATTGGACGAAGAAGAGTATATTTTTTCAATTGCCATATTGGAAACATATTGTATTGCGTCACAATTTGGATGTTATGCACATTGAGAAGAATGTTTGTGATAATGTGATCTCTACATTATTGAACATAAATGAGAAAACAAAAGATAATTTGAATTCTCGTCTCGATCTACAGTTATTGGGCATACGAGAGTAACTCCATCCTATACAAGAGGGAGCAAAGTTTTTAATACCACTTGCATGCTACACAATGTCTTTGAATGAGAAACGAAAATTTTGCAAATGCTTGAAGGACATTAAAGTACCTGATAGTTATTCATCAAACATCTCAAGATGTGTTCAAGTCAAACAAGGCAAGATCTCAGGATTGAAGAGTCATGATTGTCATGTGCTTATGCAACAATTTCTTCCACTTGCAATACGTGGACTTCTGCCGAAGCAAGTTTGTTCATCTTTGATCGAGTTGTCGACATTTTTTAAGCAACTATGTTCTAAGGTGTTGAGAGTTGTGGAGTTGGAGCAACTTCAAGCTCGTATTGCCATAACATTATGTAAATTGGAGATGATATTTCCACCATCATTTTTCGATGTTATGGTACATTTATCTATTCATCTGGCAGAGGAGGCCAAGTTAGCCGGACCAGTGCAATATCGATGGATGTATCCAATTGAGAGGTTATTATATTACTCTGCATTTTTAAAATAGTTTTTTTTAGGAATATATATCATTATTTTTTTTATTGACATAGAGAATTTTAATATAGGTACCTACACAGACTCAAGTCCTATGTTCGGAATAAAAATTATCCAGAGGGTTCAATTGTAGAGGGATATCTCTCAGAAGAATCTTTAATCTTTTGCACAAGGTATTTACATGGGGTAGAGACAAGGTTGAATTGATCCGATCGAAATAATGATGATGACATTAATGAATCACAAAAAATGTTGTCAATTTTCAATGGATCTGGTCGTGGTTTAGGAAAGACTACTCCACGCTTGTTGACTAGAGAAGAGTTGGAACAAGTTCGTCTATATGTGTTAAACAATTGTGATGAAGTAATTCCATTCATTCAGTAAGTATTTACCCGTTACACATCTACTTTTCAGAGTTATATGTTACAATATAGTTTTGATTAAATTTTAATATAATTTTTAGGGAGCACAAACAAATCATCAAGGAGAGTCATAGACATTTGAGTGCTAGGGAAGTAGACCGAAATCACATCAAAGAGTTTAGCGGGTGGTTTCAAACTCGAGTAAGATTTTATTTGGAAATTTTCAAATGTTAGTAAGCAGGTATAAATAGTTTTTTAATGTTTCTATACTAATATATGTATATCCATATGTATAGGTTTCAAAAATGCAGCGTGATGATGATGGAATAAATGAGCAACTTGAATCATTAGCTTTTGGTCCTTCTCAAACTGAGAAGACTTTTATGGGATATATTGTCAATGGCTTTAGATTTCACACAAAAGTCGAGAAAAGAAAAGAAAAACACAAAACAGTGGATTTTTTGTAACAGCAGAAGTATCCAGTTTTGCTAGCTCAAGAGACAACAATCCGACAATAGGAAATGTTGTGTACTATGGCATATTAGAAGATATCGTCGAACTACAATATCTTGGTGGGAACAAGATCGTTCTTTTCAGATGTGTTTGGTTTGATATATTAAGTCGTTTAGGAATAAAAGAGGATGAATATGGATTCACATGCATAAATTTTACACGGACTTTGAATACCAATGAGACATATATCCTTGCACGTCAAGCTCAACAAGTTTTTTATGTCCAAAACACAAATGATGAAAATTGGTATGTTCCAATAAAGACTCAACCTCGGAACGCATATGCCATGGATGTAGAAGATGAAGCATTCCAGTCGAGTGAAACAGAGACGCTCCAAGAGTCTAATATTGATGATATTGTATCTTGGACTAGGGAAGACATTGCAGGAGAACTTGTAGATGCATAATTTTTTTTTTTAGAATTTTTTGTGCTAATAAATTCATGATCAAGTTGTTGATGCTTTTATTATGTATGTGTATTTTTGTGCTAATAAATTCATGATCAAGTTGTTGACGCTTTTATTATGCATGCATATATTTTTATGTTTGTTTTTCTCACTATCCATGATTCATTATTACACCTTGGACATTACATCTTATAGTGTTTGAATATTTTTATTATTATTATTATATTTTTCATAAAGCACATGGCGCCTCGATCAAGATCTTCAAGACAGCCAACTGGATTGACACCGGAGAGAGCACATGATATGGGTGATCATGCTTCCCCTGGGCAGTCTGCTGGGGCTTCTAGTAGTGTAGGTATGATTTTAAAGTTAAATACAATTTTATTATTAACTATTAACTTGTACATGACATTAAATTTTAAGTGTGTTTGTGTTGATGTTTCTTATTGGTTCTACTAGCGTGAGAAGGAGGGGCCCAACAAGGGGCATAATTTTACCACAAGGAGAGAAATTGCATGTCGTTTGGAATGAACATGGGCAACCGACTAGCGATCGTTTTACTACTTTGTTGGGAACGACTATTAGAAATAGTCATGTCCCTTTACAATATAAAAAATGGGCTGACATACCTGCGTCGACAAAAGAAAGACTGTGGAAGATAATTCAGGTGAAAACCATTATTTTAACTATATTTATTTAACAGTTTCAATTATTTTAATGGATGTATTTAATAGAACAATGCATTTCTTCATTATTATTTTTTAGGAATCAGTTGATATAGGGGACGAGAGAAAAAATGGGTTCTCCAATCCATGGCATCCAAATACCGAGAGTGGAAAAATGATTTGAAAGAAAAATATTATAAGCCATTTGATACTGATGCTCAAAGATTGGCTAGACCACCCCCTGGTATTTCTGATAGTGACTGGACTTGGCTTGTGCAATATTGGAGTAGTCCGGAGGCACAAGTAAGGATTATATTTAGTAATTATATTATTTTTAAATATTGTTATGATATTACTGCTGTTTATATTAATACTAATTTCATGTAGGAAATAGCTGCCAAAAATAGTCAAAATCGGAATAAACAAGTTATTAAACATTGTGGGGGGACAAAAAGTTTTGCTCGTTACAGAGAGGAGGAGGTGACTATCTTCATGTTTGTATTATTTTATAGTTAACTCTTTAATAATATTTATCTATTAATTTATGTTGTGACAATAGATAAGATCAAGAACGGATGGCAATGTACCTACACGAGCAGAGCTTTTTGCTCGTACCCATACCAAGAAGGATGGGTCTCCATCAGATCCAAAATCTGCTGAAATAATGGTACGTAATTATTGTATAAACTTAATAATGATCAAACTATATTCAAAGTGATTTATGTTATTTTCTAACAGAATCGCTTTAGAGAACTAGCATCGACACAGGAGTCTGGTTCCACTGTTAGTGATGACGTATACACTTCCGTTATGGGGCCAGAGAGACATGGGCGTGTCCGTGGTTTTGGATTAGGTCCACCGCCTACTTCAGTATTTGGACCCTCATCGAGTCAATCACAAGGCAGTTATGTAGCGGTCTGTTCTCAACTTGAAGATATGCGTTCTGAAATGGTGAGCTTACATGAAAGAGAAAGGTTGCGTGAACAAGAAATGCAAGAAATGAAGAGAACCATGGAGCAGATGCAGAAATATATGCATCAGATCATGCCTGACACGCACAATGAGGTACTATTTTTAAATTTTTCTTGCATTTATGAATATTCATTCTTGTACATATTCATTATACGAAATGCATAATCAGTTCACATTTAAAATTTAATATAATGATTCTAGTTGTGATCAAATGTGGCATCTACTTGTATTTTGCGTGATGATGGATTTTTACTTGAACTTAATTTACTCTTATTTGTTCTGGATTTTGCTTGAACTTGGTTTATGATATGAATTTTCAAATGAGTTTACATGGTTTTATGAAAAAGATGATTAAATGTGATTAAAAGGAGGCGTGGATAACATTACCCTCACCCTTCCATACTATTTTTCATAAAAGATGGTGTCACCAACTTTTATTGTTAAGGAAACCAAGGATTTGAAAATTGAGATTTATAATACCTCAGACACAGTTGATGAAGACAGCGTCCATTAAGTAATATGACAAAGTTGGATATGTAGTAAACTTAGAAAAGTTTCACATAATATTTATGAATTTGGCTTATTGTAATTTATTTATTAATAACCTAACGATTGTTTTTTTTTTTTTTTTGCAGGACTCATGATGCAAATTTTCAATCAACAATTGATGTGTGTTTGTTCTCATATCTTTGCTTAAGTCCATATGTATATATTCATGTAATTAGTAATGACATTGTAAATTTTAAAGAAATTTATGTAAGATAATGTTTTGGTTAACTGTTTACTGAAATCAAGATTTGTTGAATGTCAATTGTGTAATTATATATTTGTGTCAAATATTATATATACAGGATTTTTTTTTCCATGAAACAATTTTAGGTTGAGCATGGAAGGCAATAGCGACGGCCAATGGCCGTCGCTATTATTTAGCACAGCAGTTGGGGTAATTTTGAATTTCTTTTGTACAGTATTAGCGACAGTCGTCGACCGTCGCTAAAATTAATAGCGACGGCTTTAGACCGTCGCTAATATAAAATAACTTACCGTTATGAACTTGGAAACGGCGTTAATATCGCCTTTTAGCAACGGCCCCGACCGTCGCTGATAGATTTAGCGACGGGTAAGTTAGCGACGCCTAGCGACGGCTTAATCGGACGTCGGTAAAAGATATAGCGACGGCTTTTTCTATTTTAAGCGACGGCGTTGGCCGTCGGTAATACCCTGTTATCTTGTAGTGAGATGTTAATTGAATTGGTTAATAAGTGACCATAAAAGTAGAAACTGAATGTTTCATTGAAACAGTCCAACATACATGTGGTGTTTCACTCGATGTTCAGTCCTTTTCTCTATAACAATTTTCTCCGGATTCAAAGATGGTTGTTTTAACTTATCTATCTATATAAGATAAGGATTATCAGATGAAGAAGATCATCAAAAACAAAAGGAAGAAGAACCACCAAATAATCTCCCCAATCCGGCGATCTCCAGCCTCGCGGCATTCTTGGTCTTCTCTGCAGTGCATCTTCATCGGCTCATTCTCAACGGGACATCGTGATCGGCTCATCGACATCAGCGCGTCGGAGTTACCTCTACTGACTTTCAGTTCTGACCGCTGTCACCGAAGACCTCCACGAACCCGTCAGAGAACTCTATCCTATGGTGGCCAGAGAGGGAGGACATGTTGAGTACGAGCCGCCGTTGGCCATGGCCTGACCATTGATGGAGTGAGGGTCAGGACGCGGGAGGCGTCGCGGAGGACGGATGCAGACGTCTTTGGCGAGAACAGGCGGACAGCAGCTCGGGGGTGCTGCGGCGGATGCCGCCGAAGTCACGGCTGGCGAAGAGGAGGGAAATGTATTGTTTTTTTTAATTGGTGGGATTAGTGTACTTCAAAGCAAAACAAAATAGGTGTAATTTAAATTTTTAGATCGGTGGGATTAATTATCTGACTGGTGGGGATAGATGCACCCATGGTATCACACTTGATCAGTGTCCCATTATATTTGATTTTACTGTTATATAAAACTCTGATAATAATCTAAGGTCAACCCTACTCTAATTGCATTATATTTGAGTCTCTATTTATAATGAAAAAAATCCAATCAAATTTGAATTTTTGTGTCACCCAGCCTAGCAATCTAATGATTTGCATCGGCATAGACCATCTGCAACCATCAGTAATTTAGATGTGACATGTGATCAGTGTGTGAGAGTATTTATGTGCTCTGTTAATGAAGTAACAATCAAAGTACATGAAGATTTGTTGATCACATTGTCTCTCATGACACAAAGAAATGGAGTTGGTATCCTTGTGTCAAATATACATAGAATACCAATGAGGAGATTCCACGTGTGCAAGAAAAAAAACATTAATTGCTTTTCAAAATATCTCCCATTATAACCAATATTTATTAAAACACCACATATGCTCACTTTAATCACCTATGTGACATCTTCTCATGGATGGCTATAAGAATTCCCTGTGTATGTAACGCAAGGATCTCAGTTCTACAAAAGGAAAGATACATGAAAAAGATTCGACTATGTAATTTGAAGTAGCATGTGCTCGGTGCTGACCCCAAATTCTTTTTTATGTTGCTTTTATGGTTATGTGCATATTATTTAAAGGTCAATAGATTCGATTGACTTTTTGTTTTTATCTAAGGTGTTATTAGCGGACTTACCTCTTCATGCATATGGAAATGAAAAGGATTGTCATCTATATATGTAATTGAACAGCTTGTTGAGGTTGCTTATTGTGTAGTCTAGAACACTTTTTCTATCTCCTCTAGGGGTTTGTGAGAGTGTGTATATATTATTTCAGTACTCTGTTTAGAAGCATTTTATTGATTTGCATTAGAACCCATACCTTTTAAGGAAAAAACACCCAATGAGATGAAACACACTTACCTGTCCCTGTCTTCCTGAGGTCAACTTATTAAGCAAATATATGTACATGCATGTACAGTTTTTGTGTGTATATAAATAAAATATATATACACGTTTCATTTTTCATTCATTTATCCCTTGCAATAAGATTAGGTCCTTCATTTCCAGTGTAGACATACCAAATGCATCTGGTGGAAATAATATTGGTAAGCACCAATTGGCATAGCTACTTTTTTATGGAATAACATAACAACTTAACACTTATTACTTTCTCTTATAGTTCTCTCTCTCATCAGAATCATACACATTGATCTATTGTATATTTGTATTACACCATTGTATTAAAATTGGCTGAACCAAGATAGATGCATGGGCCGAGTATGGTTTAATTAATGTTAGATGGTGGTTATTGGTTGGGACAATGACTTTCTTTAATTCAACTTTTGATTAATGTATGATTTAATTAACGATGAGTGGTTAATTGATTGAGATAATGATTTTCTTTAATTCAATTTACACACCTACAACATGCATGCATGTATATGTGAAATAATTTTTGGCACATACTGTTTTCCATTTGATATGGTAAATAATTGTTCATACATTGTCACATAGACATCCGTTAAACTTCAATGATAGTGATTTGGAAAAGCAAAATAAAATGATAATTAATGTGTATTTTATTTTCATTTTTTTTTATAATTTAGAAGGGTGTCCAATCATTTGTTTAATTTGATAATTACTATTTTAATAAAAAAAGATTTTTATTATTTATTTAATTTATACATATAATGGTAGTTTGGTAAGGGGATAAAATTTTGATAACAAATTATTAGGGGATAAAAAATCCATCAATTATGTCATGTTTCACAATATTAAAATTTGGATTAAAAAGATTTATTAAAAAGATATTAATTTTCACATCTATAATGTTTAGATGGAAGAATATCTTTATTTTTATTTTAAAATTAGATAATTATGATCACTTTATCCTGATTTTTTTTAATAACAAGCATGACAAAATTATCTAACCCTTTATTCTCTCACTTAGCCCCTTATCTCACAAGTTATTCCTTTACCAAACACAAACCAACCTATAGAATTTCATGAATTTCTCATTTAAATTAGTTTTCATATTAATTGATTTAAATGTTAATTATGTTGACTTCAGATTTATCCTATGTAATAACAATATTTAATTTTAGATTATGTTTCTCCCTTATCCCCCCCCCCCTCCCCTCTCTCTCTCTTTCTCTCTCTAGCTCCCTCTTTCTGTACATAGTAAACAAGAAAAAAAATTCACTCTCTCTCATCTATCATGTAGAATACAAAATTAATATTATCATGCTTATAGATTATTATTTTAATACTTATGAAAGGTGTAATTAACTATTTATATTATTTACTTATTTGTATGCCCATTGTAATATTAGGTTTTGATCATCTTTTGTGTTTAATTATAATTACAGAAATTAATCTTAATTATGAAAAAGTGAAAACTGATTGTCAATTAAGAAAAAAATAAAAAATTGTAGTCAAATATCACCCCACTGATATAAATTCCTGGCTCCGCCACTGGATAGATGGATATAATTATGTTTGTGAGTGACAGCTTAGAGAGAGAGAGAGAGATTATAGGTCTCCTAATTAATTGGTACCTTAATATAAGATTAATTAGTTATCTGTCACAATTCTCCCAGTGGATATAGTTTTATGCCAAAGCATCAAAATTTCTGCTCTTCCTATTTTATTATCGTTCTTGATTTAATCTCACATCAGTTGGAGACTTCCATGCAGGGCCGACCCATATGTTTGAATGGTCCTAGGCGAAATTTTAAAACAAACCCCATGCATTATTTATTTTTTAAAATCTAGATTTTTTTAATTTTGCACATTATCAATATTATTAAATAAGTACATAATATTATATAATAATTTAATTTAAAACATTATATAATATCACATGCGCTTAATAAAACAAAAAAAATTAAATTTTAAAAATTGAAATGTGTATTGGATTATAGTTGGAGAGATTTAGGAAATAGAGAAATTTTAGGAGAATATCATATTGATTTTTTTAGAGAGATTAATTAAAGTAATACATTTCACCGTACATTTTATTAAAGTCAACTGAATAGATAATTATTTGGGGCCCTTGGTGGGTGGGGGTCCTAGGCGATGTGGAATCATGATTAATTTCGATCAAGTCCAATGTGAAAAAAAAAACGTCGAATGTATATATCGGCGTATATATATATATATATATATAGCATATACGTACATATGGGTTGTAGACTTCCCCAAGTCAACGTGAATCTTAAATACTGGCCTCCTCGCATGGCGTGCATGGCCAGCCGTCCCAATAATACACAAGGGTAATTAACACTTTTAACCCCACAAAAATAAAAATTTCAAAACATAGCCCCGTCCATCGAATATTTGTAAAAACTAGCTCCGTTAACCCGATCAGCGCTGCCACGTCAGCGTTGCCCGTTTTTTTTGAATTTTTGTACTGGAGATGGATTATATATAATTAGTCTCCAGTACAAATTTTTTTAACATTAGAGACATATTATATATAATCAGTCTCCAGTACAAATTTTCAGAAACCCTTTGAAAACACTAGAGACGGATTATATATAATCAGTCTCCAGTACAAATTTTTAGAGCCCTTTTAAAAACACTGGAGAAAGATTATATATAACCAGTCTCCAATGCATTTCTATCTAACTTTTTATTTTTTTTGTTTGTTATATAAATTGATGATTTTCTCAAACATAGATATGAAAATGCATAGATAATAAATATATGTTAAGTCTCATAAATACAATCATTCAAATATTTTCATAAATCCTTTCTTTTTAACTTTGGCATCAACATCAAATGGTATATCCTGATGTCATCCAAATTAAACATGTATATATCTCATGATATAGTGAACAGGGGTGGAGTGATTGTATTTACAAGACTTAAGTTTTATTTCATTTAAGTAGTTTCTTATATGTGTGTTCGAGCAAGATTTTCATGTGTGTTTTAGAAAATCATCAATTTATATAACAAAAAAAAATTTGAGGTAGAAATGCTCTGGAGACTGATTATATATAATCTGTCTCCAGTGTTTTTCAAGGGGCTTTGAAAATTTGTACTGGAGACTAATTATATATAATCCGTCTCCAGTGTTAAAAAATTTGTACTGAAGACTGATTATATATAATCAGTCTCCAGTGATAAAATAATCTGTACTGATCCAGTACAAAAATTCAAAAAAAAGATCAGCGCTGACGTGACAGTGCTGATTGAGTCAACAGGACTAGTTTTTACAAATATTCGATGGACGGGACTAGTTTTGCGAATTTTCATTTTTATGGGGTTAAAAATACTAATTACCCGATAAACAATATTACGTAAAAATAAAATAAAGCCTCCTCATTCAACCCTTCCTCCACCACCCTCCCCAACCAAAACCGCCGTGAATTCTGCCTCGAAAAAACCCTATAAATGCATGCCCAAGTCTGTCACTAGTGAAACCACACCCATTCATTTCAATATTCAATCTCTCAATTATAAGAAGAAGAAAAAAAGAATGTCTTCAGTGAAGAGTGTTGTGGGCTTTCATGTACTGATGGTGGTGGTGCTCATCTTGGCCTCCAACCTCTCATGCTCTTCTGCTAAGAAACCAGTGCCCCTCGTAGGGCTGAGAAGCCATGTTGTGGTCGAGGGCACCGTCTATTGCCGGTCGTGCAACAAGACCCTCGTCGGCGCTCCTCCTCTTGCTGGTAATTAAATTTTTTTTCTATAATCAGTGCTTCCTCAGGTTTGATTCTCATACCTCTTTTATGGTGAGAGATAGTGCTAGCCCACTAATTATCTTATGGTTAAATAAATGATGTTTTTTTGTTGATAATATGAAAATGATTCATTAAAACTTGCTCCTTCAGAACTCGTATACCTTTTTATGATAGACTATATAACATTTTAGAAAAGCTACAGAGTCTGAATACTTGCATGAGAACTTGTATATCTTGTATGCTCACAGCACCTGAGACTTAATTGTACTCCTTTGACTCCATGGGTTTTGTATGCATGGCCCGTGATGGCACTTCACATATATAATACCAAACTGTTTTATGTTTCATCAATCTTGCAGTCCGATCTGCTAGTTCACGTTCTCCTAACCACCTATACACTATTACAGTATATGAACATTAATTTTTTTTTAGAAAAAAAATATTAGTGTATCTTAATGTAAATTTTATTTTTTATACCAATATTAATGGGGGCGAAAACTGTGTTTTTTATTTTAGAAAAAATAGTGAAAATTGCGGAATCAATAGATAATTTTCTCTGTTTAAAATGATCATGCAACACGTTTGTTTTTAAAAATTCTGAGTAAATTATTTCCATTAAAAGCGGTGCTCCTGATTCACAGAAATTCTCAGTGTTCCATCACTCATACTCATTGATCGATTTCTCTACCTTCCATTGATTAGGTGCGGTTGCGAGGGTGAAGTGCAACACAACAAAGGTGCCCTTATCGGTTGAGGTGAGGACGAACAGCCACGGATACTTCTACACGGTATTGCCCAAGCTGAAGCTGGGAACCATGAGCAACCACACTTGCCTTGTCTACCTTATTGCCTCTCCCAATCCGAAGTGCAACAAGACATCCAACCTCCGCGGCGGAATCACCGGAAGTCCCCTGACGTTGACGGCCATCTACCCGGGGCCTTACCCGTATGCCATCTTCACCGTTGGACCCCTGGCTTACGCTCCCTTGCGCTGTCCCAAACCTGTAGCATAGAAGCAACAATTAATAGCTTGTTTTGGCTGAGCTAGTGGTGGGTGTATTATTATATACGGAGTCTTTCAACTGATGTGATGATGATGTTGCATGTTTGTAATAAAGAATGCCCAATATGTTTATTGATTGTGTTCTTCGAAATTTGATTCAATAAAATTGGGGGTTCAAAATATTGCTTCAGCGTAAAGGTATTGTCATTTCTAAGAAGCTCACAGTTTTGGTATTGTATTTGGGATCCAATGTACCTTCAAGGAAGGAATATGGTGTTGGAAATGATGATGTCTCATGTCCCATGTACACACTTTAGTATAAACAATTGTACAAAGATTTTACAAAGTGGCGTGGAACTATGAAAGAGGAGATGAGATATATAATATAGAAAATAATTATGATAAACTGTGAACAGTTGTCCTAACTTTAAAATGAAAATAAAGATTTTTTTTAAGATATTTCATTCACTTAAAGATTGTGATAACATTTATCATCATTTTTTATCCCTTAAGCTTTTATCCATTTTTTATATTCCACGTCTAAGGAGAACATTGAGATTTTTTTAAATCAAATTGACACAGTCAGATTAATGGGCCTTCCCAGGGGTGGGATGGGGTACACGATGAAAATGTGGTGGTCTTTTTTGGGTGGTTGAGATTCACTAATTGGACGGTCCAGATTGCTGGAATCCTCGTTTGATTAAGCTTTAGAGCCCATTTGGATGGGGCTATCTCGTGGTAGAAAACCCAGTCCAAACATCTTTTGGCGTCGGTGAAGAAGTCTGTAGTTTTTCGCGTTTGCAGTGTAATTTGGTGGCGTTGGTGATCGCTCCAAAAGAACGATTCGAGGAACGTAGCTGTGCCCATCTAACGCCGCGTCGGTCAGCCCCAATCGAAACGGGCTCTTAAAAAAAAGTGTTGTTACACCCAGTTCTTATTTCAATCCCAATTCCAACCCCATGTGCGTCGATAGAAGATTATTACTGCATATACTTACCATAATAAGGTATATTCTTTGATAAAAAAAATTCAGATTTTCGATAAATGTATCAGTGCAATTCAGTTGAGTATATGCTTTATGTTTTAAAAAAATATATATCGCATTAAATGAGGTATACTATTTTTTAAAATTCAAAATATTTGTATACTGGATTTATGGTTGAAAAATGGTTTGGATGTAACATTATTCTAGAAAAAAAACGAAGGTAAAATGCATTTGGACCCCATGAAGTTTTCTAAACCTACATAAACACTCTTTATAGTTCAAAAATATGCAATTACACTCCTTATTATTAGATTTTCCATTTTGAAGGGATAAAAGTACAATTTTACTCTTTTAATTAAATATTTAATTATTATTTTCATCATTTTTTTCTTGGGTTGTTTTGACCTTTTAATTAATTATTTTATTATAACTTAATTCTCACAAAAATGCATCCAGGCGCATTTAAAGAGTTAATTATTGAATAAATTAATAATTCTGAAGCATATTTAGAATTAATTAATTGATTTTGATTTTATGTGAATATTTAGAGAATTAAGGGCAAAACAATAATTTTAAATTATTTTTGTCTCATCTTAATAGAAACATGAAATGATAGGGGCTGTAAATTCATGATTTTGAGCTTTAAGGAGTGTTTATGTAGGATTTGGAAATTTTAGGTGATCCAAATGTGTTTTACCCCAAAAAATCTTACCTGGGCTCTTCCTCTCTCCCTCCTCTTTTCTTCTTCTTCTTCTTCTCTCTCTCTCTATCTCTCACAACAAATCAAGAAAACCTTTTCCCCCTGTTTGGAATGAGTATAACCCCCGGATAACCTCGGATAAGTATTTGAGGGTATTTGTTTACCCCGGATAACCCCAGATAAATTATGCCAGAATAAACCTTGATAAAGTGGTATAGGGATTCCAATCAACCCCTAGAATAAAAGTTATCCTAGGTTATTCCACCTAAAGAATATGTGGGCCCACTTATAAATCACCTGTCATCACCTCTTATAAATCACCAGTCAAATCAACTATCATTACTTTTTTACCTTTTATAAATCCTTATCCATCATTTATTCACATTTTACCCAAACAACAAAACATTTATTCTTACGTTTACCAATGAGAATAATTCAAAATACAACCAAACACAAAATCACTTTATCCTTATTTATACTCATTTATACTTGGATAAATCTATACCCTAGAATAAAAACTATTCCCGTTCCAAACGGGGTTAGCTCATGTTTGATTGTGGAATTGGGGGTGGACTAAAAAAGGATAAGATAGTATAATGATAAAATGGGTGTTTGAAATATTAGAATTAATGAGAATATATATGTGAGATTTAACTGATAAAGTGATATAATTATTCATGCTATCTCCTTTAATTAAATTATTCCACATTATTCACCCATTTGAATATGTGGGCCCAACTGTCAAATCAACTGTCATCACCTCTTATAAATCAGGCGGTCAACAAATTAAATCATTTTTTTAATTTTTATAATTCTTTATTCATACCGTATTCACATTTTATCTATAATTTATCTATGGTCAACCAAATAAAAAAAAATTATTACTACATTTTTCAACAAGAATAATTAAAAATAGAACCAAACAAAAATTACTTATTTATCAGAATAATTAGAAACCTCATAATAACTTAATTTTCTATCCAAACGGGCCTTAGAGAAAATCCACTTGAAAATTGAAAGGAAAATGATACATCCAAGTACCATTACAACCTCAATTGCAATTTACATCGGTTTTTTTACGAGTGTTGTCACACTCAGTTTTTTCTCAGTACAAAACACAGTCCTATATACCACATTAGAAATCTAATGGGGCACATACCCAGTTAAATGTTAAATATACAACATTAAATATTTTCTTACACTTATTAAAAATGGATTAATTTAACTCGAAATGGAGTAATATGTACTTTTTATCAAAACATATACATCATTAGATGATGTTTACTATATTTAAAAAAAATAAAAACATGTGAGGTCTGTGTTTTGGTTGGTTAATGTGACTGAGTCTAACATTTTTTTTTATAGGTCTTGCTACATGGACCTCAAAATTTAAGCTCCATTAAAATGCCCCAATAAGTGTCATTACCTGATTGGTTCCCTGTTTGATTTTTTAAAACGCTAAAAAGAGCAAAGATAATATTACCATTCTTTAATATTTGAATTCTTCAGTCCCAGAAAAACAAATCCCTCATGAATTGAGACTGTATAACCACCTCCTAGCACTCACTAAGAAAATTTTCTTTTTTATCCTCCTAAGGCATCCGCTACTTCAAAAATTCATTCTGATCGGCCTTCTCATCTCTAACGACCAGCATCACCACCCTTGGATTCCTCTCGTCGCGATCAACTACCTTTCTAGCCATCCTCCGGCCTCCACCTCCTCCGGCCTCCACCTCCTCCAACCTCTACTTCTAATTTTTTTTGGATACAGCTATAAATACAAATGAATATATTAGAATTTCATATACAAATGAGTATTTTAGTTTTTTCATATACATATAAAGATTTTGATACATTCTCCTATATAATTTTTTCAGAGATATAGATACAGATACAATCGTCAGAAGTATCTTTTGCACATTGTTCATTTTTGTATATGAGAAAAGTGATTTACAAACATGTTTATGATTAATAAATATCTTTAAATATACATGACAAAAATAATTAAGTAATATTTAGATACACATTAATCAAATCAATCAGAACAAACATAACATACAACACATTGGGCTGAATAAATTATTCAGATACACATTACGTGTATTTGGAATCGTCATTAAAAAATTTACATTAAACAAATGCATATGAGTTGAAAAATGATTATGCAAGACTTAAATATGCTGAAGGATTCAATATGCATAATTATACGCATAAACAACAACATAAACGATTATACAAATCGTACCTAAACACAAACTACATATATAATTCAGATACAGTGGACATGTATATGAATTTAAATTAAAATATCCAATCTCACAAATGTACATGGGGATTCAAAAATAAATGTAAAATATTAAACATTCTTGACTCAAATCAGAATGTTTTATTTAGATCGAAATAACCTAATCTGAAAAGATCGCTATTAATTGCAGCGTAAAGAGGTCGGAAATACAAAAAATAAATCGAGTAATTGTTTTCTTTTCGGGATCGGATTCAGTCAGTGTCGGATCTCGGTCAGTTCGGTCAGTACTGAACTACACCACGTTCAAATCGAACTATATCACCTATAAATTAAACTGCACAATCAATTGTTGGGTATATATTTCACTCTTTTATTGGATATTGATGATACTTAGGAATTCATATTTTCTCCAATAGCTGATTGAATCCAATAAGAGAGTAAAAAATATACCTAACAATTGGTTGTACAGTTCGATTTATAAGTGGTGCAGTTCGATTTGCACGTAGTGCAGTTCGGTACTGACCGAACTGATTGAGTTTGGTCCTGACCGGATCCGGTCTCTTTCTTTTCCTCTAATCAATCTGAATTGAAATATGTATTTCATGTAAACAATGACTTCCAATTGAATTGATTACTTTAAAAAAACAAACAAACAAATATGGTGAAATTGTAACCATTCTTAAATTAAGGGGTTGGTTACGATATAAAACACAAAACATAGAAGGGTAAATTGGAGATTTCAAACTTGTTACCTGATGGGGCTTGGGATGAGGTCTACCATTTGGGCTAAGAAATCATTTTTTTTATATATTTAAAATCATTTTTCCATTGAAGTGCATGATGTAATATAAAATGATGTATAATAGTATTTTTTTTTCGTTTTGAAAAAATAAAAAATTTGCGTTATATACTATAATGGAAACCCATACATACAGCGTTATTATAATGTATGAGATTGTGAAACATGCTGCAAAACGGGAGCTCAAATTGAAATTTTATCTTCAACTCTTTGGGATCTCATTAAAGCCTCACGAGAAGCAGAAAATGAATGGGTATTTGTTTATGCATTCTTTCATCTTTATATTCTTTTTAGATAAAACCCACTTGAAGAACCGAGTAATTTCATGTTATTTCGGTTTCATGTTAACGGAAAAGTTAACGGTAGGGGGTGTGATTGCATGTTTTTAAAATACAGTGGGTGTTTCTGCAGATTTTGGATACTTTAGGGGGTCTAAATGCATTTTACCCTTTTTTTTATTATCATATTCTGTTGGTATATATTCAGACGACCCATTTAAAAAATAGGTCCATTGCATCATCTCAAGAAAATATTTGTAGACTCAAGAAGAAATCACATTAGTCACTAATAGTTTTTCAAATCATGAAGAGGCAGATTGTAGTGTCAAGAAAATATTTGAATTCTTGTTCTTTATGCATTCATGGTTGAATAACTGATGCAGCACGATCATGGACCACCATATGGATGATTTGTATTTTTAGTATTTTAGTTTTATTTGTTAAGATTTATTTTTATTTGTTTTAGTTATTATATTTAGATTTGAATTTTAAATCATTATTTGAATTCAAATTTGAATTTTAGTTAGGATTAGATAAAGATTTGTTAGATTTGTTTGTTAGTTTACAAATTTAGATAACTGATGCAGCGTGAGGGATTACGCTCTTCTGCTGACTCGATCGACCTTCAGGGATGCGAGATCTGCAGGCTCCAACAAGGCTGTTGATTCTTCAATAGAAGGATACCAGGGATGTTGAGCTTCAAATATCTGTTGATTTCTTAAGAAATGCCAGAAATTTGGTATTTCTATGTAAATGTTAGTACTCCTAACAAAATACAATAGATAAAATAAATAAACTTTAAATAATCACTAATCTCTGAATTGTCAATTGGTTTACATGCTTATTTATAGAAGAGAATCCTAGCAAACTAGGATCTCAACTAATTATCTAA
This sequence comes from Acorus calamus, assembly GCA_030737845.1. Classification (NCBI taxonomy): domain Eukaryota; kingdom Viridiplantae; phylum Streptophyta; class Magnoliopsida; order Acorales; family Acoraceae; genus Acorus; species Acorus calamus. Next base: position 32,521,892 of record CM060858.1, on the reverse strand, counting down.
ATTTGTAAACTAACAAACAAATCTAACAAATCTTTATCTAATCCTAACTAAAATTCAAATTTGAATTCAAATAATGATTTAAAATTCAAATCTAAATATAATAACTAAAACAAATAAAAATAAATCATAACAAATAAAACTAAAATACTAAAAATACAAATCATCCAGAATCCTCCATATGGTGGTCCATGATCGTGCTGCATCAATAACTAATCCATATCAGAATTTAAACTGTTTTATATGTACCAGAGAGTGTGGTGTTAAAGAAGAGCCTTGCCCAGAATGGCTTTCTAAGCTTCTCAAAGAGGAGGATTTCTTCAAGCAATGTCAACAGCACTTATCCTAAAAGATGAACTGCTTCTGTCTTGATTTTTTTTTTGTCAAGCAATTGTCGCGAGGTGACTGCTTCTGTCTTGATTGTTGTGTCCCATTTTGATTCTTTTGCGATCCAACTCGCGAGCTTCACAAAAGCATCAAGGTTTGTTTCTTGAGCATCAAATTTGTTTTTGCTCGCTTTTCTAGTGAACTATTTCGAATTGATTTTATTGAGTTCTTGCATTTGAATTAGATCCAACCATTCTATATGAAGAACACGGTAAATATCATGGAATTGGAGGAATTCTTTGTTTGTGATGGTATTAATGTGACCAAGACTCAACACCTCAGCATATATTAAGCTTTACCATTTCGGTTCTCTAGTACATAACATGATCTTCTTCTTTTGTGTTCGTGTTTTTTTCTCAGGATTATGTTGGGGGAAATGGAACACTTGTACACATAAACAGTTTTAAGTTTAAGCTTGAGTGTATAAGGACTATAAACATCATTGCCTCATCCTCATTTGTCGCAAAGGCTTACGATCTGGCAAAAATTATTGTTCTTTGGGTTGCAAGGTAAAGAATGAAACAGAGAATTTTTTTGCTGCCACTGATTTGTTTGATTCACTCTTTAATATATATACATTGTTTTGATTCATTTGTAGGTGGGACATTGAAAGTCATCCCTTAAGAACCTCATCAAGTACTGGGGATGAAATTGCGTGGAAAGAGTGGAAATCTCCGCAGCTAACCAGGATGCGATCTCAATGGCGCTTCTGGTTCTTGCATTGATGCACCCAATTTGAACGTAACCCATGATGAGGTTTCTGGTTATCGAATTCTTAGATTCGATTTGAACAAGACCCCCACTCCCCTGATGAGGACTAGCTAGTTTCCATGCTGTAGATGAATTTTACTTATTAGGCAATAAAACATTAGACAAGCAGGGTGTACATGAATACTCATTGTATTCAATTTCCTTCCCATCAATATATACAGAAACTTTTTCCCAAAGTTTCATAGTTCTAAGATGTTTCCACATATCAAAGTACAACTCTGTGAAGGGAATTCAACACACCACTATGGGAAAAATATGAAAGTCTTTTTGTTGCTAGAATTAAAGAAACAAAATTCTTACAGCCGAACCTCGATTGATATCAATCTACAAATCATATCTAGAAGGTTAAAAGAAAAGAGATGAGTGACCTATCATTATATTGTTGCAATGATTTATTGTTGTGAGCGTCTTGCATTCAAGTATAAAAAGCTATAAATAGAACATGTTCGCGAAGGCCTAGGATCGTGCCGATTTCCCACCTGACTTTTGTAGGGGTATTTTCATAAGTTTTACATAGTGTAGATGAATACCTGTAGGGCTCAAAAATAAAGCCCATCTTCTGGGCTCACGCGGCGTCGGCCCACGACCCGATTAACGCTGGCCCGCGACCCACCATAGGAAGGCCCGGATCCGGGTCAGTTACCACACCGGATCCGACCCAATGACCAGGTGAAAACCTAATCGAGATCAAATCAATTGACCTCCCAGATATGATAGATCCAGGTCTGTAATTATCCTAATTCTCTAAAAAGCTTAGGAAAGGGATTTAGGGCCATATCAATCATCAGATCCATCAAATCTAGATTGATCATTATCCTAATCCTCTGATAGACCTTGAAACAGGATTTGGGGATTAAATCAAATTACTAATGATAATAGAGCAAGGATCTCACCCTATTCAAAAGGAGTGATCTCCAAAGCACTATAAAAAGGAACTACATATGACTTCATTTCCAGAGGAAAACAGAGGGGTACGTAGGCAGCCTAGAGAAATATCTCAAGGTTCAGTCTAAAAATAATTTTCCACCCAATCCCAAAGAGAGCAGCCGGCCGGACCGAAAGGACAGGGAGGAGCAGAGCAGACGGATCTTGGTGACCCGAACCCGGATAACCAATTTCTAGCCCTCCAGCTTGGCGTGAAGGGACACACGTGATTGGAATCAATCCTCCCAAGAAGAACCTTACGTCCTTCCCGCCTCCGGTGACTCGATCTGCGCTACAGACTGCGTTGTTCGACCTAGGAGGCTTATCAAACGACGCACCACGTCTGGATGCTGACCCCCCACAGCACGATGTCGACGAAGCCAGACGCAATCGTAGACGAGATGCGCCGTGAAAACGAACGCCTCCGCAATTTACTAGACAACCCACCGAAACTGAGGGCCATATCTCATCATGAGATGCCTCGTGAAGGCATCCCATCCGTGCCGCGAATTCCTCCCTTGCCGTGTTAACGCCAGCCCAGTGAAGGGGTCTGCTGAAGATGAGCCCGCTGGCTCATCCAACGTGGCTGTCAACTCAAAGAGGCCATTTGAAGAGGATCCGGGACTCCGGGAAGACCTGATGAGAGCGATGGACCAGAAACTCCGTACATTAGACCCCAGACTGCCGCCGATCATGCCTTTCAAACGGAGGAGTTAATTTACTTATCCCCGTTATCAGCGGACATCCTCCACACCCCTCGTACGGACAAATTCACTCCCCCAAAGTTCAAGCTCTACGAAGTTAAGACTGATCCTACCGAACATCTCTTCCTGTTTCAACAACGCATGTCGTTGGAGGCTGGAGACAATGCCCTGCTCTGCAAAGGCTTGGTTCCGTAAGCTTGCCCCCGGCTCCATCTCAAGCTTCTGCAACCTATGTGAGGTGTTCATTGGTCACTACATCTGCCACTGCAAGACCAAAAAGGATGTCGCCAACCTCTTCGGGATGAAACAAGCAGAGGGTGAACGACTAAATGATTACCTCACGCGCTTTAGCACGGAGATGACCCAGGTAGACGACTGCGACCCTAGGACCACAGCAATGGCCTTTCGATCAGGGCTCATGGCCACCGGCCACTTCTATGAGTCCTTAGTCCGAAAGCCCCCCACCGACATGGTCGACATCCTCTCACGTGCCGAAGGATATATCCGTTTTGAGAAGGATATAAAAAGGAACTATATATGACTTCATTCCCAAAGGAAAACAGAGGGGTACGTAGGCAGCCTAGAGAAATATCTCAAGGTTCAGTCCAAAAATAATTTTCACCCAATCCCAGAGAGAGCAGCCGACTGGATCGAAAGGACAGGGAGGAGCGGAGCAGACGAATCTTGGTGGCCCGAACCCGGATAACCAATTTCTGGCCCTCCATCTTGGCACGCCAGGTAGGGGACACACGTGATCGGAATCATGCCTCCCAAGAAGAACCTTACGTCCTTCTCGCCTCTGGTGACTTGATCTGCGCTACAGACTGCGATGTTCGACCCAGGAGGCTTATCAAACGACGCACCATGTCTGGATGCCGACCCCCCACAGCATGATGTCGATGAAGCCAGACGCAATCGTAGACGAGATGCGCCGTGAAAATGAACGCCTCCGCAATTTGCTAGACAACCCGCCGAAACTGAGGGCCATATCTCATCATGAGATGCCTCGTGAAGGCGTCCCATCCGCGTTGCGAATTCCTCCCTTGCCGTGTGAACGCCAGCCCGGTGAAGGGGTCCGCTGAAGATGAGCCCGCTGGCTCATCCAACGTGGCTGTCAACTCAAAGAGGCCACATGAAGAGGATCCGGGACTCCGGGAAGACCTGATGAGAGCGATGGACCAGAAACTCCGTACATTAGACCCCGGACCACCGCCGATCATGCCTTTCAAACGAAGGCGTTAATTCACTTATCCCCGTTATCAGCGGACATCCTCTGCACCCCTTGTACGGACAAATTCACTCCCCCAAAATTCAAGCTCTACTAAGTTAAGACCAATCCTACCTAACATCACTTCTTGTTTCAACAACGCATGTCGTTGGAGGCTGGAGATGATGCCCTGCTCTGCAAAGTCTTCCCCCAAAGCCTCGGGGGGCAGGCCCTGGCTTGGTTCCGAAAGCTTGCCCCGGCTCCATCTCAAGCTTCCACAACATATGTGAGGTGTTCATCTGTCACTACATCTGCCATTGCAAGACCAAGAAGGATGTCGCTAACCTCTACGGGATGAAACAAGCAGAGGGTGAACGACTAAAAGATTACCTCACGCGCTTTAGCACGGAGATGACCCAGGTAGATGACTGCGACCCTAGGACCACAGCAATGGCCTTTCGATCAGGGCTCATGGCCACCGGCCACTTCTATGAGTCCCTAGTCCGAAAGCCCCCCACCAACATGGTCGACATCCTCTCACGTGCCGAAGGATATATCCGTTTTGAGAAGGATATCGCGCTCGCCAACTGGAAAGTCGTGATGGCCGTCACCGTCACACAAGCCCAAAAGGGATGAACTACTTCAAAGAAACCACCTCCCGACCAGAAGAAAAGAGACACGATGACACTGACGGGATGGGCTCCCAGGAGAAATAATGCCAAGGTGACCCCACTTACTGTCCCGATCGGGCAGGTTTGGAAAGAAAACCGCGACAAGGGGATCTTCCGCGCCCCGGTTCCGATTAGATCACCGGTGGAGAACCGTGATCAGAACAGGAGGTGTGAGTTCCATAATGAGGTAGGACACACCACCGACGAATGTCGCAGCCTCTGCTCGGAAGTTGAAGTGCTGATATGTGATGGACGTCTCACGCATTATGTGGCCCTGCAAGTTACCCGACAACAGCGGGGACGAAAGGCCGCACCACCAATACAAAACCAGCTAACCCCCCGACTCGAGTCGTGTCGGCCATACACGGTCGACCTGATCCGCCAGAGACAGATCCAAAAAGAGAAACACCCCAAAGGCCCAATAAGAGGTCAAATCCGGGCTCAAAAGCTGGACTGCAGGTCCATTCCATCTGGTTCGATCCACATGACCTGGACGAGGTACTCCTTCCCCACTCTGACCCTTTGGTCGTTACCCTGTTCATTTGCAATTGCCAGGCGCAAAGGATCATGATCGATGGAGGAAGTAGCGCCGACATCCTCTTCCTCAGCGTCAGAGAGAGCAGCCGGCCAGACCGAAAGGACAGGAAGGAGCGGAGCAGACGGATCTTGGTGACCCGAACCCGGATAACTAATTTTCGGCCCTCCAATACCCATTCTATTCATTTCCCTCCCATCAACATATACAAAAGCTTATTAAGTTTGGAATAGCAGACCCAAAGTATATATTTTTCGGGGTAATATAATTTTGCGAGGGGATAAACCGGGTGAAATATATACCTTCATTCGAAGGGTCTCATCTCATGTACCCTCCGAATGAATTCATATAAATAAAGTTAAAAATTATGGACACTAATTGAGTGACTAGGTGACATAGAGAGATAAAAAGTGACGCATCACATTTTTAAATCATAAAGGTTAGCTAAATTTGCACTATTAAATCTACTTCTGATGCATCACAAAAAAATGCGAGTTGAAATTGATAGCTTATAGTCTTTAATTATAATTCCGGGGATTCTCTCTCTCTCTCTCTCTCTCTCTCTCTCTCTCTCACACACACACACGCACACACACAAACAAGAAATCAAGAATCAGAGATACATATTGGGTTCTCATTAAAGCTTCAAGGGAGGCAAAAAAATGAAGGGGAAACGTAAATTATCAGACTCTTCAGAGTACGTGTTTATGCCTTCTTTTTTGTCCTTTTCGGGAGTCTTTGTACTTTTAATCTCTGTTTTGTTTTATCATGTCCGATTGATATTCAGACAACCCATTCTAAAACATTTCATAATAGGTCCATTCTTGCATCATCTCTGTTTAATCCATGAAATTTTTTTATGAAATCTTGTATTTTCAAGAATTGTTTGTTGTTTATGCATTCATGGTTGAATAACTAATAATGATGTCCTTTTCAGTAGTCCTGGTTCTTTTACTTGAAAATTTTTAATAATCTTTTTTATCATGTTCTGTTGATATTCAGACAACCCATTTAGCAATATCTTCTAATATGTCCATTCTTGCATCATCTCAAGAAAATATTTGTCGTCTCAAGAAGAGTTTACATTGTATTCAGACATCCCAGTTAGACATTTGAAAAGTATGATTTTCTGTAAAGTAGCTTAATAAATCTCGCTTAACAGGAAGCTCACTTTCTTTGCTTTATATATTAAAAGTTGAATAATTTTTTTTCAATTAAGAGGCATTTTTTTACTTCAAAAAAATTAATAGGCATTTTAGAAACCCGATCAACTGTTTTGATTTCTGCAAAAATAAAATTAAGTCAAACGGATTTTCAAATGGCCCCTTAGAGTTTTTCCAAACGGATTTTCAAGATCGTTTGAATTCTTGGTCTTTATGCATTCATGGTTTAATGATAATAAATCTATCAGACTGCTTGTGTTTCAAAGTTATCCAATCAATGTATTTGCATTTAAGTGTTTTATGTGTACTAGAGAGTCTGGCTACGAAGAGCCTTGCCCGAATGGCTTTCAAAGCTTCTCATAGGGAAAGATTTCTTTAAGGCATGTCAACACCACCTGGCCTATGTCATGGACTGCTTTTGTCTGGATTGTTGTATCCCTTATTGCTGCTTCTGCAATGAAATTCACAAGCTTCACAAAAGCATAGAGGTTTGGTTTCTCTAGTGTCAAAATCTCTTTTTTTTTCTTGTCTTTTCTAGTGAACTATGTCGATTTGATTTTATTGAATTCTGTATTTGAATCAGATCCAAACATACTGTACGATGAACACGGTCAATATCATTGAATTAGAGGAATTCTTTGTTTGTGATGGTCTAAAGGTGACTAAGACTCAACACCTCGGTTACATATTAAGCTTAATTCGGTTCTCTAGTTTATAACATGATTCTTCTATTTTCGTGTTTGTGTTTTCTCAGGATTATACTAGGGCAAATGGAAAATTTGTACACACAAACAGTTTTAAGCATGGATTGTATAAGAAGTATAAAAATCATTGCCTCAACCTCAACTGTCGCAAACGCCTACTATCTGGCAAAAAATATTGTTCTTTGGGCTGCAAGGTAAAGAATGAAACAGAGAATTTTTTGCTGCCACTGATTTGTTTGATTCACTCTTAATATATATACATTGTTTTGATTCATTTCCAGGTGGAACATTGTAAGTCATCCCTCAAAGACCTCATCAAGCACAGGGGAAGCCGTCATAGGGAAAGAGTTGAAACCTCTGCAGCTAAAAAACTGAATGCGACCTCCACTGAGGCTTCTGGTTCTTGCACTGATGCACCCAATTCGAATGCAACCCTTGATGAGGTTTCTGGCAATGGAACCACTGCACCCGAGCCGAATGTAACCTCCAATGAGGCTTCTGGTTCTCGCACCCATGCATTCGATCTCAGTGGGAACAATGAACACTCTAATCTCCAATGTTCCTGACAAGACAAATTGAAACACTTTTTCCTGTAAAGTTGTGGGTGGTCGCACGAGGGAGATAGAGAGTAGAGAAGCTGAAAAATCGTTGTATCCCGATTACTTGTAATAGTGAATTGAATCCTTTTATTCTCCGTGGATGTAGGCAATTTGTTTGAATCACCGGGAATTCATATGGTTTGGTTGGTTGTTATTCCGTCATTATTCCACATGTGCTAAAGTTTGAACTGTAACAAAGTGACGCGGCTCCAACAGTCATCATGCATCATCATTTTTATAAAATTTAGAATTCCATTGGAGTTCTATGGAGTTAAGCATGAGTGAATGGTATCTGCAACCTCTCTCAATGAAGTCATAGGAGTCATACCTGTTTGGTCCATTAAATAACAGTGGTATGTAAAACTGGTAAATTAAATTTGTGCAAAGTTGATTCTGCTATCAAGGTGATTCGCGAAACAGAAGTCGACAGAATCATCAAAAAACAATTCAACAACTGCTTGGAATAACATAGGGGGTGTCAATGCTTACTCTATTTTTCATGCTTCTACATAAATCACACCCATTTGTGAACTGATTTTATGCTGAATATTTGCAGGTGCTGCCATTGATGCTCAATGTGAGGTAATTTTCCTCATCTAGTTTATTTGGAAAACAAATCGACTAAAATAACATTTCTAATTTGAGGAAGAGGAGGATATGGAGAAGCAGCAACAGCAGCAGCAGAGGGTATTATAGATATCTTAATATAGCTATATCTGAGAAGTCATTATCTGTATCACATTAATCATACCCACAAAAAAAAGGAAGTGAAAGTCCTCTGAACTGCTCATCATATTACATTATGTAAACACACATGAAGAATAAAAGGAATTAGCACAAAACAAAAAAAAAAAATACAATAAAAAGGAAAACTGCAGAGGACATAAAATTTGTGGTGGTGCCATGAATTTTCTTTTGAATTTAAAAAATGAACAAGAAAGGATAACTGTTCAAATCAATACATGTACAAGTGTGTATCATCACCCTCATTACAAACGGTTCGAATTCACACAACTGAAGGGAGTGGAAAAATGAATGACAAGAAAGGATAACTGTTAAAAAAAAAATACATGTACAAATGTGTATCATCACCCTCATTACAAACAGTTCGAATTCACACAACTGAAGGGAGTGGAAAAATGAATGACAAGAAAGGATAACTGTTCAAAAAACAATACATGTACAAGTGTGTATCATCACCCTCATTACAAACGGTTCGAATTCACACAACTGAAGGGAGTGGGAAAAATGAATGAAAGAAGGAATGAATGGGATTAGTAGGTCAGAGGGGAAGGATCAAATGAGATCGACGGAGGAGTAGCAAAGTACAGCCTTGTGCCCTGCAGTTCCCCCAGGAATGCTGACCAGTTGTTGTGAACAACTATCATATTGTTCATCCATGCCAGTACCTTACCTTCCAACATTCCTACCACGTGAGACATCCGTAATCGCTCATAATTCAAAAATTCCTGAGTCTTGACCTTCAGCTCTTCTATCTTTGCATCTTTCGACTGCACAACCTGTTTGAGGTCTTCATTAGCGGCACGTAGCTGCACGTTACTTCCCCCTAACATGTCATACTCTTTCTTCTTCTCCTCTGTTATTCGCTGAATCTCATTATTCGCATTGTTCAATTTACTTGTTAGCATGGCGATCTCATCATTCTTCAACTTAGATTCTTCGTCCAGCTCCTTTATCTTTAGTTCCACAGCATTATAACTGAAAGATAGATATTTTATCTCACCTCTTGCATCAATAGCCCGTTTTTTCCAATTTGCAGCTTCATATTTTAAAACCCGAATTTCATCTTGAAGACCTGACAGCTCTGTTTTTATCTGTTTGGCTTCTGCACTCAGATCTTTATTCGCATTCTCCGCTTCACGAGCTATGCTAATGGCCACAGACAGTTCAGTCTCCAGATCTTCAGTCTTCGTACTAATACTATTAGCCAACTCATCCATATCTGATGTAGATGCTTTCATTTTCAATATCTCATCATGTAGCATCAAAATTCTATTGTCCTCTTTGGATTTCAGAGCCACTGATTCTCTTCTCAGCTCCCCAAGCTCCCCAAGAACCTTTCCTATTTCCATATCCAACAAAACACATTCATCAATGAGTGCAAGAAACGTTTTCTGAAAATCCCTCATAATTCCGGAGCTATTGATGCCCTCCCCATCTGTTCTGAGTCGATGAATAGTCTCCTGCAAGGGCACCCTCAATGTTATATCTCCATACGGTGATGCGAGTTTCTGTTTCCATTCATGTATCACTCGAGTGACAGCCTCCATTTTAATCACCCAGTGCTTTCCATATTGCAAGTCCCTCGCGTTATCCCACAATGGTGCATAATTTCCTGTAAAAGTAGTTTCTCCTTCCCCTCCCTTACTGAGTTCCATGAGCGTTAATGCGGTTTGGTTGGGAGATCCATCATCTGAATTCAGATCATCATCTTGACCAATTTCACTTTCTTCTTTGATGAACTCATCTCTGCCACCATTGAAATCATCAAGATCCAGTCTTTTATTTCTATCATCGCAAATACAGGTTCTGTTATGGTGTTTGATGAAACATTCAGCCAGGAAGAACTCATCATTATCTTGTCCGACAATCTGTTTCAATGTGTTCTTCCACTCAACTTCGAACTCTACATAAACAATTTTGCTGAGATTAGGATATCAAAATTTTACTACTCAACTTTAAAAAAATCACAACAGAACAACGAGATCACTCTTCTAACCTTCAGATTCTTTTTTTTATCTATATATAAAAAAAAATAACATATGGCGGAATTAGAAATATACTAACAAGAACATTTTCATTGAAAATCCAGAGAGTAATAAGGGATATACATAAAAGATCCTACTATAATTATTAAGTAGATATGTTAATCTCTATCAATTTAAGATATCAAGGGGAATTTCTCTCGTCATCTCTAGCCAGGTAAGATTCAAGCTCAAGGCCTACGAGGAGCAAACCCATGGCTCTAGCCAAAGAATCAATCCCGTGTGGGTTCAATGTGAGAGTTTTGATTCATAGCAAAAATTAGAAAATGATATTTTCATTCATTTAAAGCACAACTTGCACATACGGATATAGTGGCAGCCATATTCCTAATATTATGACAAGCCTCTGCATATTTCCGACATTAACACAAATCTCTTTATTACATATAGTTTAGATGCTAAAGAAAGGACATCCACAACAAAAAAAAAAATTGATTTGAGAATTACCCGTGCTCTCTTTCTCCTGCTGTTTAGATCTCTCCTTGGCAATATGACCCGTGTAAGATGTAAGGAGCTCCCATACTATGCACTTTTTCATCTTTGGAATGTTTGCTTCCATCGCTGTAATTCAGTCATTAAGATTGTCTACAAATGTAGTTAGGGAAGATACAACTCAATCTGATAAAAAGCATGAAACAAAATACTATGTGCCAAATACCATGCATGAAGAAGTAGCAATTCAGTTTATACCAACACAAGGCAAATTAACATACTCATGCAACACAATATATAGTTACACTATGCTACATGCATATCTCTCTAGCAGTTATATAAGACCATAGCAATTTTTTTTTTTTTTTTTTTTTGGTGATGACAAAAGCAATTGAATTATGAGACGGACCAAAATTTTTGATGAGAGGCAATTGGATTTTAACAACTAAAGACCCTCAAGAAACAATGAATGCTTGAATAATCTTTCATTGTTTCTCAAAAACAGATCCAATCAAATTTGCTAAAACTTTTCACCAAATGATTCCGAGTGGATTGAAAGAACCAGGGTGCATGATAACTTATACAAATGAATATGTTCTTTAAAAGAATTGCAAAGTTTTTTTTGTCCAATAACAAATAAAAGAAGCAGACATATCAACTGAAAGGAAAGAAAAAAATAATGCACAAAATGTATGACAAAAAATCTGATTATGATCAGAAACAAAAAATTCATTGAAGCAAAACTTAAATAAACATTTTCCATGAAATATCTAAACTTGCTTTCCTTTTTTGTTGCTCTTCTATAATCCATATGTTAGCTACCAGCTTCAGCATAACTATTTAAAGATTTCATTCTGAATAACTCTAGTTTACAGAGAAACATTAATATACAAATCATTCTAGTTGTTGGCATTTTGTGGAGCAACATAGTTTTCACCCCACAGAACAAACCAGAAGACTAAAAATTCTGGGACATTATGCCTAATTAATTGGACTGTTATGTTCCCACAAAAGCATATTAAAACATCCGATCAAACCATTATTGAACAAAGTATCAATTAGGTATGGCTATGTTATGCCAACAAACAAGTTTGACATAATAAACATCCACCCTTTCAGATAAATCCGGTCAGATGTTGACTAAGATGTGGTAGACTCAATTGTTTGGATGTAGACTCGATTCAATGAATGAAAATTCATTAGAAAATCAGAATAGAATCTCTAAAGTTTTTTCCCCACTTTAGTGCATGAAACATTGTCCACTTTTTCAGAATCCACCATTCATTTTCAACAATCAAATAACACAAACCCAACTAACATAAGTACTGATACACAAAAGTTCATCAATATTTATGCACACACAAATCAATTGAATTATTTAAAAAGAAAATTAAAAAAAATTGTGCAAACCATTAACTCAAGATCCAATTGGGTTTCCAAAAAAACTGGTTCCCACGATTCAGCTGATTGCAAAATACAAAGATGTCAATCGATTCAAAAGTGTCCTTTAACATAATTACTGATACACAAATTTCACTAAAACAAAAATTCAACTATTTGTACATCAGTTCAAAAGTGTCATTTAAGATAAACACAAAACTTCATCAATATTTAATTTTTCAACTACTATGCCCACATAAGTATCACTAAAATTAATTCAACTGTTTGTTCAGAGATCCAATTAAATATTTTCAAAAAAAAAACTTAGGTGATTGTTAACAATTAAGAAACACAAAACTTACATCAAGATCCAATTAAATATTTTCAAAAAGAAAAACTTAGATTCCAAATTTCCAATCAATTCAAACTCCAAGATACATAAATATTCATCAATATTTAATTCAACTGAATTATCATAAAAAATACTGAGATGATTGTTAAAAATTAAAAGATGTTTCCAACAAAAAAAAATTTCCAATCAATCCACACCTTTAACATAATTAATGAAACACAAAACTTACATCAATATATAATTTTTCTACTGTTAGACCTGAGTTTAGACCTGAGTTTAGTCAATACCACCGTTTATATAACTTACATCAATATATAACTTACATATATAACTCAAGATCCAGTTAGACCTGAGTTTAGTCAATACCACCGTTAGTATCAAACTGCACAGCTTATGAATTGAACTACACATGTGCTGGAGACATAATAAAGTACGGGGGACACTACATATAATATATATGGATTAAGTGTGATATTTCATTTGTATGTATATGCATATGTATTTAGTATATATATTGTGTTTGTATGAATATATATGTATGTTATGGAGTATATGTTAGTGTGTATATATTAAGATACATGAACTATTAAATATATTATTATAATGTGTATATAAGAGATATAATGAATATTATCATTTATATATAGTCCATACTAAGTGTATACTAAGATATATAGTATGCGTTAGTGTATTTATAAATATAGTTTGTGTGTATAGGATGTATGTTTTTAATTAAATTTTTTTATTTGTAAAGTAAGTTTAAATATTTTACAATTAAAATTTTAAACAAATATTTTTAAAAAGATTTGTTATACTAAGTTTTTTTACAATGATAAATGCAGTCCTATATCTCGTTAACTCCCTCTACTAACTGTATCGAGGTACATACCTCATTTGAAATCTTTCACATTTTCTATTAATGGTATTATTCGATTAATCGAAGTATATATTTTACTTTTTATAAAAGTATTTATCTCTTTAGATGAAATATATGATTTTTAATTAAATAACATGTGCGGTCTCGGTTGTGACCGTAAAATGGATTAAATGAATAAATATAATATTTTTTTTTTCTAAAAAAACAAATTGGAGGTCGATCCGGCCTATTAGTCCGTCAGGCTGGCACTATGGGCTGTCCTGGGCCAGGAGCTCCCTTGGTCAAGCCAAAACGGCACAATAGACCAGCCTGACCGGACACGACTCGTTTTACACCCCAAATAATGACACAACATGCACTTGAAAGTATTTTTTGGACTAGTTTGACTAAGAATAAGATTTTACGTACAAATTATCTAGATAAAAAATTAGACTCATGTTTTCTTATGAAAAATGATTGGCATGGGATTATTGTATAATATTTATTGTGGCAGCTACTTTCTTTAGTGTATCCTCATTATTATTCACTACAAATGAACTTATCTGATCGGTTGTAGCTCACAATATTTCCTTTGTGAGCATTTCCTTTAGCTAATTTGATAAAGGGTTAAAGTATTAAGGATAAACTATTCTAATTTTAGAGAATAAAAAAACCCATCAATTTTATCCATATTCATATTTTTCAAAATAAAAATAAAAATAGGGATAAATGTCATTTCAATATTTAGGTAGAACAAAAAAAAATTGAAATTTTCATTTCAAAATCAGGACAACTGTTCACATTTTATCATGATTATTTTTTATATCAAATGAGATAAGTTGTCATCTCCTCACTTATCTCTACAATTACCATCACTTATCTTCTTATCAAAAAAGTAGGTTGCACACTTGCACAACATTGGTTTTACTCTGTTATCCTCATTGGTTTCTTTTTGTTTTCTTCATTTATGTTCTCTTGTAGCTAGAAAATTTTTGATATATTCATTTCCAACTTATGGTTAAGACTTTAGACAACTAGTTTATAACCAATGGTACTCTTGTGTGAATTATATATGATTGCCAAAAACTTTGCCAGATCACATCAAACAGCCAAAACACAATTAGCATGGTACAAACAATCAAAATAGGTCTACATCCAATGTAAAATGAATCATTACTGATTCCCTTTTTTGTAACCATGACATCTTTTTTTAGTGCAGTTGGATATTGGATATCAGACACAATTGAAACATTAATACAGAGAGATCCATAAAATCAAATGAAGACACTAGCTTTGGGAACTAGAGGTGTAAAGACAAGTGCAATTGCAAAATTTCAAGTCTCTTTTGTGGAGCTTGCAAGACACTTGTGTGTACAATTCCAGGTAAAATGAAAAAGTAAAATATATTCAAAAGAAACTATCGAATAATTCTAATATTTTATTTTATTAAAACAGATTGAACGTCGTCTTTTATAGAAGATTCAAATTTCTAAAACTATGAAAGTAATTCACGGTATCTTGAAGCATGTACTATACATTTCATCATATCATATTTGTTTTGAGTTGAGACGATATTTGGGTAGCTAAATATTAGAATAATTCATAAAACACCTAAGAAAACTTTCATTTTCTACTCTTATCCGCATGTTCTCACACGAACAACAATAAAACTCTTGATTGACTTCACACAATTGAAAAAAATTAAATATAGTATTTCAATTTTCTCCAATATCTAACCATAACAAGAAAGAGAGATTAGATAGACTAATTGTTTTGGGTGGCTAATTAAGTAGATGACTTCAAATCATCCTAAAAGGAAATTTATAATATGCAAAAAGGTAAGTTAATCATAAATTATGTATGTTGGAACCATTTTATTCACACCTATTGGACACCAACAATTTTACTCAACAAAAGAATTGAGGCACTCCACATGTATCTAAGATTTTTGATGTATTAATGGATGTATAACCAAATGAGATAACCATTTTCAAGGTATGAAAACTTTGGCTTATGTTTTAGAAGTGCTCGCTAAATGAGTGATTTCTCTACCTAGTTTGGTTCGCAGATAATAACAATATGTAAGGAGAAATAGTCGTTTTGATAAAAATTTCTTTCATGCTTGTACTATGAGATTAAGCAAAATACCTCTTGTTAAGAAGGTATATACTTCACCTAAAGCATTACATCTATATATATCTTGTTAAATAACTGACTAGATATATGAAACTGCATTTGAGGCTATAAAAAAATGCGTGTAAAAACGCCCAAAATATAATATACCAATAACATTTTGATACTTATTTTGATACCTTTTTAAATGTATTTAGATTTTATTTTTTAAACCAAACATATCATCCTATTTTTTTTTTAAATTATTTTGTTTCATTTTAAAACATAATCCTAGGTTACATATTCAAATTTACATTTAATTGAGCATTACTCTACTTTTTTTCTCCCTTTTATTTTGTTACTATTTTTTAAGGGATTGAATTTGTTTTTGTTTCATTTCATAAAAAAAATTGTCATTTCATTAACAAAAAAATTCCAATGATTTTAATATATATTTTTTAAAAAAATTTACTCATTATTTAAAAAAAGATATTTTCACTTTTTTGTGTTTTTTTGTTTTCATTTGTTGCCTATATATTCAAGTGTCTCATTTTATTAGTTCGCCTAGGGCCCCATTTATATAGATTAATAACAGAGCATATGGCGCATAGTATCATATGTCGCCTCTACCAATATGCTAAGAAGTGCTTTGGTGACAACTTATAATTTTATGTGATATATCTTTAACTCAGTTGCACAATTGTCATCACCACTCATCTCTAGACACTTTCTATTACCAATCACCTCATTCATATGTTATCCCAAATCTTGACTTCCCATGCCAGTCATTTTTTTTTTTTCGTAACATGGAAAACCATATTGACCACCATTTTCTATGAATATCAACTTATACATACACCATCACACAATAAAAGACAACAATTTTTCTTTCCAACACATACAATGCTCACTCATCTATCTTCCAATAATTTTTAATACAAGTATGAACCTGTGGGAATCTCTGAGTATACATGTTTAGATGTATGAAATGTGTCCATCAAAGAATTAAATATTCTCACCAAATTAAAATTTGTTGATGTACTACGATCCATCCTATTAATCTGGCACACTAAATTGTATTAGGACAAGAACAAAAAAAGAACTGTGCAGTACCATTGCAGCAATGATTGGTCACTGTTCTTCATTTATTTATTTTTTCGTACCTTCTACATATGACTTGGAGATGAATCTCAATCGAGCTTCTGTTCAAGAATTTTGATTCATAAAATGTAGGAACAAAAAACATGAATATCTTTCCCATAGTTGAGATCCTATATAGAGTGACCACTGCTATAAAGAAACCTGTACTGTTTTGATCTCCATTTTAAGGTATATGCATTGATTTGGAGGGCACGAGACCCTATTAATGAACTGTGAAACTCTGGCAAAAAGTTTTATACATATTGATGTAGGGAAATAAATAGAATGAGTTTTCATGTACACTTTGCCCCTCTAATTTGCAGAAAAGAATCAGAGATTGCAGTGCATGTATCTCCTCCTCCAACATCACTCTCTGCTTCCCTTGTACCTGATAAGGCCCTCGAGGCACTTCCTTTTAATGCAGGACATCTCAAACAATGATTCTCCATATGAAAAAAGAAAATGGTACTTCAAATTTGGATATTATAAACTATTGACCGTAGATAACATTACATGAAAAAATGTTTTCAATTTGGCTTTGTCAGGGACAACATTTTCAAAGGGGAAAGACCTTGCGTGATGAAGGTAAGAACATGGACCCATGTCTTTATTAGATATTTATATTATTTCTTGATAGTAGAATCAATTTTTATCAAAATGATATTACCAGTTTTTTTTGGAAGACGTAACACACTCTCATTTTATGCACCAAGCTGGTATGACTTCTATGAATTCATTGAGAGGTTGCACATGCCATTCCCTCATGCCTAACTCCATAAAACTCTAATGAAATTCTAAATTTTATATGTTATGATGCATGATGACTGTTAAAACCGTGTTACTTGATATGGTTCAAATCGTAGCACATACATTTTAGGTGGTTCATCCACAGAGATTTTTCAGCCACTATGCACTCCATCTCCCTCATGCAACCGCTGCTAAAAGATTAGTCACTTGATCCAAACAAGAAACAAAAACTAAATATCTAAAGTTGCAAAAATTACACCCGAAAACAGAAAATTGAAATGGGGGTGCAGCTCTGAACCCCCACAGATCAGTTCTTGCTTCAATGCAACACATTTAACAACAATGATTCTCAATCTGAATAAAAAAGGGTACTTCCAATTTTGTTTATCAGCGAAATTGATTGCCACCATCAAATTCAATGAAGAGATCGCGAACAGGAAAAAAAGGAATTCCGTTCTAAAATTTATTGGATTTGAATACGATTTTATCTTAATTATGAACCACTGCAGCAATTTAACCTTCTAGATCGGCTATAAGAATTTTGTTGCATGAACTTTATGCACAAAAAACTTCTATATTTTTCAATATAGTGTGAGCACTGCTAAAAAATTTCATATTTCACCCAATCTAAAATTGGGGATAAAAATAGTACTGATCAAACCATTATTAACCGCCAATATTTCACTCTGATCATGTGATCCAAGGACAATGGTGTGTTGAAATCCCTTCACAAATTTGTATTACCTGAAAACAAAATAATACTTTGGTATGTTGAAACATTTTCGACCTGTGCAACTCTAGCTGGGAAAGTTTCTGCATATATTGATGCCCAAAATAGCATGTCGACTAGCTAGAACCAAAATCCTAATCAGGGAGCTTGTTCAAATCCAAGTTAAGGGTGCGAGAACCAGAAGCCTCATTGGAGGTCACATTTGTCTCGGGTGCAATGGTTCCATTTCCAGAAACCTCATCAAGGGTCGCATTCAAATCGGGTGCATCAGTGCGAGAACCAGAAGCCTCACTGGCAACTGCAATCTGATTAGCTGCAGAGGTTTCGATGGTTTCCCCGTGATTGCTTCCCCAGTACTTGATGAGGTCCTTAAGGGATGACTTACAATGTTCCACCTGCAAATGAATCAAAACTATATATATTAAAAAGTGAATCTAACAAATCAATAAAAATTCTTGCAAAAATTCTCTGTTTCATTCTTTACCTTGCATCCCAAAGAACAGTATGTTTTGTCACATCGAAAGTTTTTGCGACATTTGAGGTTGAGGCAATGATTTTTATAGCCTTGGGACACTTTAATCTGACAAGCAACCTTAGTGCTTGTTATGTGCACTAGATTTTTATTTCCCTGCTTATATTCCTAAGAAAACACAAACACCAAAGAAGATGAAATCATGTTTAGGATCAAGAGAACCGAAAGCTTAATGTAATGACGAGTTGTTTTTGTGTCTTTGATCACCTGAACACCATCACAATCGAAAAATTCATCTAAGTCTTCGAGTCTGACCGAGTTCCTCGTACAGTATTGATGGATCTGATTAAAATGCAAGAATTCAATAAAATCAGTTCAGCATAGTTCACCGTAAAAAGCGAGAAAAAAAGAAGAAAAAGAAGAGAGGTTTGACACTCAAGAAACTAAACCTGCATGCTTTTGTGAAGCTTGTGATTGCAGGTGATGCAG
Source organism: Acorus calamus (assembly GCA_030737845.1). Taxonomy (NCBI): domain Eukaryota; kingdom Viridiplantae; phylum Streptophyta; class Magnoliopsida; order Acorales; family Acoraceae; genus Acorus; species Acorus calamus. Next base: position 32,502,734 of record CM060858.1, on the reverse strand, counting down.
AAAGGGATACAACAATCCAGACAGAATAAGTCCATTGTTTTGTATAAGTGCTGTTGACATTGCTTCTCGGAGAAATTCCCCTCTTTGAGAAGCTTTGAAAGCCATTCTGGGCAAGGCTCTCCATCATCAGACTCTCTAACACTCACAAAAAAAAGTTTAAATTCTGATATAGATTAGTTATTCAACCATGAATGCGTAAAGAACAAGAATTCAAATATTTTCTTGAGACTACAATCTGCCATGCCACTTCATGAATCTAAAAACTATCTGAATACAATCTAGTCTACTTCTTGAGACTACACACATTTGCTTATGATGATGCAAGAATAGACATATTATAAGATATCTATGAATGGGTTGTCAGAATACCAACAGAACTTGATTAAAAAAAACAGAGTTCAATGTAGAATTTCAATTTTTAAGTGTGGGTTTCCTTTAAAAAGATTAGAAAGATGAATGCATAAAGACCAAGAATTCAAATATTTTCTTGAGATTACAATGTGCTCTAAAAAACTACAAATATTGTTCTTGAGATGACGCAAGAACGGACATATTATAAGATATATATAAATGGGTTGTCTGAATACCAACAGAACATGATTAAGAAAAACATAGTTTGATGTACAATTTCAATTTTCAAGTGTGGGTGTCATCTAAACAGATTACAAAGAATGGAAGAACACATACCTGGAAGAATCGGGTAGTTTACGTTTCCTGTTCATTTTTTTTTTTTTGAACTTTAATGAGACCCCAATGTGGATTTCTGATTCTTGATTTCTTGGATTTGTTGTTCTGAGTGAATGAGAGAGACAGAGGAGGAAGAGAGAGGAAGCGCGTTTTTATTTCTTCAAAGTTGAATCAAACGAGTATATATGATAACGTTTAGGGATCGGTTGTTGATCACTCCGGATTCCAACGATCTGTACCGTCCAATCAGTGCACCCCAATCACCAAAAAAACCACCCCCGCCTTTTGGAGCAAGGCCCATTGATCTAACGGTCTCAATTTGTTTTAAAAATGTAGAGCATCTAACGTCTACTCGCCGTGGATGGGATCGTCTTTGTAGCAATCAATACGCACATGTAAACCCTTATTGGTAAAAATCTCTGCCTTCACTCACCCATCCCAAAAATATTTTTACCTATAAGAGTGTTTGCGTCGCAACAATGCATTGAGTGCTACAGAAAAGAGCTTAAAGAACACTATATACTATCTGATCCCCCCTGGCCGTATGTAGGTAGAATAACGAGGAATAGAGGTGAAGAAGTTTTAAAAAATGAATTTGTTTGTAAAAAAAAAGCAAGTGTAACTATATTTGAATAGTTAAAAATAAACTGATTTTAATTTTCAATAACTCTTGAATTGTGTTATTTTATTCAATATATTCCACTAGTATATATTAAATAATTTCACATGTCAAATCATTTTTTAATTTTTTTATAAATTATCATTCATATTTAATTTATCTTTTATCAACAACTTACAAATTGTTAAACAAACAAAAAAAAATCTTTATTAAATTTCTTTAATGTGAAAAACTAAAAAACACAAATGTGACAGAGTTAGTAATGGAGCTTAATCAGACAGCAACAATGTGAGACTATACAACAACCTCGAATTGCTATTTGAACACATTGCATGTACCCATGGAAGATAAGATGATTCAATTGAAGATGATTCAATTGACTATAATAAGTAATTGGTTTACAGAGATTGCATAACCTCTCTTAAAAAATTAACCTGATTAAATCCTAGGAAAAAAAAAACTAAATATACAAACCCACCCCATCACAACCTAACCCAAAACCACAACCAAAAGACTGTACCCGAAACCAAAAATTTAGGTTGGGGACGACTGCTCCAAACCCCCATAGAACACTGATCAGTAGTCTTTTTAATACAGGACATCTCAAACAATGATTCTCCATATGAAACAAGAAAATGGTACTTCAAATTTGGATATTGTCAACTTACATGAAAAAATGTTTTCAATTTGGCTTTGTCATGGACAACATTATTTTCAACGGAAAAATCGATTTTATTAGTTCCTGTAATATTGAAAATCAGCACAGATTCCTATGTTATTAGAAAAATATCATTTCACCCCGTATTTATCACTCCAATTAATCAACTACATGGTTAATCCTAACTACACATTAAAAGTTACTAGAATGCCCTCACCTCATATTTTCAAAAAATCGGTAAAACTCTTTATAAACTTATGAAAATCGAAAAAAGTCCCTTTAAAATTGGGTAATCCCCTCAGATCCATATTTTATTAGACAATATTTATTTTAATCTCTATCATAACCAAAACTACCATATTTGTGATTGACTTTAACCATACATAATAAATTATTGTAATATTCTTTTAAAATTTACTTGATATTTTACTCTAATACATTAACCAGATTTGTGATTGACTTTAAAGGGATTTATTGATTTTAAAGAGATATTTTTCAATTTTCATAAATTTCAAGAAGTTGTATCGGTTTTCCCTTTTTTTAACCATTGGTGGATTTAGGATAACAAAATAATTTTCAAGAAAAGATAGGGTTAGTTTTGTCGTGAAAATGATTAAATCAGATTTTTCATATTTTGTAGAGACTTATTTGAATGAATTTATTAGAGCAATTTAATTCATGGACTAAATCCATTAACCATATATACTTTATGGGAACCTATGATGATTTTTCAATTTTATAAAAACTAAAATCGATTTAGCTAACCTTCCAGAAAGTTATATCGATTTTTTCTTATCTTCAAAGGGGAAAGACCTAGCGTGGTAAAAGTAAGAACATGGACCCATGTCTTAATAAGATATTCGTAGGGAACGCCTAGCACCACCTAATAATTCACTGATCCCACCACTTACTAAACCCACCAATCTTATTTTTTGTGATTCCTAAACCCACTGCCTTTTATATACTAATGACTTAAACATCTAAGTAGGCATGTCAAGTTTGTCAACGCCATAGGTCGACTAGGACCCGACCCAAGAAAATGGGTAAATACTTGACCTGAAGGATTCGATAATTAAAATGGGTCCAAGTTTATCCCGACCTGATTCTATATACCCGATTGACCCAACCCAAATTCTATGTGATTTTTTTATATTTATGATCCACCCAACACCCATGAGTAATTACTAAATAATCATTTAAAAATTTAAGCATTTGAAATATTTCTATATTTTTTTACTTCACGTAAAAACAGAATAATCCAAACCATATTCCACATATTCCATCATAAAACATTAAAAAAATCAAAATAGTAAAGAACTATTTATAATAACTCTATTTATTCAAATTCGTCATGTAAAAAACAGAAATGAAAAAATATTCAACCCAGGAAAGCATAGTCTCCACCACACCAATGTGCAGTGCTCTCTCATTAAACCTAAACCCTCCTTACATTCTTATGCTCCTCTCCCTTTCCTTTCTCAAACTTTTTATTTTCTTCAAAATAAGAAAAAAAAATGAAGTCATTATACGCCCTTAAAAAATTCACTGACCTCTCCAAATTTGGTCTCTTCTGATCTAACTTAGACTTGTTATGGGACAACCCGACTCGAAAGAGCAGAGACCCAATACGGATTCGATTTGAAGAACCCGACAATCAAAATGGGTCAAGTCCGGGTCCACCCCGACCCGACTCAAACTCGACTTGTTGACAGACCTACATCTAAGGGGCCAATTATTACCACCCCCGTCAGCTCCTCACCTCACCCCATATAAATTGTTTTTTCTTATTGTGTATTTGAAAGAGATCAATCCCACCCCTTGCAATCCCACCCCATCACAACCCAACCCACCTCTTATTAAAGATTTGAATTTTAAGATTAGATTTGCAAAACAGAGCATCCCCAACTCTTTAAAGAATTGATTTTTATTTGTTGAAATGGTTTGGATTTGCAAAACAGACCATCCCAACTTCTCAATATTCGATTTTTATGATTGAAATGGTTTGGATTTGCAAAACAGACGCGATTCATAAAGACTACCTCATATCCGTTTTGAGATGGATATAAAAAGGAACTACATATGACTTCATTCCCAGAGGAAAACAGAGGGGTACGTAGGCAGCCTAGAGAAATATCTCAAGGTTCAGTCCAAAAATAATTTTCCACCCAATCCCAGAGAGAGCAACCGACTGGATCGAAAGGACAGGGAGTAGCGGAGCAGACGAATCTTGGTGGCCCGAACCCGGATAACCAATTTCTGGCCCTCCATCTTGGCACGCCAGGTAGGGGACACACGTGATCGGAATCATGCCTCCCAAGAAGAACCTTACGTCCTTCTCGCCTCCGGTGACTTGATCTGCGCTACAGACTGCGATGTTCGACCTAGGAGGCTTATCAAACGATGCACCACGTCTGGATGCCGACCCCCCCACAGCATGATGTCGACGAAGCCAGACGCAATCGTAGACGAGATGCGCTGTGAAAATGAACGCCTCCGCAATTTGCTAGACAACCCGCCGAAACTGAGGGCCATATCTCATCATGAGATGCCCCGTGAAGGCGTCCCATCCGCGCTGCGAATTCCTCCCTTGCCGTGTGAACGCCAGCCCGGTGAAGGGGTCCGCTGAAGATGAGCCCGCTGGCTCATCCAACGTGGCCGTCAACTCAAAGAGGCCACATGAAGAGGATCCGGGACTCCGGGAAGACCTGATGAGAGCGATGGACCAGAAACTCCGTACATTAGACCCCGGACCACCGTCGATCATGCCTTTCAAACGGAGGCATTAATTCACTTATCCCCGTTATCAGCGGACATCCTCTGCACCCCTTGTACGGACAAATTCACTCCCCCAAAATTCAAGCTCTACGAAGTTAAGACCAATCCTACCTAACATCACTTCTTGTTTCAACAACGCATGTCGTTGGAGGCTGGAGATGATGCCCTGCTCTGCAAAGTCTTCCCCCAAAGCCTCGGGGGGCAGGCCCTGGCTTGGTTCCGAAAGCTTGCCCCCGGCTCCATCTCAAGCTTCCACAACATATGTGAGGTGTTCATCTGTCACTACATCTTCCATTGCAAGACCAAGAAGGATGTCGCTAACCTCTACGGGATGAAACAAGCAGAGGGTGAACGACTAAAAGATTACCTCATGGGCTTTAGCATGGAGATGACCCAGGTAGACGACTGCGACCCTAGGACCACAGCAATGGCCTTTCAATCAGGGCTCATGGCCACCAGCCACTTCTATGAGTGCCTAGTCCGAAAGCCCCCCACCGACATGGTCGACATCCTCTCACGTGCCGAAGGATATATCCGTTTTGAGAAGGATATCGCGCTCGCCAACTGGAAAATCGTGATGGCCGTCACCGTCACACAAGCCCAAAAGGGATGAACTACTTCAAAGAAACCACCTCCCGACCAGAAGAAAAGAGACACGATGACACTGACGGGATGGGCTCCCAGGAGAAATAATGCCGAGGTGACCCCGCTTACCGTCCCGATTGGGCAGGTCTGGAAAGAAAACCGCGACAAGGGGATCTTCCGCGCCCCGGTTCCGATTAAATCACTGGTGGAGAACCGTGATCAGAACAGGAGGTGTGAGTTCCATAATGAGGTAGGACACACCACCGACGAATGTCGCAGCCTCTGCTCGGAAGTTGAAGTGCTGATACGTGATGGATGTCTCACGCATTATGTGGCCCTACAAGTTACCCCGACAACAGCGGGGACGAAAGGCCGCACCACCAATACAAAACCAGCTAACCCCCCGACTCGAGTCGTGTCGGCCATACACGGTCGACCTGATCCGCCAGAGACAGATCCAGAAAGAGAAACACCCCAAAGGCCCAATAAGAGGTCAAATCCGGGCTCAGAATCCGGATTGCAGGTCCATTCCATCTGGTTCGATCCACATGACCTGGACGAGGTACTCCTTCCCCACTCTGACCCTTTGGTCATTACCCTGTTCATTTGCAATTGCCAGGCGCAAAGGATCATGATCGATGGAGGAAGTAGCGCCGACATCCTCTTCCTCAGCGTCAGAGAGAGCAGCCGGCCAGACCGAAAGGACAGGGAGGAGCGGAGCAGACGGATCTTAGTGACCCGAACCCGGATAACCAATTTTCGGCCCTCCACCCATTCTATTCATTTCCCTCCCATCAACATATACAAAAGCTTATTCCCAAAGTTTGGAATAGCAGACCCAAAGTATATATTTTTCGGGGTAATATAATTTTGCGAGGGGATAAACCGGGTGAAATATATACCTTCATTCGAAGGGTCTCATCTCATGTACCCTCCGAATGAATTCATATAAATAAAGTTAAAAATTATGGACACTAATTGAGTGACTAGGTGACATATAGAGATTAAAAGTGATACATCACATTTTTAAATCATAAAGGTTAGCTAAATTTGCACTATTAAATCTACTTCTGATGCATCACAAAAAAATGCGAGTTGAAATTGATAGCTTATAGTCTTTAATTATAATTCCGGGGATTCTCTCTCTCTCTCTCTCTCTCTCTCTCACGCACACACACAAACAAGAAATCAAGAATCAGAGATACATATTGGGTTCTCATTAAAGCTTCAAGGGAGGCAAAAAAATGAAGGGGAAACGTAAATTATCAGACTCTTCAGAGTACGTGTTTATGCCTTCTTTTTTGTCCTTTTCGGGAGTCTTTGTACTTTTAAACTCTGTTTTGTTTTATCATGCCGATTGATATTCAGACAACCCATTCTAAAACATTTCATAATAGGTCCATTCTTGCATCATCTCTGTTTAATCCATGAAATTTTTTTATGAAATCTTGTATTTTCAAGAATTGTTTGTTGTTTATGCATTCATGGTTGAATAACTAATAATGATGTCCTTTTCAGTAGTCCTGGTTCTTTTACTTGAAAATTTTTAATAATCTTTTTTATCATGTTCTGTTGATATTCAGACAACCCATTTAGCAATATCTTCTAATATGTCCGTTCTTGCATCATCTCAAGAAAATATTTGTCGTCTCAAGAAGAGTTTACATTGTATTCAGATATCCCAGTTAGACATTTGAAAAGTATGATTTTCTGTAAAGTAGCTTAATAAATCTCGCTTAACAGGAAGCTCAATTTCTTTGCTTTATATATTAAAAGTTGAATAATTTTTTTTCAATTAAGAGGCATTTTTTTACTTCAAAAAAATTAATAGGCATTTTAGAAACCCGATCAACTGTTTTGATTTCTGCAAAAATAAAATTAAGTCAAACGGATTTTCAAATGGCCCCTTAGAGTTTTTCCAAACGGATTTTCAAGATCGTTTGAATTCTTGGTCTTTATGCATTCATGGTTTAATGATAATAAATCTATCAGACTGCTTGTGTTTCAAAGTTATCCAATCAATGTATTTGCATTTAAGTGTTTTATGTGTACTAGAGAGTCTGGCTACGAAGAGCCTTGCCCAGAATGGCTTTCAAAGCTTCTCATAGGAAAGATTTCTTTAAGGCATGTCAACACCACCTGGCCTATGTCATGGACTGCTTTTGTCTGGATTGTTGTATCCTTATTGCTGCTTCTGCAATGAAATTCACAAGCTTCACAAAAGCATAGAGGTTTGGTTTCTCTAGTGTCAAAATCTCTTTTTTTTCTTGTCTTTTCTAGTGAACTATGTCGATTTGATTTTATTGAATTCTGTATTTGAATCAGATCCAAACATACTGTACGATGAACATGGTCAATATCATTGAATTAAAGGAATTCTTTGTTTGTGATGGTCTAAAGGTGACTAAGACTCAACACCTCGGTTACATATTAAGCTTAATTCGGTTCTCTAGTTTATAACATGATTCTTCTATTTTCGTGTTTGTGTTTTCTCAGGATTATACTAGGCAAATGGAAAATTTGTACACACAAACAGTTTTAAGCATGGATTGTATAAGAAGTATAAAAATCATTGCCTCAACCTCAACTGTCGCAAACGCCTACTATCTGGCAAAAAATATTGTTCTTTGGGCTGCAAGGTAAAGAATGAAACAGAGAATTTTTTGCTGCCACTGATTTGTTTGATTCACTCTTAATATATATACATTGTTTTGATTCATTTCCAGGTGGAACATTGTAAGTCATCCCTCAAAGACCTCATCAAGCACAGGGGAAGCAGTCATAGGGAAAGAGTTGAAACCTCTGCAGCTAAAAAACTGAATGCGACCTCCACTGAGGCTTCTGGTTCTTGCACTGATGCACCCAATTCGAATGCAACCCTTGATGAGGTTTCTGGCAATGGAACCACTGCACCCGAGCCGAATGTAACCTCCAATGAGGCTTCTGGTTCTCGCACCCATGCATTCGATCTCAGTGGGAACAATGAACACTCTAATCTCCAATGTTCCTGACAAGCCAAATTGAAACACTTTTTCCTGTAAAGTTGTGGGTGGTCGCACGAGGGAGATAGAGAGTAGAGAAGCTGAAAAATCGTTGTATCCCGATTACTTGTAATAGTGAATTGAATCCTTTAATTCTCCGTGGATGTAGGCAATTTGTTTGAATCACCGGGAATTCATATGGTTTGATTGGTTGTTATTCCGTCATTATTCCACATGTGCTAAAGTTTGAACTGTAACAAAGTGACGCGGCTCCAACAGTCATCATGCATCATAATTTTTTTAAAATTTAGAATTCCATTGGAGTTCTATGGAGTTAAGCATGAGTGAATGGTATCTGCAACCTCTCTCAATGAAGTCATAGGAGTCATACCTGTTTGGTCCATTAAATGACAGTGGTATGTAAAACTGGTAAATTAAATTTGTGCAAAGTTGATTCTGCTATCAAGGTGATTCGCGAAACAGAAGTCGACAGAATCATCAAAAAACAATTCAACAACTGCTTGGAATAACATAGGGGGTGTCAATGCTTACTCTATTTTTCATGCTTCTACATAAATCACACCCATTTGTGAACTGATTTTATGCTGAATGTTTGCAGGTGCTGCCATTGATGCTCAATGTGAGGTAATTTTCCTCATCTAGTTTATTTGGAAAACAAATCAACTAAAATAACATTTCTAATTTGAGGAAGAGGAGGATATGGAGAAGCAGCAACAGCAGCAGCAGAGGGTATTATAGATATCTTAATATAGCTATATCTGAGAAGTCATTATCTGTATCACATTAATCATACCCACAAAAAAAAGGAAGTGAAAGTCCTCTGAACTGCTCATCATATTACATTATGTAAACACACATGAAGAATAAAAGGAATTAGCACAAGACAAAACAAAAAATACAATAAAAAGGAAAACTGCAGAGGACATAAAATTTGTGGTGGTGCCATGAATTTTCTTTTGAATTTAAAAAATGAACAAGAAAGGATAACTGTTCAAATCAATACATGTACAAGTGTGTATCATCACCCTCATTACAAACGGTTCGAATTCACACAACTGAAGGGAGTGGAAAAATGAATGACAAGAAAGGATAACTGTTCAAAAAAAAAAAAAAAACATGTACAAATGTGTATCATCACCCTCATTACAAACAGTTCGAATTCACACAATTGAAGGGAGTGGAAAAATGAATGACAAGAAAAGATAACTGTTCAAAAAACAATACATGTACAAGTGTGTATCATCACCCTCATTACAAACGGTTCGAATTCACACAACTGAAGGGAGTGGGAAAAATGAATGAAAGAAGGAATGAATGGGATTAGTAGGTCAGAGGGGAAGGATCAAATGAGATCGACGGAGGAGTAGCAAAGTACAGCCTTGTGCCCTGCAGTTCCCCCAGGAATGCTGACCAGTTGTTGTGAACAACTATCATATTGTTCATCCATGCCAGTACCTTACCTTCCAACATTCCTACCACGTGAGACATCCGTAATCGCTCATAATTCAAAAATTCCTGAGTCGAGACCTTCAGCTCTTCTATTTTTGCATCTTTCGACTGCACAACCTGTTTGAGGCCTTCATTAGCGGCACGTAGCTGCACGTTACTTCCCCCTAACATGTCATACTCTTTCTTCTTCTCCTCTGTTATTCGCTGAATCTCATTATTCGCATTGTTCAATTTACTTGTTAGCATGGCGATCTCATCATTCTTCAACTTAGATTCTTCGTCCAGCTCCTTTATCTTTAGTTCCACAGCATTATAACTGAAAGATAGATATTTTATCTCACCTCTTGCATCAATAGCCCGTTTTTTCCAATTTGCAGCTTCATATTTTAAAACCCGAATTTCATCTTGAAGACCTGACAGCTCTGTTTTTATCTGTTTGGCTTCTGCACTCAGATCTTTATTCGCATTCTCTGCTTCACGAGCTATGCTAATGGCCACAGACAGTTCAGTCTCCAGATCTTCAGTCTTCGTACTAATACTATTAGCCAACTCATCCATATCTGATGTAGATGCTTTCATTTTCAATATCTCATCATGTAGCATCAAAATTCTATTGTCCTCTTTGGATTTCAGAGCCACTGATTCTCTTCTCAGCTCCCCAAGCTCCCCAAGAACCTTTCCTATTTCCATATCCAACAAAACACATTCATCAATGAGTGCAAGAAACGTTTTCTGAAAATCCCTCATAATTCCGGAGCTATTGATGCCCTCCCCATCTGTTCTGAGTCGATGAATAGTCTCCTGCAAGGGCACCCTCAATGTTATATCTCCATACGGTGATGCGAGTTTCTGTTTCCATTCATGTATCACTCGAGTGACAGCCTCCATTTTAATCACCCAGTGCTTTCCATATTGCAAGTCCCTCGTGTTATCCCACAATGGTGCATAATTTCCTGTAAAAGTAGTTTCTCCTTCCCCTCCCTTACTGAGTTCCATGAGCGTTAATGCGGTTTGGTTGGGAGATCCATCATCTGAATTCAGATCATCCTGATTTAGATCTTGACCAATTTCACTTTCTTCTTTGATGAACTCATCTCTGCCACCATTGAAATCATCAAGATCCAGACTTTTATTTCTATCATCGCAAATACAGGTTCTGTTATGGTGTTTGATGAAACATTCAGCCAGGAAGAACTCATCATTATCTTGTCCGACAATCTGTTTCAATGTGTTCTTCCACTCAACTTCGAACTCTACATAAACAATTTTGCTGAGATTAGGATATCAAAATTTTACTACTCAACTTTAAAAAAATCACAACAGAACAACGAGATCACTCCTCTAACCTTCAGATTCTTTTTTTTATCTATATATAAAAAAAAAATAACATATGGCGGAATTAGAAATATACTAACAAGAACATTTTCATTGAAAATCCAGAGAGTAATAAGGGATATACGTAAAAGATCCTACTATAATTATTAAGTAGATATGTTAATCTCTATCAATTTAAGATATCAAGGGGAATTTCTCTCGTCATCTCTAGCCAGGTAAGATTCAAGCTCAAGGCCTACGAGGAGCAAGCCCATGGCTCTAGCCAAAGAATCAATCCCGTGTGGGTTCAATGTGAGAGTTTTGATTCATAGCAAAAATTAGAAAATGATATTTTCATTCATTTAAAGCACAACTTGCACATACGGATATAGTGGCAGCCATATTCCTAATATTATGACAAGCCTCTGCATATTTCCGACATTAACACAAATCTTGCAAATTGTATTAGCATCTCTTTATTACATATAGTTTAGATGCTAAAGAAAGGACATCCACAACAAAAAAAAAATTGATTTGAGAATTACCCGTGCTCTCTTTCTCCTGCTGTTTAGATCTCTCCTTGGCAATATGACCCGTATAAGATATAAGGAGCTCCCATACTATGCACTTTTTCATCTTTGGAATGTTTGCTTCCATCGCTGTAATTCAGTCATTAAGATTGTCTACAAATGTAGTTAGGGAAGATACAACTCAATCTGATAAAAAGCATGAAACAAAATACTATGTGCCAAATACCATGCATGAAGAAGTAGCAATTCAGTTTATACCAACACAAGGAAAATTAACATACTCATGCAACACAATATATAGTTACACTATGCTACATGCATATCTCTCTAGCAGTTATATAAGACCATAGCAATTTTTTATTTTTTTTTTTATTTTTGGTGATGACAAAAGCAATTGAATTATGAGATGGACCAAAATTTTTGATGAGAGGCAATTGGATTTTAACAACTAAAGACCCTCAAGAAACAATGAATGCTTGAATAATCTTTCATTGTTTCTCAAAAACAGATCCAATCAAATTTGCTAAAACTTTTCACCAAATGATTCCGAGTGGATTGAAAGAACCAGGGTGCATGATAACTTATACAAATGAATACGTTCTTTAAAAGAATTGCAAAGTTTTTTTTGTCCAATAACAAATAAAAGAAGCAGACATATCAACTGAAAGGAAAGAAAAAAATAATGCACAAAATGTATGACAAAAAATCTGATTATGATCAGAAACAAAAAATTCATTGAAGCAAAACTTAAATAAACATTTTCCATGAAATATCTAAACTTGCTTTCCTTTTTTGTTGCTCTTCTATAATCCATATGTTAGCTACCAGCTTCAGCATAACTATTTAAAGATTTCATTCTGAATAACTCTAGTTTACAGAGAAACATTAATATACAAATCATTCTAGTTGTTGGCATTTTGTGGAGCAACATAGTTTTCACCCCACAGAACAAACCAGAAGACTAAAAATTCTGGGACATTATGCCTAATTAATTGGACTGTTATGTTCCCACAAAAGCATATTAAAACATCCGATCAAACCATTATTGAACAAAGTATCAATTAGGTATGGCTATGTTATGCCAACAAACAAGTTTGACATAATAAACATCCACCCTTTCAGATAAATCCGGTCAGATGTTGACTAAGATGTGGTAACTCAATTGTTTGGATGTAGACTCGATTCAATGAATGAAAATTCATTAGAAAATCAGAATAGAATCTTTAAAGTTTTTTCCCCACTTTAGTGCATGAAACATTGTCCACTTTTTCAGAATCCACCATTCATTTTCAACAATCAAATAACACAAACCCGACTAACATAAGTACTGATACACAAAAGTTCATCAATATTTATGCACACACAAATCAATTGAATTATTTAAAAAGAAAATAAAAAAAATTGTGCAAACCATTAACTCAAGATCCAATTGGGTTTCCAAAAAAACTGGTTCCCACGATTCAGCTGATTGCAAAATACAAAGATGTCAATCGATTCAAAAGTGTCCTTTAACATAATTACTGATACACAAATTTCACTAAAACAAAAATTCAACTATTTGTACATCAGTTCAAAAGTGTCATTTAAGATAAACACAAAACTTCATCAATATTTAATTTTTCAACTACTATGCCCACATAAGTATCACTAAAATTAATTCAACTGTTTGTTCAGAGGGTGATTGTTAACAATTAAGTCAAGATCCAATTAAATATTTTCAAAAAAAAAACTTAGTCCAAGATTCAACTGAATACAAAGATGACCTTTAACATAATTAATGAAACACAAAACTTACATCAATATATAATTTTTCTGCTATGCCCATATAAAGCAACTGAAAAATAATAAAAATAAAATTCAACTATTTGTGCAGAAAATGATTTCTAACAATTAACTCAAGGTCCAATTGAGTTTCCAAAAACTTTTTCCCAAGACTCAACTGATTACAAAGATTCCAAATTTCCAATCAATTCAAACTGAACTTTATAACAAGTACTGATACATAAATATTCATCAATATTTAACTTTTCTAATACTAATCTCACATAAACCAACGAATTATCATAAAAAATCAAGTTTTTGTGCTGAGAGTGATTGTTAAAAATTAATTAATGATCCAATTAGGTTTCCAACAAAAAAAAATTTCCAATCAATCCACACTGCCCTTTATAACAAGTACTGATACAGAAAAATTCATCAAAATTTAACTTTTCTATTACTAAGCTCTCACAAGCCGATGAATTATCCTAAAAAATCAATTATTTGTGCAGAGAATTCATGATCCAATTGGGTTTCCCAAAAAAACAAATGGCCCCAGGATTCCACTGATTACAAAGATGTCAATCGATTCAAAAGTTCCTCAAAAATATGAAAAACAATTGAACAAGATTCCGAGTGGGTTTCAGGAATTAGGGTTCAAAAATCTGATTTTTGTGTGTTATGTAATACAATTTTTTGTTAAATCGCAACGAAATACTCACCAGAGACGGAATGGCTGTCGTCGTCGTCGTCTGATTCTCTCTAAAGAAATCTCGAACAAGACCAACTTCACCCAAACGGAGGCAATGATTCTTGTGAGAGAGAGAAACAACAGAGAAGACGAAGAAGAAGAAGCGCGGGCTTTTTCAATTGTGAGAGAGAGAGAGAGAGAGAGAGAGAGAGAGAGAGAGGAGGTCTGACGGATGGGCTTGAAACAGTTATGGGCCTTGTGGCTAGGATTGTAAAACGGGCCAGGCGGGCACCGACATATCACAGAGCATGCCGCACAAGTTACTGAGTCAGACCCAGTTAGACCTGAGTTTAGTCAATACCACCGTTAGTATCAAACTGCACAGCTTATGAATTGAACTACACATGTGCTGGAGACATAATAAAGTACGGGGGACACTACATATAATATATATGGATTAAGTGTGATATTTCATTTGTATGTATATGCATATGTATTTAGTATATATACTGTGTTTGTATGAATATATATGTATGTTATGGAGTATATGTTAGTGTGTATATATTAAGATACATGAAATATTAAATATATTATTATAATGTGTATATAAGAGATATAATGAATATTATCATTTATATATAGTCCATACTAAGTGTATACTAAGATATATAGTATGCGTTAGTGTATTTATAAATATAGTTTGTGTGTATAGGATGTATGTTTTTAATTAAATTTTTTTATTTGTAAAGTAAGTTTAAATATTTTACAATTAAAATTTTAAACAAATATTTTAAAAAGCTCTGTTATACTAAGTTTTTTTACAATGATAAATGCAGTCATATATCTCGTTAACTCCCTCTACTAACTGTATCGAGATACATACCTCATTTGAAATCTTTCACATTTTCTATTAATGGTATTATTCGATTAATCGAAGTATATATTTTACTTTTTATAAAAGTATTTATCTCTGTAGATGAGGTATATGATTTTTAATTAAATAACATGTGCGGTCTCAGTTGTGACCGTAAAATGGATTAAATGAGTAAATATAATTTTTTTTTTCTTTCTAAAAAACAAATTGGAGGTCGGTCCGGCCTATTAGTCCGTCAGGCTGGCACTATGGGCTGTCCTGGGCCAGGAGCTCCCTTGGTCAAGCCAAAACGGCACAATAGACCAGCCTGACCGGACACGACTCGTTTTACACCCCAAATAATGACACAACATGCACTTGAAAGTATTTTTTGGACTAGTTTGACTAAGGGTGCGTTTGGTTGCGCGATTGCAAAACTGATTCTGCAGGAATCTGCGATTGCAAACCTGATTCTGCAGGAAGCTCACTTTCTCAGCTTTTTGAAATCGCAGCTTTTGGGCACTATTTGCCTGCAATCGCTGGGTTTAAAACTGTGATTACAAAACTGTTTGGTTGCGCGATTGCAAACGCAGCTTCCTGTAATCGCAATCGCAGCGCAATCGCGCAACCAAACGCACCCTAAGAATAAGATTTACGTACAAATTATCTAGATAAAAAATTAGACTCATGTTTTCTTATGAAAAATGATTGGCATGGGATTATTGTATAATATTTATTGTGGCAGCTACTTTCTTTAGTGTATCATCATGATTATTCACTACAAATGAACTTATCTGATCGGTTGTAGCTCACAATATTTCCTTTGTGAGCACTTCCTTTAGCTAATTTGATAAAGGGTTAAAGTATTAAGGATAAACTATTTTAATTTTAGAGAATAAAAAAAACCCATCAATTTTATCCATATTCATATTTTTCAAAATAAAAATAAAAATAGGGATAAATGTTATTTCAATATTTAGGTAGAACAAAAAAATCATAATTTTCATTTCAAAATCAGGACAACTATTCACATTTTATCATTATTATCTTTTATATCAAATGAGATAAGTTGTCATCTCCTCACTTATCTCTACAATTACCATCAATTATCTTCTTATCAAATTAGTAGGTTGCACACTTGCACAACATTGGTTTTACTCTGTTATCCTTATTGGTTTGTTTTCGTTTTCTTCATTTATGTTCTCTTGTAGCTAGAAAATTTTTGATATATTCATTTCCAACTTATGGTTAAGACTTTAGACAACTAGTTTATAACCAATGGTACTCTTGTGTGAATTATATATGATTGCCAAAAACTTTGCCAGATCACATCAAACAGCCAAAACACAATTAGCATGGTACAAACAATCAAAATAGGTCTACATCCAATGCAAAATGAATCATTACTGATTCCCTTTTTTGTAACCATGACATCTTTTTTTAGTGCAATTGGATATTGGATATCAGACACAATTGACACATTAATACAGGGAGATCCATAAAATCAAATGAAGACACTAGCTTTGGGAACTAGAGGTGTAAAGACAAGTGCAATTGCAAAATTTCAAGTCTCTTTTGTGGAGCTTGCAAGACACTTGTGTGTACAATTCCAGGTAAAATGAAAAAGAAAAATATATTCAAAAGAAACTATCGAATAATTCTAATATTTTATTTTATTAAAACAGATTGAACAACGTCTTTTATAGAAGATTCAAATTTCTAAAACTATGAAAGTAATTCACGGTATCTTGAAGCATGTACTATACATTTCATCATATCATATTTGTTTTGAGTTGAGACGATATTTGGGTAGCTAAATATTAGAATAATTCATAAAACACCTAAGAAAACTTTCATTTTCTACTCTTATCCGCATGTTCTCACACGAACAACAATAAAACTCTTGATTGACTTCACACAATTGAAAAAAATTAAATATAGTATTTCAATTTTCTCCAATATCTAACCATAACAAGAAAGAGAGATTAGATAGACTAATTGTTTTGGGTGGCTAATTAAGTAGATGACTTCAAATCATCCTAAAAGGAAATTTATAATATGCAAAACGGTAAGTTAATCATAAATTATGTATGTTGGAACCATTTTATTCACACCTATTGGACACCAACAATTTTACTCAACAAAAGAATTGAGGCACTCCACATGTATTTAAGATTTTTGATGTATTAATGGATGTATAACCAAATGAGATAACCATTTTCAAGGTATGAAAACTTTGGCTTATGTTTTAGAAGTGCTCGCTAAATGAGTGATTTCTCTACCTAGTTTGGTTTGCAGATAATAACAATATGTAAGGAGAAATAGTCGTTTTGATAAATTTTTCTTTCATGCTTGTACTACGAGATTAAGCAAAATACCTCTTGTTAAGAAGGTATATACTTCACCTAAAGCAGTACATCTATATATATCTTGTTAAATAACTGACTAGATATATGAAACTGTATTTGAGGCTATAAAAAAAATGCGTGTAAAAACGCCCAAAATATAATATACCAATAACATTTTGATACTTATTTTGATACCTTTTTAAATGTTTAGATTTTATTTTTTAAACCAAACATATCATCCTATTTTTTTTTAAAATTATTTTGTTTCATTTTAAAACATAATCCTAGGTTACATATTCAAATTTACATTTAATTGAGCATTACTCTACTTTTTTTCTCCCTTTTATTTTGTTACTATTTTTTAAGGGATTGAATTTGTTTTTGTTTCATTTCATAAAAAAAATTGTCATTTCATTAACAAAAAAAATCCAATGATTTTAATATATATTTAAAAAAAAAATTTACTCATTATTTAAAAAAAGATATTTTCACTTTTTTGTGTTTTTTTGTTTTCATTTGTTGCCTATATATTCAAGTGTCTCATTTTATTAGTTCGCGTAGGGCCCCATTTATATAGATTAATAACAGGGCATATGGCGCGTAGTATCATATGTCGCCTCTACCAATATGCTAAGAAGTGCTTTGGTGACAACTTATAATTTTATGTGATATATCTTTAACTTACTTGCACAATTGTTATCACCACTCATCTCTAGACACTTTCTATTACCAATCACCTCATTCATTTGTTTTTTTCGTAACATGGAAAACCATATTGACCACCATTTTCTATGAATATCAACTTATACATACACCATCACACAATAAAAGACTAACAATTTTTCTTTCCAACACATACAATGCTCACTCATCTATCTTCCAATAATTTTTAATACAAGTATGAACCTGTGGGAATCTCTGAGTATACATGTTTAGATGTATGAAATGTGTCCATCAAAGAATTAAATATTCTCACCAAATTAAAAATTGTTGATGTACTACGATCCATCCTATTAATCTGGCACACTAAATTGTATTAGGACAAGAACAAAAACAGAACTGTGCAGTACCATTGCAGCAATGATTGGTCACTGTTCTTCATTTATTTATTTTTTCCTACCTTCTACATATGACTTGGAGATGAATCTCAATCGAGCTTCTGTTCAAGAATTTTGATTCATAAACTGTAGGAACAAAAAACATGAATATCTTTCCCATAGTTGAGATCCTATATAGAGTGACCACTGCTATAAAGAAACCTGTACTGTTTTGATCTCCATTTTGGGGTATATGCATTGATTTGGAGGGCACGAGACCCTATTAATGAACTGTGAAACTCTGGCAAAAAGTTTTATACATATTGATGTAGGGAAATAAATAGAATGAGTTTTCATGTACACTTTGCCCCTCTAATTTGCAGAAAAGAATCAGAGATTGCAGTGCATGTATCTCCTCCTCCAACATCACTCTCTGCTTCCCTTGTACCTGATAAGGCCCTCGAGGCACTTCCTTTTAATGCAGGACATCTCAAACAATGATTCTCCATATGAAAAAAGAAAATGGTACTTCAAATTTGGATATTATAAACTATTGACCGTAGATAACATTACATGAAAAAATGTTTTCAATTTGGCTTTGTCAGGGACAACATTTTCAAAGGGGAAAGACCTTGCGTGATGAAGGTAAGAACATGGACCCATGTCTTTATTAGATATTTATATTATTCTTGATAGTAGAATCAATTTTTATCAAAATGATATTACCAGTTTTTTTTGGAAGACGTAACACACTCTCATTTTATGCACCAAGCTGGTATGACTTCTATGAATTCATTGAGAGGTTGCACATGCCATTCCCTCATGCCTAACTCCATAAAACTCTAATGAAATTCTAAATTTTATATGTTATGATGCATGATGACTGTTAAAACCGTGTTACTTGATATGGTTCAAATCGTAGCACATACATTTTAGGTGGTTCATCCACAGAGATTTTTCAGCCACTATGCACTCCATCTCCCTCATGCAACCGCTGCTAAAAGATTAGTCACTTGATCCAAACAAGAAACAAAAACTAAATATCTAAAGTTGCAAAAATTACACCCGAAAACAGAAAATTGAAATGGGGGTGCAGCTCTGAACCCCCACAGATCAGTTCTTGCTTCAATGCAACACATTTAACAACAATGATTCTCAATCTGAATAAAAAAGGGTACTTCCAATTTTGTTTATCAGCGAAATTGATTGCCACCATCAAATTCAATGAAGAGATCGCGAACAGGAAAAATAGGAATTCCGTTCTAAAATTTATTGGATTTGAATACGATTTTATCTTAATTATGAACCACTGCAGCAATTTAACCTTCTAGATCGGCTATAAGAATTTTGTTGCATGAACTTTATGCACAAAAAACTTCTATATTTTTCAATATAGTGTGAGCACTGCTAAAAAATTTCATATTTCACCCAATCTAAAATTGGGGATAAAAATAGTACTGATCAAACCATTATTAACCGCCAATATTTCACTCTGATCATGTGATCCAAGGACAATGGTGTGTTGAAATCCCTTCACAAAGTTGTATTACCTGAAAACAAAATAATACTTTGGTATGTTGAAACATTTTCGACCTGTGCAACTCTAGCTGGGAAAGTTTCTGCATATATTGATGCCCAAAATAGCATGTCGACTAGCTAGAACCAAAATCCTAATCAGGGAGCTTGTTCAAATCCAAGTTAAGGGTGCGAGAACCAGAAGCCTCATTGGAGGTCACATTTGTCTCGGGTGCAATGGTTCCATTTCCAGAAACCTCATCAAGGGTCGCATTCAAATCGGGTGCATCAGTGCGAGAACCAGAAGCCTCACTGGCAACTGCAATCTGATTAGCTGCAGAGGTTTCGATGGTTTCCCCGTGATTGCTTCCCCAGTACTTGATGAGGTCCTTAAGGGATGACTTACAATGTTCCACCTGCAAATGAATCAAAACTATATATATTAAAAAGTGAATCTAACAAATCAATAAAAATTCTTGCAAAAATTCTCTGTTTCATTCTTTACCTTGCATCCCAAAGAACAGTATGTTTTGTCACATCGAAAGTTTTTGCGACATTTGAGGTTGAGGCAATGATTTTTATAGCCTTGGGACACTTTAATCTGACAAGCAACCTTAGTGCTTGTTATGTGCACTAGATTTTTATTTCCCTGCTTATATTCCTAAGAAAACACAAACACCAAAGAAGATGAAATCATGTTTAGGATCAAGAGAACCGAAAGCTTAATGTAATGACGAGTTGTTTTTGTGTCTTTGATCACCTGAACACCATCACAATCGAAAAATTCATCTAAGTCTTCGAGTCTGACCGAGTTCCTCGTACAGTATTGATGGATCTGATTAAAATGCAAGAATTCAATAAAATCAGTTCGGCATAGTTCACCGTAAAAAGCGAGAAAAAAAGAAGAAAAAGAAGAGAGGTTTGACACTCAAGAAACTAAACCTGCATGCTTTTGTGAAGCTTGTGATTGCAGGTGATGCAGAAAGGGATACAACAATCCAGACAGAATAAGTCCATTGTTTTGTATAAGTGCTGTTGACATTGCTTCTCGGAGAAATTCCCCTCTTTGAGAAGCTTTGAAAGCCATTCTGGGCAAGGCTCTCCATCATCAGACTCTCTAACACTCACAAAAAAAAGTTTAAATTCTGATATAGATTAGTTATTCAACCATGAATGCGTAAAGAACAAGAATTCAAATATTTTCTTGAGACTACAATCTGCCATGCCACTTCATGAATCTAAAAACTATCTGAATACAATCTAGTCTACTTCTTGAGACTACACACATTTGCTTATGATGATGCAAGAATAGACATATTATAAGATATCTATGAATGGGTTGTCAGAATACCAACAGAACTTGATTAAAAAAAACAGAGTTCAATGTAGAATTCAATTTTTAAGTGTGGGTTTCCTTTAAAAAGATTAGAAAGATGAATGCATAAAGACCAAGAATTCAAATATTTTCTTGAGATTACAATGTGCTCTAAAAAACTACAAATATTGTTCTTGAGATGACGCAAGAACGGACATATTATAAGATATATATAAATGGGTTGTCTGAATACCAACAGAACATGATTAAGAAAAACATAGTTTGATGTAGAATTTCAATTTTCAAGTGTGGGTGTCATCTAAACAGATTACAAAGAATGGAAGAACACATACCTGGAAGAATCGGGTAGTTTACGTTACCTGTTCATTTTTATTTTTTTTTGAACTTTAATGAGACCCCAATGTGGATTTCTGATTCTTGATTTCTTGGATTTGTTGTTCTGAGTGAATGAGAGAGACAGAGGAGGAAGAGAGAGGAAGCGCGTTTTTATTTCTTCAAAGTTGAATCAAACGAGTATATATGATAACGTTTAGGGATCGGTTGTTGATCACTCCGGATTCCAACGATCTGTACCGTCCAATCAGTGCACCCCAATCACCAAAAAAACCACCCCCGCCTTTTGGAGCAAGGCCCATTGATCTAACGGTCTCAATTTGTTTTAAAAATGTAGAGCATCTAACGTCTACTCGCCGTGGATGGGATCGTCTTTATAGCAATCAATACGCCACATGCAAACCCTTATTGGTAAAAGTCTCTCTGCCTTCACTCACCCATTCCAAAAATAATTTTACCTATAAGAGTGTTTGCGTGGCAACAATGCATTGAGTGCTACAAAAAAGAGCTTAAAGAACACTATATATTATCTGATCCCCACTGGCCGTATGTAGAATAACGAGGAATAGAGGTGAAGAAGTTTTAAAAAATGAATTTGTTTGTAAAAAAAAGGCAAGTGTAACTATATTTGAATAGTTAAAAATAAACTGATTTTAATTTTCAATAACTCTTGAATTGTGTTATTTTATTCAATATATTCCACTAGTAATATATTAAATAATTTCACATGTCAAATCATTTTTTAATTTTTTTATAAATTATCATTCATATTTAATTTATCTTTTATCAACAACTTACAAATTGTTAAACAAACAAAAAAAAATCTTTATTACATTTCTTTAACGTGAAAAACTAAAAAACACAAATGTGACAGAGTTAGTAATGGAGCTTAATCAGACAGCAACAATGTGAGCCTATACAACAACCTCGAATTGTTATTTGAACACATTGCATGTACCCATGGAAGATAAGATGATTCAATTGAAGATGATTCAATTGACTATAATAAGTAATTGGTTTACAGAGATTTCATAACCTCTCTTAAAAAATTAACCTGATTAAATCCTAGGAAAAAAAAACTAAATATACAAACCCACCCCCATCACAACCTAACCCAAAACCAAAACCAAAAGACTGTACCCAAAACCAAAAATTTAGGTTGGGGACGACTGCTCCAAACCCCCATAGAACACTGATCAGTAGTCTTTTTAATACAGGACATCTCAAACAATGATTCTCCATATGAAACAAGAAAATGGTACTTCAAATTTGGATATTGTCAACTTACATGAAAAAATGTTTTCAATTTGGCTTTGTCATGGACAACATTATTTTCAATGGAAAAATCGATTTTAGTTCCTGTAATATTGAAAATCAGCACAGATTTCTATGTTATTAGAAAAATATCATTTCACCCCGTACTTATCACTCCAATTAACCAAGTACATGGTTAATCCTAATTACACATTAAAAGTTACTAGAATGCCCTCACCTCATATTTTCAAAAAATCGGTAAAACTCTTTATAAACTTATGAAAATCGAAAAAAGTCCATTTAAAATCGGGTAATCCCCTCAGATCCATATCTTATTAGACAATATTTATTTTAATCTCTATCATAACCGAAACTACCATATTTGTGATTGACTTTAACCATACATGATAAATTATTGTAATACTCTTTTAAAATTTACTTCATATTTTACTATAATACATTAACCAGATTTGTGATTGACTTTAAAGGGATTTACTGATTTTAAAGAGATATTTTTCAATTTTCATAAATTTTCAGGGAGTTGTATCGGTTTTTCCTTTTTTTAACCATTGATGGATTTAGGATAACAAAATAATTTTCAGGAAAAGATAGGGTTAGTTTTGTCGTGAAAATGACTAAATCAGATTTTTCATATTTCATAGAGACTTATTTGAATGAATTTATTAGAGCAATTTAATTCATGGACTAAATCCATTAACCATATATACTTTATGAGAACCTATGATGATTTTTCAATTTTATAAGAACTAAAATCAATTTAGTTAACCTTCCAGAAAGTTATATCGATTTTTTCTTATTTTCAAAGGGGAAAGACTAGCGTAGTAAAGGTAAGAACATGGACCCATGTCTTAATAAGATATTCGTAGGGAACGCCTAGCACCACCTAACAATTCACTGATCCCACCACTTCACTAAACCCACCAATCTTATTTTTTTGTGATTCCTAAACCCACTGCCTTTTATATACTAATGACTTAAGTAGGCATGTCAAGTTTGTCAACGCCATAGGTCGACTAGGACCCGACCCAAGGAAATGGGTAAATACCTGATTTGAAGGACTCGATAATTAAAATGGGTCCAAGTTTACCCCGACCTGATTCTATATACCCGATTGACCCAATCCAAATTATATGTGATTTTTTTATATTTATGATCCACCCAACACCCATGACTAATTACTAAATAATCATTTAAAAATTTAAGCATTTGAAATATTTCTATATTTTTTTTACTCCACGTAAAAACAGAATAATCCAAACCATATTCCACATATTCCATCATAAAACATTAAAAAAATCAAAATAGTGAAGAACTATTTATAATAACTCTATTTATTCAAACTCGTCATGTAAAAAACAGAAATGAAAAAATATTCAACCCAGGAAAGCATAGTCTCCACCACACCAATGTGCAGTGCTCTCTCATTAAACCTAAACCCTCCTTACATTCTTATGCTCCTCTCTCTTTCCTTTCTCAAACTTTTTATTTTCTTCAAAATAAGAAAAAAAAATGAAGTCATTATACGCCCTTAAAAAATTCACTGACCTCTCCAAATTTGGTCTCTTCTGATCTAACTTAGACTTGTTATGGGACAACCCGACTCGAAAGAGCAGAGACCCAATACGGATTCGATTTGAAGAACCCGACAATCAAAATGGGTCAAGCCCGGATCCACCCTGACCTGACTCAAACTCGACTTGTTGACAGACCTACATCTAAGGGGCCAATTATTACCACCCCCGTCAGCTCCTCACCTCACCCCATATAAATTGTTTTGGGCACCGATAGACCCACTACCCAACTTAATTTCCCCACTACCCTAAATTACGAAAATGCCATTTTTTTTTTGTCACCCTTTCCCACTACCCAGTTCGACAGCGTCCAGTCGAAGTGTTCTTCACCGGGACGACAGAGGTCTGTCGAACTGTCTGAATAAGTGTCGACCGAGGCCCAGTCGAAGTGTGTTTCACTAGGACGACAAAGATCCGTCGATCTGTCTGAGCAAATGTTGACATGGATGTGTCGAACCCTTCAAAACAACAACTTTCTTCTAAGAATCAATCACTTATACAATCATTTAAGTTCTTATGAAAAACAAAATGTCATTTAAGTTATTTAAGTCTTTTTGAAAATCATTCACATATATATTTATTTAAGTCTAAAAAATAAAAATATCAAACAAAGAGTTATTTGAACCAAGTAAACAGTAGGCATTTCATATAGAAAAAAACATTATTTTCTTTTCTAAACAAATGGAGTCTATTTAGAAAAGACTCCACTTGTTTAGAAAAGAAAATAATGTTTTTTGTCTATAAGAAATGTTTACTGTTTATTTGATCTAAATAACTATTTGTTTGATATTTTTGTTTCTTATACTTAAATATATATATATATATGATTTTCAAAAAGACTTAAATAACTTAAATAACATTTTTTGTTTTTCATAAGGACTTAAATGATTGTATAAGTGATTGATTCTTAGAAGAAAGGTGTTGTTTGAAGGGTTCGACACATCCGTGTCGACACTTGCTCAGACAGATCGACGGATCTCTGTCGTCCTAATGAAACACACTTCGACTGGGCCTCTGTCGACACTTATTCAGACAGTTTGACAGACCTCTGTCGTCCCGGTGAAGAACACTTCGACTGGACGCTGTCGAACTGGGTAGTGGGAAAGGGTGACAAAAAAAATAAAAAAATAATGGCATTTTCGTAATTTAGGGTAGTGGGAAATGATAACTTAGGTAGTGAGAATAACTTTGCCCAATTGTTTTTTCTTATTGTGTATTTGAAAGAGATCAATCCCACCCCTTGCAATCCCACCCCATCACAACCCAACCCACCTCTTATTGAAGATTTGAATTTTAAGATTAGATTTGCAAAACAGAGCATCCCCAACTCTTTAAAGAATTGATTTTTATTTGTTGAAATGGTTTGGATTTGCAAAACAGACCATCCCAACTTCTCAATATTCGATTTTTATGATTGAAATGGTTTGGATTTGCAAAACAGACGCGATTCATAAAGACTACCTCCCGCACGTGATGGAGCAGGCGGAGTTGATCAAGCTCAAGAACCGGGAGAGGCAGCTGTTCACGAACTAGTCGGCAGAGGACGACGGGCGGCTCTGGTCGGCAGGGGAAGCAGGCAAAGTAGTTGGGGGAGGACCAATGGATGCTGCCGGAGGATATGTCTGTTAATGAGAATCCATAAAGAGCAACAATTCAAATATGTTTTTTTTGAGATTACAACATGTCTGTTTATGAATTGAAAAACTCTCACTTTATACAATCCGTCTCTTCTTGAGACTACAAAATTTCTTAAGATAATGCAAAAATTCCAACCAAATCCATAAAGAACAAGAATTCAACTATTCCCATGAGACTACATAAGATTTTTAAATGGTTGTTCGAATACTAATAGAACTCGATAATAACAACAGAGTTTAAGATCTAATTTCAATTTACAAGTGGGTTCTCTCTAAGAGAACATATCTTCCTTAAAGAATGCATAATCACATACCCATCATTTTTGCCTCTCATGAATCTTTATTGAGACCCCAATATAGATTGTAATCCATGATTTCTTGATGTGTTGTGTGTGTGTGTGTGTGAGGGAGACAGAGGAGAGAAAGCCCGTAATGAGGGGGTAGTCGATAAGGACTTTGATGGATTTCTGTCGACATTGTTTAAGTGATGGACTTTTGTAGACTTTGCAGACTTTCACAGACTTTTGCAGACTTTCATAGACTTTTGCAGACTTTCATAGTTGACTCTCATGGACTTTCACAGATTTTTGCAGATTTTCACAAACTTTTGTAGACTTTCACATATTGATTCTCATGGACTTTCACAAATCACTCTCATGGACTTTCACGGACTTTCACAGACTTTCACAGACATTTGCAGACTTTCACAAATCACTCTCATGGACTTTTAAAGACTTTAACAGATTTTAGCATTCTTTCACAGATTGACTATTTTCACATATGAATTTCTATTAATAAACACAATAATATTTTTGGATTTAAATAACAAATAAAGAACTCATCATACCCAACATAAAATATAATTTAATATAATAAATATCAATTTTCACTTATCTGAAATGCATATTGCTAGAATGCCATGATAAAAATAAATAATGAAAATAATTGATTGCAACACAAACAAATCCATAATTCTTACATTCATCAAACATATGAGTCGATATCAATATTTCATACATATTTACATTCATAAAAAATTCTTCTTTTTTCGAAACAATCGATCTAAAATAAAAAAAAGAGAAAAAAATCTTATATTGAGAAAAATCCACAATGAGCTAACCATTTTTTTTTTTCTGTTATAGAGAGAGAATTTCATAGAGGGGAGGAATGAGTTTTTAATTAGGAAGACAATAAAAAATAAGAAAATATATATATTATATAAAAATCATATATTACATCTCTTCAAATATAATGAAATAAAATCATAAATTATATTACTTAAAATAAAATAAAATAAAAGTGGTCATTATATTACTTTAAATAAAAAATAAAATAAAAGCAATCAATATATTTAGTCATATATATTCATATGCCTAATATATCTTTTTATTTTTATATATGTCTGAACATTATAAAAAAAAGAAGAAATATTCACATACTGGAATAAAAGTCCATGAGATTTGGGTGGGATTCTGAAATGATTTTTTCCTTTGTATTTCTCTCTCTAAAGTCCACAAAAGTCCACAAAAATCCATCACTTATGAAAGTCTTTACAAATCCTGTTTAAATTGAATAACACAAGACAAAATGTCTACTACGAAGAGTCTCAATCGAATAACGCTGGACTTTTTGTCCACGAAATAATGTCTCCATCGAATAACACTGGATTTTATGTCCACGAAATAATGTCTCAATCGAATAACGCTGGACTTTTTGTCCACGAAATAATGTCTCAATCGAATAACGCTGGACTTTTTGTCCACGAAATAATGTCTCAATCGAATAACGCTGGACTTTTTGTCCATGAAATAATGTTTCAGTTGAATAACACTGGACTTTTTGTCCACAAACCAATGTTCTGATTGAAAAACACAAGATTTACAAATCCATGGACATGGACAATTTGTCCATGAAAATCCTAATTGACTACCCCCCTATAAGAGACACGGAGCGAGAGATGAAGTGCGTGTTTTTTTTCCCAAGCTGAATAGAATGTTTTCACAAGCCTTTTACCCCTTCATATGTAATCCGTGTGTGATATATACGTACTTACCCGAAAAAAATTGCATGTAAAGGAAAATTGCAGAGGACATAAACTTTCATTATAGGATGAACAAGGAAGATCTGTACAGAGCATTTGTTTAAATCATCACCCTCATTACAAAGTGGAGCTCAAACGATTTAAAAAAAATGAAAGAATAAATGCCAAAGAAAAGAATCTGTATGTATTGATTGGGAGGGAAATGAAGAGAATGGGTATCCAAGTACATTCTGCGTGTCTAATCACTAATGTTTCATGGCCTGAGTATGTACAGCATGTCCACTAGCTAGTCCTCATCAGGGGAAGGGGTCTTGTTCAAATCCAAGGTAAGGGTGCGAGAACCAGAAGCCTCGTTGGAGGTCACATTTGGCTCGGGTGCAGTGGTTCCACTGCCAGAAACCTCATTAAGGGTCGCATTCGAATTGGGTGCATCAGTGCGAGAACCAGAAGCCTCATCGGAGATCGCATTCTGGTTAGCTGCAGAGGTTTCGATTGCTTTCCCACAACTGCTTCCCCAGTACTTGATGAGGTCCTTAATGGATGACTGACAGAATTCTACCTGGAAATGAATCGAAACAATGTATACATATTAAGAGACAGTAAAAGTGAATCAAACAAATCAGTCACAACTAAAATTCTCTGTTTTCATTCTTTACCTTGCAACCCAAAGAACAGTATATGCCACCTCGTAAGCTTTTGCGACACCGATTCACGTAGTATTGGGGCACTTCTATCTTACAATCAGTCTTGCTGCTTGTTATGAGCACTAGATTTTTATTATAATGCTTATATTCCTAAGAACACACAAACACGAAAGTAGATGAAATCATGTTTAGGATTGAGAGAACCAAAAGCTTAATGTAATGACGAGTTGTTTTTGTGTCTTTGGTCACCTTAATACCATCACAGTCGAAAAATTGATCTAAGACTTCGAGTTCGACCGAGTTCATCTTACAGTATTTATAGATCTGATTCAAATGCAAGAATTCAATAAAATCAGTTCGACATAGTTCACCATAAAAAGCAAGAACAAAAGAAGAAGAAGAAGTAGAAGAAGAAGAAGAAGAAGAAGAAGAAGAAGAAGAAGAGAGGTTTGACACTCAAGAAACTAAACCTGCATGCTTTTGTGAAGCTTGTGAGTTGGATTGCAATGGAAACAAATTGGGATACAACAATCCAGACAGAAGTAGTTCATTTTGGAGGAGTGCTGTTGACATTGCTGCTCGGAGAAATCCTCCTCTTTGAGAAGCTTTGAAAGCCACTCTGGGCAAGCCTCTTCTTCATCAGCAGACTCTCTATTGGATAACATCAACCATGAATACATAAAGACCAAGAATTCATACCCAGCAAAAAAAAAAGACCAAGAATTCAAAGAATGGAAGAACACGTACCTGGAAGAATCGGGTAGTTTACGTTTCCTGTTCATCTTTTTACCCTCCCGTGAAGGTTTAATGAGATCCCAATGTGGACCTCTGATTCTTGATTTCTTTGATTTGTTGTTCTCCCAATGAGAAAGGCAGAGGAGGAACAGAGAGAGGAAGCGTGGTTTTATTGAAGTTGAATCAAATGAGTATTATATATGCCATAACATTTAGGACTAATTTGTTGATTGGCTCAGGATTCCAACGATCTGTACCGTCCAATCAGTGCGCTTCACTTTGTATATCTTCCCGACTGTTGGAACCAGGCCCATCTGACGGTCTCAATTTGTTTTGATTTTGGAAAGAGCGCAGCCCGTTTTACAGTCTCTTACATTATGATAACGTAGTGTATATATACATACACTGATTGGATGGTCCATATCGATCAGCCATTTGCATTATCTTGTGAAAAAAGTGGTGGGTTTCTGGGTTGTGGAGATCCATCGATTGGATGGTCCAGATCGATACACCAGTCCCATCAACTGCAGTTAGATTCTCATTAAAGCTTCAAGGGAGGCAAAAAAATGAAGGGAAACGTAAATTGTCAGACTTCAAAGTACGTGTTTATGCTTTCTTTCATCTTTGTATTCTTTCCCCCGTTTGGATAGCGGAATTGAGTTATTCTGGATAGATAACTATGCCAGTATAGATAACAAATCTATAAGAATAAGAGATTTTCTGTTTGGTTGTGTTTTTTTTTTTATTCTCATTGGAAAACGTAAGAATAAAAGTTGAGTTATTTGTTTGATAAAGAATAAAATATAAATAAAGTGTAAAAAAATTGATTTGACATGTGGGCCCATTGATATATAAAAGGTGTTGATAGGTGATTTGATGTGATGAGGTATAAAAAGTTGATTTGACATGTGGACCCATGGGAAGTGAGTATAGCTTATCCTAGGGGTTGCTTAGAATTGTTATACTCTCTTATACTCGTTTAAACTGGCTTAGTAATACCAAGTTATACCCTACAAACAAACAACTATTTTCCTTATCCATTCTTATACCACCCTTATACCACCCTTATACTTGCTTATTCCGTTACACAAACGGGGGGCTAGAGGAAACCCACTTGAATTTTTTTATTATAATAATGTTCTGTTGGTATTCATACAACCCATATAACAATATCTTGTAATATGTCCGTTCTTGCATCATAAAAATATTTTGTAATATCTTGTATAAAAATATCTTGTAATATCTTGTATAAACACAAGAAGAGACTAGATTGTATTCAGACATATATATCCAATTAGACATTTGAAAAGTTTGATATGTGTTTAGGAAGCTAACTTTCTTCACTTTTTTAAAAATATACTTTTTATATTGAAAGTTAAATCAATTTTTTTTAATTAAGAGACAAATTAGAAACACATTCGACTATTTTGATTTCTACAACTGTTTTGATTTTCTGCAAAAGTAAAAACAAGTCCAAATGGATCAATTCATCGAGAGGGAGATTGTCGTCTCAAGAAAACATTTGAATTCTTGGTCTTGATGCATTCATGGTTGAATAATAAATCTATCAGACTGCTTGTTGATTTGGAAGCTTGTAAATCTCAAATTCAAGGAAGGTAACTCCATATCCGAGCATCTTAATGAAGTTCAAGGCATTGTTACTCAGCTTGAAGCGATGAAGATGGTGTTGGATGTCAGCTTGAAGCGATGAAGATGGTGTTGGATGATGAGCTTCAAGCACTCCTCTTGCTTAGCTCATTGCCGGATAGTTGGGAGACCTTGGTGGTGTCTCTCAATAACTTTGCACCTGACGGAATTGTGTCCATGAGCCAAATCACAAGCAGCCTCTTGAATGAAGAAATCCGGAGAAAGTCTTCCAACTCTTCCCATTCTCATGCTCTTGTCACCGAGCATAGAGGGAAGAGTAAAACTCGACAACCCCACCATCATGACAAGTCAAAAGGAAGGTCGAAGGTAAGAAAGGAGATTTCTTGCTATCACTGTGGCAAGAATGGAAACATGAAATGTGAATATCGCAAGCTCAAGCGGGAGAACAAGCAAGGAAGGCCCGATGAGAAGACAATGAGATTGTTCTTTACTCGGCGTGCAAAGAAGAATGTTCAAATCTCGCATGCCAAGACTCAGAATGGGTGATTGATTCCGGCGCCTCCTACCATGCTACTCCTCAGAAGGACTAGTTCACTTCGCTTCGTGAAGGTAACCTTGTGATGCAGCGTGTAACCACGCTCTTCTACGAATCCGTTCAAAAGAACGAAATCAGTAGGCTCCAACGTCGCGCTGTTGATTCATCAAAAGAATGCCAGGGGGTTGGGCTTCAATAATCTACTACTTCGGATGAAATAATAGAGAATTGGAAGGTCTTTGCAATTGGTAGTACTCCTAACAAAATACAAGAGATAAAATAATTAAACTTCAAATATTCATAAACTAAATAATCAATAGGGTTCACAAGCTTATTTATAGAAGAGAATCCCAACAAACTAGGATCTCAACTAATTATCTAAATCTAACAAACAAATCTAATAGATCTTTATCTAATCCTAACTAAAATTCAAATTTGAATTCAAATAATGATTTGAAATTCAAATCTAAATATAGTAAATCCTAACAAAGAAATAAAATCCTAACAACCTCAAAACAACCCAAAAATAGTAAAAATAACTTTGAACCGTCGATTTGACCCCTAAGACGATCTCAGAACGCTCTGAAAAATGACGTAACAGCATAGATATTACTCCTGTAGGGCTCGTCGATACGAACGCGTGGACATATTATAATAGCGATTCTGATCTACGGTTCAAAAGTTATGGCTTTTTGAAGTCACGATGCTCCCGATTCATTAAGATGTCTTTTCTTCTTGTATTCCATTTGATCTCGGTCGTCCATATATTGTACGGCTATGATGTCTGCATCATCCTCCCCAGGTTGGAGAGAATTCGCCCTCGAATTCAAATCCTCGTCGAAAGTTTCACCATAAACTTCAGATATGGATTTCTTTTGAACAACGAATCTTTTAGGGTGCCGCATTACATCCATCCAATCGGACCAATACTCACGAATCCAACTTTCAAGCAATAACTTTCTGAGAAGGGATGGTGGATCAGATGAAATGAAGGAGGAAAAGAATGGATCCACAAAATAAAGGTAGGGTTGATGAAATACTTTATGTGAGAGCTTTTTCGATGGTGAAGCGGTATGGGTGAATTGAAAGGGGTCTAGCGAGAACGATTTGGATAGAGTTCCAGATACGTAAAATACGTGGGTGTTGATTTTGGTGGTGAAAAGGCTATAATGAGAGGCAGTAGATAAAGAAAGGATGTGATCATTGTTACCAAATTTGAGGGGGACTCTTAGACTCAATCTCCTCCATCTCTTCATCAAAGATAGGTGGAAGGTCTTTTTCCACGATCTCTGCATAAAAGATATGGGAAAGTCTCGCATCTTCAATCTCCTCATCAAAAATAGGTGGGAAGTTCTCATCTTCAACCCCTTCGTCTTCATCAAAGATAGGTTCTACCTCTTCAATCTCTTCATCTTCATCTTCATCGAAGATAGGTTTTGTCTTTTCAATTTCATCGTATTCATCTTCATCGAAGATAGGTGGATGGATCGTCTCTTTGAACGAGTTATCAAAATCTCCTCCAATGGAATCATCCGCCTCAGATCGCGTGGTTGGAGATTGTGGAACCGGTGATCGTTGTCGTCGAGTTCGAGACCCTTTTCGGCGTTGCATCAACGCCATCATCTCCTCCATTAGGCGCGTCATTGCATCAAACCTTTTCCATGCGCCTATTAGTCGCTGCGATGGTTTGTTGTATTTCCTCTCGATCGTAGGCGTCTAAGAGGACGTCTTCTCGGCGGCATGTTCTCTTCTTTTTTTTTCTTTTTTTTTTAGAACGTGCGCCGAAGATCGACGCAGGCTCTGATAAGTGATGCAGCGTGTAACCACGCTCTTCTACGGATCCGTTCAAAAGAACGAAATCGGTAGTCCAACGTCGCGCTGTTGATTGCTTCAAAAGAATGCCAGGGGGTTGGGACTTCATGTCTTTGCAATTGGTAGTACTCCTAACAAAATACAAGAGATAAAATAATTAAACTTCAAATATTCATAAACTAAATAATCAATAGGGTTCACAAGCTCCCAACAAACTAGGTAAATCTAACAAACAAATCTAATAGATTCAAATTTGAATTCAAATAATGATTTGGTAAATCCTAACAAAGTCAAAACAACCCACTTTGAACCGTCGATTTGACCCCTAAGACGATCTCAGAACGCTCTGAAAAATGACGTAACAGCATAGATATTACTCCTGTAGGGCTCGTCGATACGAACGCGTGGACATATTATAATAGCGATTCTGATCTACGGTTCAAAAGTTATGGCTTTTTGAAGTCACGATGCTCCCGATTCATTAAGATGTCTTTTCTTCTTGTATTCCATTTGATCTCGGTCGTCCATATATTGTACGGCTATGATGTCTGCATCATCCTCCCCAGGTTGGAGAGAATTCGCCCTCGAATTCAAATCCTCGTCGGAAGTTTCACCATAAACTTCAGATATGGATTTCTTTTGAACAACGAATCTTTTAGGGTGCCGCATTACATCCATCCAATCGGACCAATACTCACGAATCCAACTTTCAAGCAATAACTTTCTGAGAAGGGATGGTGGATCAGATGAAATGAAGGAGGAAAAGAATGGATCCACAAAATAAAGGTAGGGTTGATGAAATACTTTATGTGAGAGCTTTTTCGATGGTGAAGCGGTATGGGTGAATTGAAAGGGGTCTAGCGAGAACGATTTGGATAGAGTTCCAGATACGTAAAATACGTGGGTGTTGATTTTGGTGGTGAAAAGGCTATAATGAGAGGCAGTAGATAAAGAAAGGATGTGATCATTGTTACCAAATTTGAGGGGGACTCTTAGACTCAATCTCCTCCATCTCTTCATCAAAGATAGGTGGAAGGTCTTTTTCCACGATCTCTGCATAAAAGATATGGGAAAGTCTCGCATCTTCAATCTCCTCATCAAAAATAGGTGGGAAGTTCTCATCTTCAACCCCTTCGTCTTCATCAAAGATAGGTTCTACCTCTTCAATCTCTTCATCTTCATCTTCATCGAAGATAGGTTTTGTCTTTTCAATTTCATCGTATTCATCTTCATCGAAGATAGGTGGATGGATCGTCTCTTTGAACGAGTTATCAAAATCTCCTCCAATGGAATCATCCGCCTCAGATCGCGTGGTTGGAGATTGTGGAACCGGTGATCGTTGTCGTCGAGTTCGAGACCCTTTTCGGCGTTGCATCAACGCCATCATCTCCTCCATTAGGCGCGTCATTGCATCAAACCTTTCATCCATGCGCCTATTAGTCGCTGCGATGGTTTGTTGTATCTCCTCTCGATCGTAGGCGTCGCTAAGAGGACGTCTTCTCGGCGGCATGTTCTCTTCTTTTTTTTTCTTTTTTTTTTAGAACGATGCGCCGAAGATCGACGCAGGCTCTGATACCAGCTGATGCAGCGTGTAACCACGCTCTTCTACGGATCCGTTCAAAAGAACGAAATCGGTAGGCTCCAACGTCGCGCTGTTGATTCTTCAAAAGAATGCCAGGGGGTTGGGCTTCAATAATCTACTACTTCGGATGAAATAATAGAGAATTGGAATGTCTTTGCAATTGGTAGTACTCCTAACAAAATACAAGAGATAAAATAATTAAACTTCAAATATTCATAAACTAAATAATCAATAGGGTTCACAAGCTTATTTATAGAAGAGAATCCCAACAAACTAGGATCTCAACTAATTATCTAAATCTAACAAACAAATCTAATAGATCTTTATCTAATCCTAACTAAAATTCAAATTTGAATTCAAATAATGATTTGAAATTCAAATCTAAATATAGTAAATCCTAACAAAGAAATAAAATCCTAACAACCTCAAAACAACCCAAAAATAGTAAAAATAACTTTGAACCGTCGATTTGACTCCTAAGACGATCTCAGAACGCTCTGAAAAATGACGTAGTAGCATAGATACTACTCCTGTAGGGCTCGTCGATTCGAATGCGTGGACATATTATAATAGCGATTCTGATCTACGGTTCAAAAGTTATGGCTGTTTGAAGTCACGATGCTCCCGATTCATCAAGATGTCTTTTCTTCTTGTATTCCATTTGATCTCGGTCGTCCATATATTGTACAGCTATGATGTCTGCATCACCTTGGTACAGTAAAAATGGGTAACAAAAATTCTTCTCAAATTCTTGGCATTGGAGATATTTTTTGTTACTACTAATCTTGGAACAAAGATGATTCTAAAGGATGTCAGATTTGTGCCCAATCTTCGTCTTAATCTTCTCTCCATGGGAAAGCTTGATGAAGAAGGGTGTACAAGCAGCTTTGAAGCTTAAAGGACATGTTGGAACAAAGCTTAGAAAACCAAAGGGATACACTTGCACAAGTCTTGGCCACATGGACTACAAACTCTCACGATGCAAGGAACAAAGTGTTGCAATACTCTCTAGAAAATGGACATTCTGAGTTGCTATTATGTGAAAATTTGGAGAATGGTGCATCTAGAATCAGCACAGTCTTTGTCTTTTAAAACTTTCATGATACTACCTATATGGATTTGTGTTCGCACAAGCGTTTCGAAGTTGTTTTGCCACATGAGCGAGAAAGGACTACAAACTCTCACAAGGAGACTACCTATATGGATTTGTAGTCGTAACAGGCATTCAAAATTACAGTTACATAAGGTTCTTCAAAATGTTAAGATTACATCACTAATAATAACATCCTAGTAAAGAGGAGGCAAACTCAACATTTTCCTCTCAGACCCACTGGGGAAAATCCTCTTCATTCACGTTCGGATCGTCCTCATCGATGTAGACACCGGGTTGTTCTCCAGTGACATTGCCTTGTAATGGAACATCTTCATCTTCATCTTCAGCTTCAGCTTCAGCTTCCTCTTGCACATCTTGTTGATGGTCACCCGCTTCCTCTACAATTGATCTTCTTGTTGATCCACTCCCGCTTCCTCTACGAACATATGTTCTTGTTGGTGGTGAGTCGTCTGGATCATCACCAAACGCTTGCCGCTCGACTTCATTCCATGTAAAGCATTGTCCTTCGTCATCAAAAACTATTTCCTCTCCGGCATCCGTGATCCACTCTTTATCATCTTTAACAGTTGTACTGATTGGATCATAGAATCCGGGCTTCTCATGCAATTTTGAGAAATGCTCTCTCAATTTTTGGTTGTACATGACATACACCAAATCATTCAACCTCTTTTATTTCAGACAGCTCCTCTTCTTCGTGTGAAGCTGCTCAAAGGTACTCCAACATCATTCGCATGCAGAAGCTAAAGACGTGAGACTTAGAATCTTCATTGCCAACATCTTCAATTCGGGCACGTCTACACGAAAGTAGGACCACCATTCAGTTGGCTTGACGGTAGCTCGTTGTCTTCTCGCAATGTCCCTCTCGAATATGCCCACCACATCCCGGTACTAGTTTAGTTGAATGCTTATGAGATCTTGTGTGGCGTTGTTCGGGACCATCTTCTCCAATGCATCCAAGAATCCCCGAAAGTGCGTGTTTTCCACTTCATTCCTGTCAGCACCATAAAATAGACCGAGATTAAGATATTAAGCGGTATGATAAAGGAAACTCCTCATTTGGTGTTCCCATCTCCTATCAATGATAGAGATTACAATCCTATAATCTCTTTCCCTAAAGTTAAGATTCTCTTTAATCTTAGCCTTTGCATTTTCCATTGCATGCCAAACATATGGAAGTGAGGGTTTTTCATCCCCATCCACCATCCTCAATACCTGTACTAATGGTGTTGTGAATTTCATTATTTGTTGCACACTCTTCCAAAAGTTTTCTTCAAGGACTATCCTCACCACCTTTTTTGCCTCCCTACCCCTTGCCCAATGTCCATTGTTCCATTCAGAAGAAACGACTAATTGTCTCAAAACTTGTCTATGAAAATAGAGGATTTGTACACATAGGACATGGGTGGCAAATCAAGTGACTCCCGCCCTTACAAGATTTCCTTTTAACTTCTCCCTCATGAGATGAAGAAGTTGTGAGTGTTTATACATGAGTACACAAATCCTACGTGCTTTAGCTCTGGTGGGCATGTGTTCTTTACAAAAATTTTTAATCATCAAATTAATGCAATGTGCGGCACAAGTGTCCAAAATAGGTGAGGCCACCTTTGTTGGAGGAGCTCACCCGCAGAAATGAAAGAAGCGGCATTGTCCGTGACAATTTGGACAACGTGCTCCGGACCTACTTGTGCAATGACATTGATAAAGTGATTATACAAGTAAGTGGCTATTTGTGAGTGTGATGAAGCATCAATAGATTTGATAAATAATGTGCCAGTGGGACAATTAGCTAGAAAGTTAATAAATTTCTGACCATCCCGTGCGGTCCAACTATTAGCCATGATACTACACCCATATAATTTTCAACTCTCCCTATATTGTCATTCAATTCCCTTGTTGCCTCTACTTCACTATCCAACAAAGGTCCGGCCAATTGGTATGGGGTGGGTGGTTTGAGACCTCGACCAAAATCACCTATCTTCTTTATCATTTTTTTGAATGGGGCCGTAGCAACAGCATTGAAAGCAATTCCAGCGTGATAGAAAAATTGTGCAATGGTACAATAAGTCTCATTCATCTCATCCTTTTTGAAGTGGCTCTCTATGGATGTTTGGGTTTGGGATGTATTCCTAGTATTAGAAAATATTCTATCAAGAGGTCCCCTAGAACGATCACTTATTCTTTTTTTGGGTTGGCATGGATCGGGACGAGAACTAGGGCCGGGGTTTGATTCGAGGGGAACAACATCATCATCTTCATCCTCTTCTTTGATGTTTGGTCTTAAGTAGGGATCTTGATAACTAGCATTGGTTCTAGAAGCCTTATATTGGGAATCATAATAATTACAGATTTCTTTTTTTATTTCAGAAGTGGCATTCACGCATTGACGAGCATTTGAATTGGGCACCCTAATCAAATGCATTCTAAACCGAGCTAAACCACCGATGGCAATATAATTATTACACAAGATGCATTTAATCCTACCTTTGTCATTCGCACTAGCATATTGGCCATACTTCCAACAAGGGTCATTGGAAACGGGTCTAAGGGAAAATTCGGAAGGGGTAGATGCGGCTGATGACATGTTTAGTGTTGTGTAGTGAATCTAATGACTAGTGAAACAAATAAACACAAGATATTGAGATAAGAAGATGCAAACAAATGATGAACTCCTCAAGAGTCTCCTCCAAATGCCTTCAAGATCCTTTTAAGACGCCTTCAACAACCCCTACAATAAAAAACCAAATGAATCACACACTATAATAACAAGTGGAAATGGTAAATTTCAAAGAACATCAAGAGTTTTGAGAATTGAGAAATTTGAAAAATTTGAGAGTTTGGAGAGATGTTAAAGTTGTTTTAGATGCATTTGGGATTCGAATGTGACATATTTTATAGTGGGTATCCTAAAAAAAAGGCACCAAATTTTTTCCAACGGCTAGTTGGAAACTAGCCGTTGGGTGGCATATGCGGCGCACGTGCGCCGCACATGCCGCCTATGCGGCCATTTGCCACATGTGCTGCGCACATGCCCATCAAGTGCGGCCGACCGGTACATGCGGCCGCACTTTAAACTATGCCTGATAATCATGTCTTGCAAGAGGTTCGGCTTCCATTAGGCTGGAATTTTGGGGGTCAACAACAAGAGTTCACTGAGCATAATTCAAGGCAAATTGGGACCTCCAGCCTTCTTTGTAGTGTCCCAAAGGTTGACCAATTCAATAGTTTTAGCTTTGTTTTCATATTTTTCAACTTGGTCACTAAGCTGCACATGCTAGAACCATGGACTGGGATATTCCAGGCTTGACAAACTATGTCTTGAAAGTAGAATGGCTAGTCCACATCTGAAATAATTTGAAGGGAGAAGGACGCAAAGTGGGGTTATGGAGAATTTCCATGGCGGCATGATCTGATGTCCCCGGGAGGAGGGGGTGATAGTGCACAAATCCTTCAGGATATTTGTTGAGCCAAATAGAATTGACTAGTGTGTGGTCTAACCAGCATGCTACTCTTTCCTCCTGATTATTATTCCATGAAAGATGATGTCCCATAGCTTTGACATCTTGCGACTCAGCATGGGAGATCATTCTATTGAACTTGAATGCCTTCTGCTATGAATTGGATGACTACACACATTCTCTGATCCATAACGAACTTCATTGAAGTCCCCATTGACAATCCAGGGGAGGATTGACATAGAGTCGAGAGATCAGCCAAATCAGTCCAAAGTAAAGCTCTTTGAGTCGCTGAGTTAGAGGCATATACAATTGGTTTCAACTACTTCATGGGCTGAATATTGAAGGTTACTTCACGGTGTAAAAACTGATCATTAGATATCACATACCAGATGTCCACGACCTCTGGGTCACATGGGATCCATATTCTTCTAGCCGAGGTGGGACTTTTATTTGTGAGCAGGGGAAATCACGTCGATGACTGTGTTTAACCAACTCCATATTCAAAGAATTGACTTTGGTTTCCAACAATGCAAAGACAGTGGGCTGCCTTTGATCTAGGAACCTTTTCACCTCTGGTTATTTCACCCTATTATTAAGACCTCTAACATTCCAAATGCTTGTGTTAGTCATTAAAAATATGCACAGGAGGGGGTAGAGGAAATACCAAAATGGGTGAGGGTCCACTAGGGACCACAAATCACTTTTTCAAAGGAGGGGCTTTGGAACCGCCCCCTCCTTTGACATCTCTCTTTTTTGTTAGTGGATGCTTGTGCTTCTTAGTCTTTGCTAGGAAGTCTCCTAGTAAGAAGCTACTTGAGTCAGCTTCTTGATCTTCGTCCCTCTCAAAAAGAGGGCCAGAGGTAGTTTGCCTCAATTTCTTTTTTCTTTTTTTTGTTAACTGTTGTCTCTATGATGTAGTTATAGAATTCTCCTTAGATTGAACCCGATCACTTTCTTTTAGATGAGGAGCCACCAAGAGTTTGCCTCCATTGATAGAGGGGATAGACTTCTTCACTGGTGCAACATTGTTTGTGGACCTTGTAGATTGTTGAGAAAGAAAATCCTTTTTTGAGGCATTATATTGCATGGGGCCTCATGAACACTCTGAACTTCCCCACTTCCTTGCTTGGAGGACCCATCCTTGGGCTGAGGGATCTTCATAGGCTTGTTTCCTGAAGTAGTTAGAGTTGGGTTTTGATTGGTCTCCTCTCCAACCTGTCATTCGGAGGATTCTTTTCTGCATGTGTGATGCTTTCTAGTTGTGGTTGAGAAGGCTAGTTGTCCATTTATGAATTTCTCTTATCAGAGATAATGGTTGTGTGAGCATTCCCTGGCAAGGTCTGCTCAATCCTTGCACGAGAAGCATGCAATTGCTTAGGGGAGGAACTGAAGACTTTTGTTTGCCACACATGGCATCATCGTGGAAAAAAAGTTGAGCATAGAGAGCAAGCATTAGGTTTCAATCATACAGAACTTGGAGCTATTCCTTCTCACTATGGCACTTGACACACACCCAGTCCGGGAGAGTAACCCCAGCTTCAACTTCTACACAGACACGAGCATAGGAGATTCGGGACCTCATTCTTGTGGCGGTGTCCAGGAAGAGAGGGATACTAATCAGGCTTGTCACTTTTTCAAGGGCAGTAGGAGTCCACAAATGGAGGGGTAAGTTGAGAACTTTACCAAAACTGGAATGGATGTGAGTTTGGCCTATTCTAATTGTGTTTCTGAAGACCATTTTTGTATGATGAAGGAGCGATTTGATATTGTCCACTGCCCTCGTTCAAGCACCGCTGTCATGTCTTCGTCAAGGGAGAATTGCACCAAGAAAAAACCATTTCTGTTCAATAGCAACTTGAACTCCCCCTTTGGTTTCCACTTTCTCTGTAGGAACTGAAGAAAGGGTGTATAGACGGGATTCTTACCAACAATGTATCCAACTATGGAATTAGCCCACGCTTCTAGGGCTTCCTCATGATCTTCCTCATTGATGTATGCAAACTTCTCTCCATGTTAAACTTTAGGGGGACAAAACAGAACAAGAGTGTGCCTGACCACCACCGGGGGCTTGGAGAAGAGGGAGTCCCAGCTTAGTGGTTTCTAAGCCACTGTAGGAGGTGGGGGAGGAGGTCCTCTGCTTTTCCCCCTTTGTTGGACCCAGACGGTTTTCTTTTGGATCTCTGCTCCTCCCTCTATTTTGAGTAGAGAGAGGAGGGAAGTCCTCTACATTTTTTGGAAAGGATGGGGACAATGCCCGCTCGAACAGGAGCAGCAGCCACAGATGGGGAAGGGGCTGTAGGTGAGGAGGTTGGGGTTTTGAAGTGGAGGGTCCATGGAGGAGGGTTGAAGAAGGAAAGGGGTTAGAAGAAGATGGAGGTGGATTTGAAGAGAGCGGATTGAAAGGTCCGGCCACTTCCGAAGGAGGGACAGGGTTCATCGGAGAGATCGGCGAAACCGCCGGCAAAGGGGTCTCTTTATTATTCCCCGAAGATTCATTTTCTTTTTTGAACCTGATGTGTAGTTGTTAGTTTCTCTCATATAGCAATAGATTGATTTACTAAGCCATATATATTTTTGTAGAGTCCGTTCTTATCCCAATCTAAAAACAATATCATTCATTCAATGTAATTATAAAATAATTAGTTATCATTCTTATCTAATCTAAAATATTTAAAATTTAGCTTATATAATAGATTTTCAACAAATAAATGAGGATGATGTACAGGTATAGATTTATTTTTAATTTGTTCCTTTTGTGAAGCAAATGGAGGAAGATCGGTCTGATCTTCCGAAAGACATGTTATTCTCAATCGCGATGCACATGGATCACCTCTCTGATTACGTTCGCTTTGGCGCCGTCTGAAATTAATGGCGATCTGCCATTAGCAGCAACCTCTGACCCCCTCTCCATTTTCGGTTCCCTTTCTCTTGCTGTCGGACAACATCACAGAAGACCACGCCCTCTACAGCCCATCGAGCGCAAGTTACACCCCATCAGACTCCCTGATCGGCCACGTCCCATGAGATTCCTTGGATCCTCATGGACGGTTGGGTTTGCATGGTCGAAGACAACTTCTACCAACTCAACCCCTTCTCGGGGGCCGTGGTCTTCCTCCCTCCCCCCAGGACCTCTTTTGAGTTTGTGTTCAAAGCTGTGTGGTCTATGGAAAAAACCGACCCTAACTGTATCATCGCCTTGCTCTGGAAAATGTACGACCACAACATATTGTTATTGCAGGTTGGCATTAAGTACTTCATTGGAGTTCATAAATGATGGCGTCTTCTTCAATGAGCGTGTTGGATTGGGAGGCGAGTAGTGGACATGGATCTCCACCAAGGACGAGAGATGACGATGATGATGGAGGTGGAGGCGCTGGATGGTTTTCTTGATTGGATGGATCATTATACGCGTCTTGCAGAAGGTCATCGGGCCATTGTGGTTGTGAGGCATATGAAGAAAAATGTGTTTGAGACAGAAAGGATTGAGTTGTTTGAACTGGATGGTACCTTGAAAAAAAGGGTGGAGACTAAGAGTATGGATGAAGTGATGTTCTTGGGATGGAATACCACAATTTGGCTCTCTTCTTCTAGCGGTCTCAAGGAAAGCAAAGGGAATTCCATCTATTTCATCGACGAGAATAAGAATTTGGGTATTTTTTATTTGCA
The DNA here is from genome assembly GCA_030737845.1 of Acorus calamus. Classification (NCBI taxonomy): domain Eukaryota; kingdom Viridiplantae; phylum Streptophyta; class Magnoliopsida; order Acorales; family Acoraceae; genus Acorus; species Acorus calamus. The sequence continues at coordinate 32,459,569 of CM060858.1, read as the reverse complement.
GGACGGGGACCTTTGGTTCAGTCTCTGGACTGCCTCGGATTATAGTTATGAATTGGCTGTTCCCATTCCATAGAAGAAGGAAAATAGCTAGCATGACTTTTCATGTATTCTTGTGATATGTGCATCACAATATTCTAATGTCAATCACAACAACTGAGGGGGAGCTAAGTTTTTAATATCTTGTAATTGTACTAGAGAGCTAAGTTTTTAATATCTTGTAATTGTACTGGATTTTAACATTCTATATCCAAGGGCCACTTTTATTGACATTGAAAATCTCTTTTGACTCACCCGTGTGTAATTAGTCAAAACAAGGAGGATGTTTGGGGCCTGAAGTGACTCATGGGTTCGATATATTTATTGTTCCTTGCTTGAAGTGCTTTTCATGTATTGTTGTGATATGTGCATAAGATGTTCATTCTACAGAATGATTTTCACAAATCATGTTTGGCAGGCATGAGCCAGAAAAAGAATGCATTCAGGCTGATTAAATGAAAGCTTACCAATCAAATGATATCACAAAAATCATGGAACGTCTGTAATTGAAAAGATGTTCAGCGTAAATGGTCTTCCGTTCATACAACTTCCACATCTCCCTTCCAAATATTTGATCAATATCAAGATTACTATGTCTATATTTCTCAGTCCTCTAAAAATCAGGCTCAATACTGGAGGTTTGTTATTTTTGACTCCATGTGGCACAGTAAGTTATGTGATGATATTCATATGTGTGACGATTGCATTTTTTTTTAAATTAAAATTTTATTTTATTTATTTTAAAAAAAATTAAATATGCATGGCATAGATAATTGCATTTCAATCAAATTTTAATTTTTTTTTTTTTTTTTTATACTGAGGATATTAGATTAGATAAAAATTATTAGGTGGGTGTGTGTGAATGGGCATGAGTTTGTTTAAACTGTGATGGGCCTTATGATGAACCAATGATGGCCCATATGCATGGATGGACTAATTGCACGTGAACAGTGCACACACATTGGTTTAATTAGGGTTCTATGTCCTATATATATATATGTTGGGGGTGAAAGAAAAGAAAAGAAAATATTACGGTGTGCGGCTGTGTATCCTATTCGGCAGAGAGAGAGAGAGAGGTATTCTTCTTATTTTTTTTATTTCTTCTAAATTATTGTTATTTATTAGTGATATTGGATTTATGTTTAGGTTATTAAGTTTTTATTTTATTTTTATTTTAAAGATAAAATTAGGGTTTTGATTTATTTTTAAAGATTAAACATATTTTATTTTATGCGATTTTGAGTTTTTGGATCAAGTTAGAGTTTTGATATATATATATTCATGTTGTTTGATTCTTATGTTTTATAAAAAGTAGGGTTTTGATCTACTATTTATTATTATTAGATCTATGCATGTTAGATATTTTAATTTTTGAATCTTCATAAACTTAGGGTTTTGATTTATTATTTATTTTAAAGATTAGCTCTATGTTTAGATTATTAAAATATAAGTTTCTATTTATACAAGGGTCATGACTTATACAAATATATGTTAAGTTTTATTTATTTTCAATTTTTGAAAAGTAATAATTTATTTTTTTATAGAAGAAAAAAAATGTGTTTTTCATATAGTTTTATGAATTTTCGGTATTTTATTATTATTATTAGTTTTCTAGATTTTTGTCTTTTCTGGTTTTTGTCATGTAGTGTCTGGTTATATGGTAAATAAGTTTAGATAATCTTTTTTAGGTTGTAGTACATATGAGATAGGTTTAGATTGTTTGGTATAAAAATTTCTACCTATTAATAATTGATAGGTAATTAGGTCTTGGGCTTAGGCTTAAATTATAATTTTTTAAATTAATCATTTATATGATTCATCTTGGTTCTAATTGTGAGTTTCGCTCTCCGGAGCTAGAGTCCATTTGAGGTGAGTAGATTTATTGATCTATTCATATGGATTTTTATTCTATAGTTATATATTCTTGATTGTCACATGTTGATTTAGATTAATCCTTTTTAACGATGTTATATGTTATTCATACATTTATATTATTACGATGACTATGCATGATTGCGTTGTTATACATATTGTTCAAATTGCATCCTTTATTGAATAAAGTTACATGATTTAATTCCTTCATCATGTCATTTAAAATTGCATGAATTGTGCTATTCATGTTTCAAGAATTATTATAATACATTTTTTTATACTTATATTTTTGGAAATGATATTTGGATTTAAGATTATCATTTTTGAGATTTTTGAAAAAATTTAGGACTAGTGAAGACAACCTAGTCCTAGGATATTTTTTTATTAAGATGCACATCATAGCATATTTCAGGAATAATCCCCCGTGGTATTTCACCTTTGGGGAGGAACGTCTAGGACCCGAAGAGTCCCAAGATCGGTGAGGGTGTGGTAAAACATTCCTTGCAGCGGCGGATCCCTTTGTTTGGAGTCTGCAGCAACCGGGGCATCATGTGCTGGTGTTCTCGTAGTGATGGCAGCGGTGACCCATCAACGTCTTCTAGATTCGACGTCTCCTCGAGGGAGTTTTTTGAGTGATTTAGTCGCTTGGGGCTTTGCACACCTGTTATGGGGGAACGATTCTCCTGATTGATAATCCTACCCAATCATACCATTTAAGCTGCATGATTTCTATAAAGTAGGCCAAGGATTTGGGCCCACGTGATTGCATAAAAATATTTTTGTGTTCATGATTTTAAATTTATTTATTAAAGGAAATCCTCATTTTCAGCATAACTTTATTTTTATATGTATAACTGTCATATGGAGAATATTTATGTGAGTCTATTCACTGAGTTAAACACTCAACCTATTCCAAATGGCTGGTTGTTTTATAACCAGGTAGCTCATCTTCTGGGGACCAAGGCAAAGTTTGAACCTTTCATACACTCCAAGGATCTTGAGGTAGCAATGTTTGGAGAATAAATAATAGTCGCAGCCGACTATTTGGATCTATTTTAGTTTAGATGGCTCCCACAGGGGTGGTTTAGTGTGTCTTTTCATTCTAGTATTTTATTTATGTCAGACTCTGATATTTTGTAAGACCGTTAGTGGTTTATAACTTTTGGATATTGTTTTTATGTTTTATCACTTTCAGTTTTTATTATATTAGTATTGTTTTAAAAAAAATGTACAAAATTTGGTCTTGTGTTTGGATTAAGTTTAGTAGCGACCCATTTACCGTCCGATAAGCGGTTAGGTAAATGCGGGGCGTTACAGATGGTATCAGAGCCACGTCCTGTCGGAGCCTAGGTTAGGGTTTGAGTCTAGGGTAAAATAGGTGTCATTAAGATTAACGTTTGTTATTCTGCTCAGGATTTTCTATGGCACGAAAACGTAATGTTCCAGTGTCTGGTGCACCTCGCCTTCCAACAGCGGAACCTGAGGAGCTCAATCCTCCAGTAGCTGATCCCCCAGTACTGGATCCTGTTATGGCCCTCGTACAGCAGTCGCTTCAACAATTGACTGAAATGTACGCAACTATTCAGGCACAAATGCAACAACAAGCCCAACAAATGAATGCGATTCAGCAGCAGTTGCACCAAGCTCCACCACCTGAGGTTGTCGAGAATGATCCACCACCTGTTGCCCAAGATCCTCCGGCTGGTGTTCCCGATGAACCTCATGCTCCTCACGCTCCTCAAGCAGACATTGCTCATCCTCAGGCTTCTGCCCCTGTGTTAAATGCTAATGAGGATTGGCTTACTCGATTCCAGAGGACGCGTCCAACTGCGTTCTCTGGCATGAGTGATTCCAAAGAATCGGAGGCTTGGATCATAGAGATGGAAAAGAGATTTGATGTGATGGATTGCCCAGATCGTCAAAGAATCAAGTTGGCATCTTTTCAACTCTGTGATGAAGCAAAGCAGTGGTGGAAGACTACTAGGAGGGGTCTTAAAGCAGAGTATGATACTCTATCATGGGATCGATTCGTGGAGCTCTTCTACAAACGTTACTTTCCTCCATCTGCACGAAGAGCGAAGATCAGCGAGTTCACCAATCTGAAGCAGAATAGTATGACTGTCGACCAGTATGAGGCTCAATTCGTTGCACTGTCTCGTTTTGCTCCGCATCTTGTTGAAGACGAAGGTGAACGTTGTCGCTTATTTGAGGGTGGTTTGAGGGGGCAAATCAAGGGTCGAGTTAAAGTTTTGAGGATAGACAATTTCTTCGACTTGGTGGAGAGCGCGCGCACAACTGAGCGTGGGTGCGCAGAGGCAGCACAAGCTCGTGATGCTCGAGTTAAACGTCGTCAGGATCAACAACACTCTACCCCTGCAAAGAGAGCGAATCAGCGACCTCCTACTACTGCCGTACCTTTGAAGACACTTCCTCCAGCACCTTATGCAGCACCAAACCAGACTCGTGGACCAGATACGAGGACTTGTTTTTACTGCAAGGAACAAGGCCACATAAAGACTTTTTGTCCCAAACTTAATAACAAAGGAGGTCAGGATCGATCTCAAGCTCAAGGAAGCTCTACGCGGCTTGTTCGAGCACGAGTGGCGGCACTTACACCAAGTGATGCTCAGGCCACTTGAGATCCTATCAGAGGTATTGTTTCTATTTCTGGTCATTCAGCACATGTTCTTTTTTATTGCGGTTCCACACATTCATTCACATCATCGAAATTTTCAAAACTCCTGGCAAGGGAGCCTAGCATCTCTATGTCTTCACTTCATGTTACCACTGTCGTTGGTGAACAAGTTGTCACCAAGATTTGCTTCCCTTCTTGCGTAGTTCAAATTAATGGGCATGAAATGCCTGCTGATCTCTTTCTTCTTGATATTCTCAATTTCGATGTTATTCTTAGCATGGATTGGTTGTCAGCTTTCCATGCACGTGTTGATTGTTTTTCTAAGGTTGTGACCTTCCGTATTCCTGGCCGGCAATCATTCCACTTCGAGGGTTTGAGTGGGTCATATCCAATCGGATTCGTCTCTTCTCTTCATGCTCAAAGATTGCTAGATAAAGGGTGCAAAGGATATCTAGCAGTTATTGTGGATGCTACTACTGACTTGAAGGCCTCAGTCAGTGACACTCCTATTGTTTCTGAATTTCCTGAAGTATTTCCAGATGAGTTGCCCGGACTCTCCCCTGATCATGATATAGAGTTTTCTATCGATCTTATTCCCGATACTGAGCCGATTTCTAAGGCTCCATACCGGATGGCTCCTGCTGAGTTAAAGGTGTTGAAAGAGCAGCTTCAAGAACTTCTAGACAAGGGGTTCGCTCGTCCCAGTGTCTCACCCTGGGGAGCGCCGGTCTTATTTGTTAAGAAGAAGGACGGTACCTTGAGGCTTTGTATCGATTACAGGATATTGAACCAGAGGACTATCAAGAATCGATACCCTCTTCCTCGTATCGATGATCTTTTCGACCAGCTTCAGGGAGCCTCTGTATTTTCAAGATTGATCTGCATTCGGGCTATTATCAATTAAAGATCAAGGAAGGAGATATTGAGAAAACCGCATTTCGTACTCGCTATGGTCACTATGAATTTTTAGTGATGCCATTCGGATTGACAAATGCACCCGCAGCTTTCATGGACATGATGAATCGTGTCTTCAAGCCTTTTCTTGACCTATTCGTGGTGGTCTTCATAGATGACATTCTAATCTATTCGAAGAATGAGGAGGAGCATGCAGAGCACCTTTGACTGTCCTAAAGAAGCACCAATTATATGCAAAATTCAGCAAGTGTGAATTCTTGTTAAAGAGCATGGTGGGCATGTCATTTCAGGCGAGGGTATTTCTGTTGATCCAGCGAAGGTTAGCGCGGTGTTGGATTGGAAGCGGCCATCTAATCCAACTGAAGTTCAAAGTTTCCTTGGGTTAGCGGGCTATTATCGGAGATTCGTTGAAGGATTCTCCAAGATCGCAATTCCTTTGACCCGTCTAACAAAGAAGGGAGTTAATTTTGAATGGTCTGAAGCTTGTGAGCAAAGCTTTCAAGAGCTCAAGGGACGTCTGACATCCGCACCAATCTTAACCCTTCCTTCTGGTGGTGGTGGTTTTTCTGTATATTGTGATGCATCCCACCATGGTCTTGGATGTGTTCTCATGCAACGTGGTCATGTAGTGGCGTATGGGTCTAGACAGTTGAAGCCCCATGAGCTAAATTACCACATTCATGATTTGGAGCTTGTGGCTGTCATTTTTACGCTAAAAATCTGGCGTCACTATCTGTATGGGGAACAATTTGAGATTTTCACGGACCACAAAAGTTTGACATATTTGAAGTCACAGCCAGAATTGAAGAATCGTCAGCGTCGTTGGACCGAGTTCTTGAAAGACTATGATTGTCAAATCCTCTATCATCCTGGGAAAGCGAATGTCGTTGCAGATGCTCTTAGCCGACGACCTTCACCTATGGTCGCTCAGATCAGGGTACACAACCGGAAGCTCTTGGAGGAGGCTGCTAGTTTGGTTCGTGTATGGGAGACTCGTGAAGGACATTTCCTTGCACGACTTGTGGTTGAGCCTATGTTAATCGATGAAATCCGTGTGGCGCAAAAGAATGACCCTAATCTTATAGCAGAAATGGAAGCTGTCGCTCGTGGAGAGCATCCTGACTTTTAGATCCGTGAAGATGAAGTTTTATGCTTTCGTGGTCGTATATGTGTCCCTGCAGTGAAGGAATTGCGCCACCAAATTCTCTCTGAGGCTCATCGATCACGATATACTCTTCACCCTGGAGGAACAAAGATGTATCATGATCTTCGCAAGAACTATTGGTGGATTGGCATGAAAAAGGATATAGCTCAGTTCGTAGCTCAGTGTCTTACCTGTCAGCGCGCAAGGGTGAGCATCAAAGGCCCTCTCGAGAATTGCAGTCCCTTTCCATTCCTCAATGGAAGTGGGAACACATCACTATGGATTTTGTCACGGGTTTACCCAAAACTCGATTGGGTCGTGATGCTATTTGGGTCATAGTGGATCGCTTGACCAAGTCTGCTCATTTTCTCGCTATAAAGGTGAGAGATTCACCTAAGGTGTTAGCGCGATTGTTTGTTCAGGAGATTATTCGTCTTCATGGTGTTCCGGCGAGTATTGTATCTGATCGGGATACACGCTTTACGTCGTGTTTTTGGCGTAGTCTTCATGAAGCTCTTGGAACAAGATTAGACTTCAGTACAACTTTTCATCCTCAGACTGATGGTCAGTCTGAGCGCACCATTCAGATTCTCGAAGACATGCTTCGAGCTTGCATAATCGACTCGGGTGGTAGTTGGGAGGATCACCTTCCATTGGTGGAGTTCGCTTACAACAACAGCTATCAAGCAAGCATTCAGATGGTGCCATACGAGGCACTGTATGGTCGCAGTTGTAGGTCACCATTGTGTTGGGACGAGGTTGGAGAACGTCAACTTTTAGGTCCCGATATTGTTCGAGATACATCCGAGAGGGTTAACTTGATTCGCGACCGCATTCGAGCAGCCCAAAATCGACAGAAAAGCTATGCCGATCAGCGTCGAAAACCTCTTCAGTTTGAAGTTGGTGATCATGTTTTCTTGAAGGTCTCTCCTATCAGAGATGTCTCGCGGTTCAGCATTCGAGGAAAGCTTAGTCCTAGATTTATAGATCCATTTATGATCCTTGAGCGTGTTGGTGAGGTAGCCTATCGATTGGCGTTACCTCCGCAATTATCACAAGTCCACGACGTGTTTCACGTATCTCAGCTGAGGCGTTATATTCGTGATCCATCTCATGTCATTGCGTATGGGCCGTTGCGGTTGGAGGATGATCTTACTCTAATCGAGCGACCCGTCGAGATTTTGGATATTGTGTAAGACCGCTAGTGGTTTATAACTTTTGGATATTGTTTTTATGTTTTATTACTTTTAGTTTTTATTATATTAGTATTGTTTTAAAAAAAGTATAAAATTGGGTTTTGTGTTTGGATTATGTTTAGTAGCGACCCATTTACCGTCCGATAAGCGGTTAGATAAATGCGGGGCGTTAAAATATGTAAGAGTTTTTATTCAAGTATAAGCACAAATTAATTAGTGGTGTTTACAATCTCTTCTTCTTTTGAAATATCTAGAACTAAACCAAGTTACATGGACAGTTGGGAAAACCACAGGTGAATTGATTCAGAAGAATAGCCCACAAATCTTATAAGTCAGGTAAACCTGTTGTTTATAAGAATACCTGTGACACAAAATCAACTAACTTATAAACAATTACATTTCACTACACATCTTGAAATGGAAAGACGCACAGGCTTCATAGATGGGTGGGTTGGTTAATGAAATCCGTGATAATGGCATTCACTGGTATTGATTAGGTTTTGAAAATGAAGTGGGTTTGAATGATCCAGGTCACTACGTTTCATAGTGACGAAGAGAGACCAGATTCGTTAAAAAAGATAGAGCTAGGACAAGATATTTCCTGATGTGACAGTGGGCCCAACTTATTCCATTGAATGAATAGGCTGGTATAAGTCTATACAATTTTATAGAGCGCAAACCAGTGACTCCATCCGAGCAGCCCACACATGTGCTAGAGTCTTGATAAAAGATTGGTAATTTTGTGAGTAATATACTATTTATTTTTTTTGGCATTTAGATAGAAGCTTTACAATGCTGTTAATGGAGAATGGTATTCCAAATTTGTTTGTTGGGGTCTCTGTGGCTTCTCAAACAAAGACAGATTGGATTTTTTTTAAATTAATAAGCAGGGTCTTCAATCACTATAATCATCATGAGCAATAAAATCAGCGGTCTAGAGATTTGATACACTAAATCCAAACACAAAGTATAGGCTCTATCATAAAGTATGAGGACAAAAAATTACACTAATATATCTCAATATATATTTCAATTTATATGAGTATACAATTTATATAAAAAGAAAAAATAGTAAATTTTTGGCACACAAGCTGGACATATCTGATTCTCTTGTTTGTCTATCCTGATTCTCAAACTTTAGCCCCTTAATAATGCATAGTTAGAGCATCTCCAACAGGCTCTCCATAAATGACTCCCTCACCAAAATAAGGAGCATCCCTAACAAATTTCCTTCTCCAATGGACTTCACAAACGACTCCCTGTTTTGAGGGGTATAGATTTCTTTCCCCAAGTATAGAGAACCTTCCAATACTCCTCACCCTTATTTTTTTTTGGAGAGGCTTGTTGGAGCCACCAAACGATGAATGACTCTTTATAATAAAAATGATATTTTTTTCACTCTAAACTAGAGAAAAGTATGTACTTTTTTGGAGAGGCTTGTTACAACCCACCTACCACTTCAAGCCCCAAATCTTGTGCTTAGCTGACTTGGTGAATTTTTCACTTTTTTCTGTGTCATTTCACAAGAAATTAAGATCAGAAAGTTTTCAATGCCTGTCAAAGAGTTCTAGTCCACTTTGTGTTCCAGAGTAATAAAATTCCCTCATTCTACAAGGACATGATCTCTCTCAACTCCCCCATGGAACACCACGATGAAAAGTAATTGGTTGATTGAACTGAACGAACTTTTAAAAGAACCAAAATAGATATTCTGGTATATTACCTTATTGGAAAAAATCGATCTAGCTCCCTGAAAACTTATGAAAATTAAAAAACTCAGATCCCTATCTTATTAAATGATATTTATCTTAATCCCTATAGCTAACCAGATGTGTGGTTAACCCTAACCATGCATGATAAATTACTGTTATACCCTTTTAAAATTTATTTTCTTTGTTGAAAAATATCAATATGACTCCCTCAAAACTTTTGAAAATCGAAAAAGTTCCTATAAAATTTAAAAATTGTCTTAACTCCCTGAAATCTTCTTAAAATCACAAAAAATCCATGTGATTATCTAAAAATATACACTGATTTATTTAAATTTTATTAAACAAATTGTAGTTTTATAATCAAGGTGTTATGCTTTTTATTGCTAGTAATTTTGAGTTAAGAATGTATTATAGAATTTTGATTTGGTTTTTACATTGTTTTCTCTACTGATTTTATAATGGAGTTGATGAAACTATAATTTTTTTGTTCAGCCTTTGTAACGAGATTGAGGTGAAAATGTTGAAATATGACTCAATTTTGTAGATCAAATGAGGTTCGATGGATATTTTTTTTTTTACAGATGAGAATGACATATTAGGAGGTGGAGATGTTGAAAAATAACACGGGTATTTTTATCTTACAAAAGAGCTAAATCTAATTTTATAAAGTTTGCAGGGATTGAATATAATTTTAATAAATTTCTAAGGTCTTATTTCAATATACTCTTCATCGGATGACTAAACTCGTTAACAATATACACTTTATAGGGACCTATGATGATTTTGTGAGTTTAGAGGGATTTTTTGTGATTTCAAAAAGATTTCATGGAGTTAAGAAGATTTTTTCCTACGTTATTTATTAGGTTTATTTTATCATTTATGGATAATTAGAATTAGTTATGATTTATGACTATATTAAGATATGATAAAGTTGGCTATTATTTTGATGCATTTGTTACTTGAGAAAAATCAATGTAGCTCTCTGAAAACTCATGAAAATCAGAAAAAGTCTTTGTAAAATTGATAAATCTTATTAGGTCCCTAACTTATTAGACAATATTTATTTTAATCCCTATAACTAACCAGATGTGTGGTTAACCATAACCATACATGGTAAATTACTGTTATACCCATTTAAAATTTATTTTCTTTGTTGGAAAGATAAATATAACTCCCTGAAAACTCATGAAAATAGAAAAAAGTCCTTTGTTAAATAAAAAAAATCGACTTAACTCTTTGAAATCTTCTTGAAATCACAAAAAATCACTATGATTATCTGAAAGTATATATTAATTTATTTAAATTTTATTAAACAAATTATAGTTTTATAATGAAGGTGTTATGCTTTTTGTTGCTAGTAATTTTGAGTTGAAAATCTATTATACAATTTTGATTTGGTTTTTAATTTGTTCTCTTATTTTGTAATTGAGTTGATGAAGTTATAATTTTTTTGTTTGGTTTCTGTGATGAGATTGAGGAAGTGAAAATATTTAAAAATGACTCGATTTTGTAGATCAAATGAGATTCGAGGGCTATTTTTTTTTACATTTAAGGATGACATTTCAGGAGATGGAAATATTGAAAAATGATGAGTGTATTTTTGTCTTACAAAAAGACTAAAACTGATTTTATAAAGTTTTTAGGGACTGAATCCGATTTTAGTAAGTTTCAGAGGATTTATTTCGATATACTTTTGACCGGAGGACTAAATTCATTAACCATATACACTTTATGGGACCAAGGATGATTTTATGAGTTTCGAGGGACTTTTTGTGATTTTAAGATGATTTGAGGGAGTTAAGAAGATTTTTCCCTTGTTACTATTTAGGTTTATGATTTTGATTTTATCTTTAATCTATTTAAAGAGGAGTTTTAACAACTCCTAAAACAATATCTTTATCAATAAATTTATTTTATTAGGAGATCTCTTTATTTTTTTAGGAACAATATATCTGTTGAGTCATCTTAAGTTGATCTATTGCTAGTGTGTCTGTAGCTTCAAATCTAGCCCAAATTATTCTATTCGAAGCTATTTATTTGAATATATGTGAATATTCCACATAGAATTCATGATGTTATGATTGATCAGAAAAAAATTTCATAGTGGGATTGAGATTATAACTTGATGACTTAGACTGCGTTTAAATGTGATGTTGAAAAAGCAAGTATTCTTGAAATCTTGTGTTTTAAACTCAGCATTTGAAAAATATTATTTTATTATATTTTCAACCGCATGATTCTTTGACATAAAAAAGGAAAATTGTGATTTGAAAAACTAAATGCTGAAAATGTATTTGAAGAATTTTTAACTTTTCAAACACAGAATCTACCTATGCAGGCTGTCTATCATCACTGCCTCTATTTATCCTTTTTTATATTAATCGCACTAAAAACAATGCGTTAGTAAATGCAAACGGGAATGTATATGTGTTTGATACATGTTCGATAGTGGTGCATTTTAATGTATACTGAATGAGAATGTGTATACATTAATTTGATAAATATTTGATAGTCGTGCGTGTTAATGTATGTCAGTGAATATGAATGGGAATGTGTTTCTTTGATTGTTATTCGAATTTGAGTAGTGAATAAACATATAAGTTTTTTGTTTTCGCTTCGAATGTGTATATCTCAATATCTCAATGCATCATTTTGACTGTTATTTGATTAGTGAATAAGCATATATAACCTGCAGCATCAGTTGTGAGGTCGGCGTCTAGGATCACAAGGCGCAAGGACAAGTCTGTTTTGGCAGAGGTGAGACGATGCCTAATCCCGGGTGGCTTATGGGCCCTTTGGGTGACGAGGAACGCGGCCATTTTTCGTGGACAGAGGTTCTATTTCGAAAACCTGTGTGACGTGTTTGCCGGCCTTGCTAGTGAATGGGAGCGGTTCCTCGGCAGGGTGAAGAGGGTCGTAATCACCGAGCATGGCATAAACATCGTCTTATGAGGATGGGAGGTGATCGAGAAGCATGCGAGATTTGACTACTCTACGACTCTATTAGCTCCCCGCGTGTTTGGTTTTCTTATTAGTCTCTGAGAGGGACTAGAAAAGAAAATATCCTTTAAACCTGAAGACTTAAATTATAATATGAAGAAGTAGAGGATTTATCACTCAATCATATATTATGAGGACTTAAAAGTAAAAAATCCTAAAATGAATATGTGGCATAACTATGTATATACTAATCGAAAATGGTTTTTCTATATACCGATCAAAAATGCTTTTAGTTTTCAACTTTGTTTCTTTTTAACATTTTTCAATTTCTATTTTATCTTTAATTTTTTATGATCTTTGTTTCGAATTAACCGCAAGTGGAAAAATGTCAAATATAGTTAAAGAATAATGTTAAATATTGACCGAATCTATGTTATTGACTTTCACATATGCTTAATTAAAAGTATAAATTTATAGAAATATTTTTCAAGTAAAAAATAATAACAAACTTGATAATTTAGTTGGGATAATTTTTAAATTCCACATTTAAATGTAATTTATATCAGTGTGATTATTTTATTTATATATAATGTTGAAAGTTTAACCAAATGTTTTAACACGTGTATAAAACTCATAATTATACTAAACCTTTATTTCTTCCTATTCTTATATTTCATAAATTTATATATAACCATATTTTCTAACAAATTAATTAATTAAATAAATAAAAGGAAAAATACCCAATTTTTTAATAAAAGTAAAAAATACTAAAATCAAGCATTTTTTAAAATTATACCTAAGAAAAACTCATTTCACAATTTCGGAAACTACAATGACTTGATTACCCTATGTTATTTACTATTTAAATGTCATCACATATATTTAATTATTTAACACCCCAATTAAAAAATATTAATAAATAATAAAATATTTTTTAATTTGTGGATGAATTTTATTATTATTTATATATCTAAATACATCTTTAAGTTTTAAATTGTAAAAAATTGAAAATATTCATTATAAAATATTTTTTGGATATTCTAAACTTTTTAAAGTCTTTTGGGACACATATATATGTTTAATATTATAAAGAAAAATCCTTATGCAAGGCATTCATAAAATATAAAAAAGAAATATTGAAAAAAACTTTAAAAAGTCAGGAAAAATTCAAATTTTTTAATAACATGTCAAATCACTCTCAAATAAAAATCATTTCTTATATTAATATTAATTTTCAATTAGATGATTGTTATGAAACAATTTAAATAAGATTAGAGAGAGTTTAAAAATTACATAAACGTATGTTAGTCTTTTTAGTTTCTAAAATTGCGAAATGAGATTTGTTTTTGTAGAATTTTAAAAAGTGGTTGATTTGAGTATTTCTAACTTTTAGAAGATTTTTTTTGGTATTTTCCTTCAAAAAATCTATATCACATATTTTACAAATCTCATTAAATTTTAGAAATTTATAGTGGTAAAAAATATTTTACTTTTTAGATAGCTATTGTATCAACAAATGAGTATGTTTATTTATTTTTTATTTCATTGACGGGTTGTTCTTGAATGAATATGTTTTTTAGTGGGTTGGTAGAAATATGGGTACAATGGGATTCATTTATTTTATTATTAAGAGGTTTTAACATTAGACTGTTATTAATATTTTTTTTGGTTGGTGAATTTTTCATAGCGATTTATTAACATCTTATTAATTTTATTATATTTTTTCACATATTTTAAGTATAAATTAGTATTATCTAAATTTAACTGAATAAATATTTTATGTAATTTGAACTTTTCAAAATATTTTTTAACATTTCATATACTTTATCCATAAGATTTTCATTTTCAAACACATTGTGTGTGTGGAAAGACTAACAAATCCGGATGCACTAGAGACAAACTAGGAGTGACCCTCCAAGAAGCTAAATAATAGGCATCCTGATTGCCTTCGCGAAAAGTGTGTGAAACCTGCCACGAAGTTAGAGAAGCTAAGAGCGTAGCCAGACCAGCTTGATGAGGCTCTGCAGCAGATCTTGGATAAGGATGCTGTGGGAGTAACAAACATCAGAACCATCAAAAGATATAATGCCTACTCATCTCAGGTCTTAAGGTCTATAGCATTGTATTACCCCTTTCCTAGAGTGAAAATGGTACAGGCTGGGTACATATTTTCTTTTTTTTTAGTGGAACTTGTAATCTTTTTTAATGTAACTAACAAAAAATAGCAATACAAATTCTTTTTTACCCACAAAAAAAAGGACAAACAAATGATTGAAGCTAAGCCTTACAACTAAAACCTGTCTTGGCTACGTTTGTAAATGCACATCATATGAATCTACATTCACCATGTATAGAATATATGTAATAAAATAAAATGAGCTAGGCCTGTATATATCTTTTTTAAAAACTTTTATGGTAAGGTAGGCATGTCCTCAATTTTATTAATTAAGAAACTAGGCCTGTATATCTTGGTCCAAATAAATTCACAGTCCTTACATAAGCTTTAATCTGTTGTTGTTGTGGTTGTTGTACCATTATTGTTGTGATATGTGCATCACAATATTCTAATGTTAATCACAACAACTGAAGGGGAGCTAAGTTTTTAATATCTTGTAATTGTACTGGATTTCAACATTCAATATCCAAGGGCCACTTTTATTGACATTGAAAATCTCTTTTGACCCACCAGTGTGTAATTAGTCAAAACTAGGAGGATGTTTGGGGCCTGAAGTGACTCATGGGCTCGATATATTTATTGTTCCTTGCTTGAAGTGCTTTTCATGTATTGTTGTGATATGTGCATAAGATGTTCATTCTATAGAATGATTTTCACAAATCATGTTTGGCAGGCATGAGCCAGAAAAAGAATGCATTCAGGCTGATTAAATAAAAGCTTATCAATCAAATGATATCACAAAAATAATGGAACGACTGTAATTGAAAAAGTGTCTTCCATTCATACAACTTCCACATCTCCCTTCCAAGTATTCGATCAATATCAAGATCATTGTCTGTATTTCTCTGTCCTCTAAAAATCAGGCTCAATACTGGAGGTTTGTGATTTTTGACTCCATGTTGCACAGTAAGTTAAGTGATTATATTCACATGTAAGAGTTTTATTCAAGTGTAAGCACAAACTAGCGGTGTTCACAATTCGTTCATAGCGAGTGGTCAGGGTGCTTGGCGGAACTTCAGAGCACAAGGCAGTCCTTAGCAACTCCATCGATCTCATTTGAATGGGCCTCTCTGTTGACCTATTAATCTCAAAGTTTATGTCCTCTGCACTTTGCCCTTACATTTATTTACTACATCAAGAGAAGTGGACATCCTCAAATCACACGCTCAAACCAGGTTTTCCAAAGCTGCATTTTCTTTTCATGTTCTCAACCTGGTTAAACACATCAAGTGGCATTCATGTAAGAATCCTTGAACTCAAGAGAACACATGCAAATGTGGTAGAGGGTGACAGGGTGCGCTACATGTGTAGTTTTCTGATAACGGTGATTCCAGTCCAGTAATGGAATTGACTTTGCATGATGAATCTCTAGACAAAACCATGACCTCCTTGCATTTTTTTGTGCACTAATTTATGTCAAAATACCCATCGAGAGTTGACATCGTCAATTCTGTGTTGTTACATTGTAAATTGGCCATGAAACTTTCACAGAAAGAAGCGAAACATCAGAATTTTCTTTCTGATGGAATTTCCCGCTTGAATATTGTTATTGGCTGAATTAAAAGTTTTCTTCTTATAAAATCCCAAATGAAAGTTCTTCTAAGCTACAGTCTGGCACCTGTGGTTGGAGAGGAACAGAAAAATTGAGGGTCGTGACTCACAAAGTAGCACATATGCAGAGAAATTCAACTATCCATTCAATCGCCATTCACAGTCCCCCCTATTCTGATTTTTTTTTATTATATACAAATTGATTATAAAAAGGACTGAGCATAATTCCCAATTACAGGTAAGATTGTTTACATCTCTCTAACCTGTTGGCATGCCCCTCCATTTAAGAATATGTTTGCATGCCTCTCCACTTTACACACCCCCTTTTGTAGAACACTTCTTCTTCTTACCAGATCACCTCCTCCTCTTTGTTGGCCGTCTGCATCCTCAGCCTCCTCTTCGCCTTCTCTCAGGCACACGAATAATGTGGTTTTAAAGTGTGAATGTGAAAGAGGTGCAAATGAATGTGAGTTTTGTGAAGGGGGGCATTTAAATTAAGAGGTGTACAAATCAAGAAAATTTTATTAACAATGTTGGAAATAGAGACTGGAAGTCTCACCCAATGAGAAGATATTAACAATGCGCTTAGCGCCATTTTCAGTCCTTTTTGAGACTTGGTGGGACGTGTCCACTCACCATTGATACAAATATCCAATTGATGAACTCAGCCATCCCAAAAAAATATCGACTATCTGATTAACCCACCAAAATCACACCCATCCCAATAAACCCCCCATCAATTATAGCACATATCCCTCCACTCAATCTCACCCTCACATCCTCACCGTCACCAATGGAAATCTCTCAAGGCCATCCTCGTTGAACTCTCCCTTGATGCATAGCACTGACTAGATCTTCCTTCAGCAATGTCGGACTTCCAGGAGAACAGCATGACAGGGTTATGATACGATCTTTGATCAACCGATGACATGGGAGGGCACCATGACATTTGATCAAGTGTTTCTGCCTCCCTCCTATAGGAGCTATAGTGAAATTAATGTGCAAAAGAAAACATAATGTGACTATTGTCTCTTAAGTCTAACTAAGCTCAATCTATAGTGCTTTTGCATGCAACAACTCAGTATGTCTTTCTTTTGACGCCTATACTTTTTATTTTTCATATTTTTGTATGTCTTTATCAAAATAGGAATCCAACACCACCAAATTGTTCAGATCACCTCTGTTTTTTTTTCTTTTCAAGAAGCTCTCTATCCCACATGGAACCTCTTAAGCAATTCAACCCATCAAATCTTAATTCCTTTCATCAGTGTTTTAACATCAGAGTCATGCACCAGTCCAGAACCCTGTTCGCCATGCCCAATCTCAGCATACCCTCTTTTGATGGTTGACTTCGATTCTGGTGCCTGATGTCCATACCCGGCAACAACTCTTAATATCAACTCATCAGACTGTCGACATTCAGCTCTCAATTCATCAAAAGTATACTCTCCGGGAGGCCTCACAAGTATCGATGGGGACGCATTCTCTCCATCTAAGGCCAGTGCTAGTTTCTTGTTCAGGAAACTCATGCGTCGAATAACATCCCTCAGTTCGCGCGCACAACTCATTCTCAGCTCTCACCAACGACTGCAGTTGTTTCCATATCTTCTCATTCCTAGTGAAACTTTCCGTCATATTTTTTAGCGTGTCAAAAGCCTCAGTTAATCTCTCCCTCACAACTTTTCCACTGTATTCGATGTAAAATTCCTCTTTTGGATACTGGGTCAGCATATCCATTTATTCAGCTATCCATTCAAACCCTGGTGGTGGACCTTCCTCTCCATCGCCATGTCTTGAACGCATGGGCGCAGTTTGATTCTCGGTTTGATCATTTTGTGCACCCAATACAGGTCTATGGTGCGGCACATTATCGTAACATTCACAAACCTCTTCAGAGTGTTTGACGAAGTTTGTGTATAGAACCACCATTTCCTGCTCAAGTTTTGTAGACGACGATGTATTACCATTTTCTTCCGCTTCTTCACGCATTCAATTTAGACTTTTTTCCATGTATTGCTGTATGCCTACAATCAAACAGAGACATTTATTCATTCTGAACATTACAGGGTAAGAACATTGAGAATATGTTTCAGGAATTATAAGTCTCTAATGTTCTTCTCCATTCATCCTTTGTATAATTTTTTCTCTTCCTAGAGAGAGGTGATAGAAGGTTTCCTATTGTGCACTGATTCATCAGGGAAGCTTCACTTCGCGCAAGAATCTTCACTTCATGGCAGGTAGAACATCAAGCCTAGAAAATTAAGAACGGAAACAACAACATTTAATTAATCTTTTCCGGTAGCAGGACATCCAATTTTACCAACCAAATGAAATTGATTGATCAGAACCTTTTGATCGTGCATATCGAATAACAAAAAAATAAATTATTCTGTGTATTCATCAAGACTTGTTATTGCCAACCAAGATCACTAAATAAGGAGATAATGCACACATGCGAGACTATTCGTTTCAAGAACATAGAGGATCCAATCTTGCCTCAAAGCAGTTCTTTTCAAGATTGAAGTCCATAGAATTATATTTTGGATTTTGTTAATCATATCCTGAAAAATATATATATATTTTGGGGATTTTATGGATTAGTCAATGATGACTGTGATTTTAAAATTAAATAGTGATAATCTCAAATCAAGTGAATATATTTAAGAGGATCAGGGAATCATTCCTTGGTGATCTGAAATATTAATTCCAAATATACTAACTTGGGACAATGTCGCAAATGGGCCGGGCAACATGAGGTTCAGGTCAACCGGGCTGCGGATCCGTGTAAAGGCATCGCAGGTAACCAAGATCTGGCCAGTTTTGGTGGGCCAGTAAAAAGGGCCTATAAATCGCTCCGAGGGGATGAAGATGCCTCCATCGCCTCTCATCTTCCCTTCGTCCATTATTTTGATTTTTTTCTCTCCTGTGTTTTTCTGTTGTCTAGTCGAGATGGTGGAAAGGAGGCTTCCGTTACCGGGGGGGGGGGGGGGGGGGTGAGCGTGAGGTCGATGGAGGCCGAGCCATTATTCGTGACGGAGCTGGCCTTCGACCTTGAGAGGCATACTTCTCCGTCTTTCACCTGACGGCGCAGCCGTTCCCGCTCCACCCATTCATCCCCACCTTCCTCTCCTTCGAGCTGGCTCCAATGCAGGTGCACTCGAACATGTTCCGGGGCTTGGCCGCCGCTCTCTACCTTAACGAGACACGGGGTTATGGCCTCGGAGTACGGAAGGTGATGTTTTTCTACCGGTTCGCCCAGTGTCCTGGGAGCTCGCAGTGGTACTACTCTGTGATAAGAGAGAGCTGGTTCCTCATGCTCGGCATCCTAGACAGGGACCGGGGCTGGAAGGAAGAGACCGTAGCGGTCGGGGGCCCTGGCACCCGTTTGCCGGTGTACCACCCATTCGGACGTCCTTTGGCGAACTCAATACGTTTAGTTTCTAGTTGGCACCGTTTTTATTTCCTTTTTTTTACTTGCATGT
Organism: Acorus calamus; assembly: GCA_030737845.1. Taxonomy (NCBI): domain Eukaryota; kingdom Viridiplantae; phylum Streptophyta; class Magnoliopsida; order Acorales; family Acoraceae; genus Acorus; species Acorus calamus. Next base: position 32,439,910 of record CM060858.1, on the reverse strand, counting down.
TACTGTTCCTACAGGGCACCTCGATCCCACTGTTGGGATGCCCGAGTCTCGGGTTCGGTTCTTGACCGACACTGTCCTCGAGGCCATGAAGGGGCCGATGTGGGACCAGACTTTCTTTGACCTGATCCCATGGACATGCCTATTCTGGATGAGAGGGAACTATTAGCGATTGTGGGCGCCTACCGCTTCTTTCCTCCGATTCGTAATGGTTGTGTTGGTGGGAGTACGGCTGCTCACAGAGAGAGCAGCCGAGTTGGTGAACGCTCCTCTCAGATTGCTGATCGCCGAGGGAAACAACGCTCCTTTTACCACCAAGTGAACATTAATTTCCTTATCTCCCCCAACCTCTCTTTCTCCCCCAACCTCTCTCTCCCCCAAGCTCTACTTCTCCCCCAACCTCTCTTTTTTCTCCTCCAAGCAACTCAAAAATCTATCAAACCACCTCCACGAGCCCCCATTGCGCCGATCTCACCCCCAAACAGCTCCAATCACGCCCCACGACTATCTCCGCATACCTTACGGCGCCCCTCACCCACCTCCGGCGACCCCCCCCCCCCCCAATCGTGATCCCTACCTCCCCCGAGCCCCGATTTCACCCCCTTGAGGTATCAATGTATGTTTTTTTTTATATTGAATTTTGTTGAAATATTGTATTCTTCTTTGTAGATGTTGTAATGTGAGATGTTTATATGAATGTTCCACAAATAGGGAGTGTTCAGAATTTCAAAGTGTAAGAGTGTACACAGCTCACTTAGCAGTGTACACATACAATATATGGTGCAGTGTGCAACGCATATTCATTTTATGTAGTCGTGCATGTTGTACATTTATGAAATTTTCAAAATTTCACTTTTTATATAGTTGTGCATGTTCTTGAACTATGAAATTCTCAAAGTATGAATAACAATATGCATAGAGAACTTAATAATGTACACTGTCAACAATATTGTGTGTTTTCTAAGCATGCACACAGTCCAAATGTTATAAGAGTTGTCTTTTCATATTTGCATATTACTTTTTTATTTTTCAACAATGGAACCAATCATGGCAGCTTGTACATACATGGGAGATGCCGAGCTGGTTAACATATGGAAAACATCAACATATGCTTATATTGTCAATGAGTTGTTGGAAAGATGGGGGTTTGATGCGGTCAAAGTCATTATGAAATATAAAGTTCCGGGGAAAGAAATGATTAAACTTACTATTGATAACGATAAGGCAGTAGAGAGGATGTACGACATCTATAAGATGTGTGGGATCATGGTTGTTGAGATATTTGTTACTTTGAATGATGAACAATCCTGTGGTGGAGATGCAGGAATAAGGTAAAAAATAGCAATCATTTCATATGAATTTTATTAGTGTTCATAGACAGAGATAATAGTGTGCACACACATATATATAATTTTAGCACATAAAATATGAATTCAATTATCACACGTGCACATGTAGAGGGTGGCAGGTGAATGGGTTGCCATGTGTACATGCTTGTGCTGCAGTGTGGAAAATAAATCACTCCAATAATGATTATTGTTCACCGTATTTTCTGTCGGATACATTCCGTTAAGCATATGTGGAGTGCGATTCTACCTGTGGTGGGCGCTTAGAGACCAGCTGAGGAGATAGATGAAAGTGTATTCATCAAACCTCCATTTACGAAAATCAGGCCAGGGAGGAAGAAGAAAAAGAGGATAGAGTCGCAAGAAGATCCAGATGCGATAACCCACAATCGATGTTCAAGGTGCAAGGGATTTGGACACAACAGGAAAACATACAATAATCCAGTTGTCGTTGAAGAATGATATATATTTCTGGAAATTTCTTAAACATTATCTTTTTTATCAATGATGTACTACTCGATTGATAGTCTATGAACATCTTTCTGTCTTTATCAATGATTTATTCTATTAGCCCCCGTTTGGGAAACGGAATAAACGAGTATAAGGGTAGTATAAGGATGGTATAAAAATGGATAGAGAAAATGGTTATTTGTTTGCAGGGTATAACTTGGTATTACTAAGTCAGTTTAAACGAGTATAAGAGAGTATAACAATTCTAAGTAACCTCTAGGATAAGCTATACTCACTTTATCTGTTCTCATGGGCCCACATGTCAAATCAACTTTTACATCTTATCACATCAAATCACCTATCAACACCTCATATATATCAAAGGGCTCACATGTCAAATCAACTTTTTTACACTTTATTTATATTTTATTCTTTATCAACCAAATATCTCAACATTTATTCTTACGTTTTTCAATGAGAATAAAAAAACACAGTCAAACAGAAAATCTCTTATTCATGTAGATTTATTGTTTATACTGGCATAGTTATCTATCGAGAATAACTCAATTCCGCTATCCAAACAAGAACTTAAAGTTTATGAACATCTGTCTATGTTAAAAGATTAGCGAATAATCTATGTTTCTTTTACAATGATATATTTTCTTGATATTCACAGTGTACATACTATTTATAACAGTGTACATACTATTTATAACAGTGTACATACTGTGACATACAGAACATGTAACATGTATAACAGTGTACATATTATTTATAACAGTGTACATAGTGTGACATACAGAACCTGTAACAAGTATAACAGTGTACATACTGTTTATAACGGTGTACATAGTGTGACATACAGAACCTGTAACAGGTATAACAGTGTACATACTGTTTATAACGGTGTACATGGTGAACATACAGAACATGTAACATGTTTAATAGTGTACATAACGGTGTACATAGTGTGACATACAGAACCTGTAACAGGTTTAACAGTATACATAGTGTAACACAGAACCTATAAAACACATTCAAACATAAATATCACATATCCTTTAAACTTTTAAAACACAAAACCTGTAACATATCCTTTAAACTTTTAAAACACAGAACATGTAACATATCCTTTAACAGGTCTATCTCAGACTGTTATGAATATTTCAACATTCACATTAATTACAACAAACACATCACATCAATTATAACAATCACATCACATCAATTACATTTGTTGTTTATTTATTTCAGACTCTTCCTACATTTTCTTAATTCGATCCTCACTCTCTTTAGCTCTTTTGATCATTTTGACTCCGTACTCCCCTCGGAATCTTGGAATGTCTTTTTGCGTAAATTCCATGTTAGTTCTTTTGATGAGGTGCTCACCACATTTGAGCACAAACATACCACAATCAATCCTACAAAATACATAATAATGTATCGTATCACATGTGGCGGCCAATCAAACTTCCATAAACAAAACCAACATGTAATCTAGGTTTAGATAACATTCCATAGTAATCTAGGGTTGGGGATACACAATGACAAGAATACATAAGAATGTACTATGACAATGCACAATGGATGAAATATCTTATAAATCTCACATTTAACATTGTCAATCAAACATCCATAGGGCATAAACAAATAACAAACAATGCCAATCAAAATGTCATCTAGGGCTAGGGCTACATATTCAAAAGAATAAATTCGGGTGTACATAGGAAAAATAGCAGTGTACATCCAAAGATTACCAATGAAAAGTACATTTCAGATAAAAGACACAGAACAATACAATAAAAAAATGGATAAAACATAGATTTCATTGTCTTCAAGTTAAAGGGAAGAAAAACAATGTACATATAAACATATAAAGCTCTCCCATACATACCTTTCGAGCCGTCGATGTTCTTCGGAGCAAGGTCTGTCACCATCGATGCTCTTCGGAGCCGGATTTTATGGCGTGGACGACGAAAATGGGAGGATCAGAAGGTATTAAAGTTTCGCAGGGGATCTTGGAAGGGCTTGGGGGATTAGGGTTTCACGGGGATCTTGGAATGGCTTGGGGGATTAGGGTTTCGCAGGGGAGATGGAGATGGTAGAGAAGGAGAGAGACTTAGGGAAACAAATGGGTTTTGCAGGGGTTTAATGAGGGGCATAACGGGGAGATCACACCAAATATGGGATGGCAGTTAGTGTCAGGGACCCAAACATAATATATTTAGTAACTTAGGGACCTAAAGAAAAGAAGAAAAAGTCAAGGGACCTATTGTTATTACACAGGTGTCCCCAGGGACCTTTAATTAATTTCTCCAATTTTTTTTTATATATGCCCCTAAACAAATCACATTTTGTCAAAATATTCCTGACGATTTGTTATTTATAAAAATACCCTTGAAGTGTTTAAATTGTGTATAAATACCATTTTTTAATTTATTTGAGGGGTACCCATAGTTTTACTTGTAACATATTTTTTTTTTATAACACCATAACAAATATTTTAGACGATTTATTTAATAATTAATAAAAAAATTATTATATTATTTATGTATGTAGTAGATGAGATATCATATAACATATAAATGAATTTTTTAAAAAAGAAAGTTCTAATTTAGGATAAATTTTTACAATATCTTTTTATTCACACGCGTGGATGAAGACTACTATTATATATATGGGTTTTTTATTTTTAACTCTCCGCAAAACATTGTATTTAACGATCGCTCCCTCACTTCTTCGTATTTGGGTTTTACTCCCCAGATTTAAAGGATAATTCATTTTCTCCCTATTATGGACTAAAAAAAATTTAAATAATTCACATATAGGTCCTTTAAATTTACAGGGAGTAAAAATGAATTATCCTTTAAATCTGGGGAGTAAAACCCAAATATGAATAAGTGAGGGAGCGATCGCTAAATACGATGGTTCGCGGGGAGTTAAAAATAAAAAACCACATATATATACATAGGGAAGTGATTCAGTGCGGGAATGCGGGAAGCGATCACGGGCCGTCGATCACGAGTCCATCGCATCGGACGGTCGGGTGCGATTCACATCGACCGTTGGATGCGATGGACCCGCGATCGAATGACCGACGTCATTTCCCGCATTCCCGCACTGAATCACTCGACTATATATATATATATATATATATATATATATATATATATATATATATATATATATATATATATAGGGGTGATTGGGTGCGGCGGAACGGCGGTGCGGCAGCGATCACAGGCCGTCGATCATGGGTCCATCGCATCGGACGGTCGGGTGCGATTCACATCGACCATCGGATGCGATGGACCAGCGATCGAACGGCCCACGTCGCGGCCGCACCGCCGTTCCGCCGCACCCAATATATATATATATATATATATAGTGAAGCGATTAGGTGCGGTGAACAGCGGGTGCGGTAGCGATCACGGGTCTATCGCATCCGACGATCGGATGCAATTCACATCGACCGTCGGATGCGATGGACCCGTGGTCGGACGGCCCGTGTTGCGGCCGCACCCGCCATTCACCGCATGTAATCGGCCCTATATATATATATATATATATATATACGCGACCGATGAGGTGCGGTCATGCGGTCGCGATCATGGGCCGTCCGATCGCGGGTCCATCGCATCCAACGGTCGACGTGATTCGCACCTGACCGTTCAATGCGATGGCCCCGTGATCGCGGCCGCACCGACCACACGACCGCATGTAATCGGCCCTCTATATATATATTATATATATGGGGACGTGATTAGGTGCATCGGACGGTCGAGTGCGATTCATGTCGACCGTTGGATGCGATGGACCCGCGATCGGACGGCCCGCGATCGCGACCGCACGACCGCACCTAATCGTTTATATATATATATATAGGGATGTGATTACGTGCGGCGAACAGCAGGTGCGGCAGCGATCACGGGCTGTCGATCACGGGTCCATCGCATCGGACGGTCGGGGGTGATTCATCTCGACCGTTGGATGCGATGGACCCGCGATCGAACGGCCCACGTCGCGGCCCACGTCGCGGCCGCACCTGCCGTTCGATGATTACGTGCGGATTACGGTCGGTGCGGATTCGATTACGGGCCATCGATCACGGGGTCCATCGCATCGGACGGTCGGGTGCGATTCACTTCGACCGTCGGATGCGATGGACCCGTGATCGACGGTCCGTAGTCGAATCCGCACCGTGCGGACGACCGTACGCTATCACTCGACTATATATATATATATATATATATATATATATATATATATATATATATTACTAACCAAAAGTGCTTTCAACTTCGTAATACTTTCATTTCCGAATTTACCCTTAATTTTTTATGATCACTATCTTTTTGATTAAGAGTAAGAATGAAAATAACGATAATGTGATTTTATCAAATCTAATGAACAGTTGTGATCATGCCATATCATCATCATTTTTTTTTTTTAGATTTAGAGTGAGACAATAATGAAATATATATAAATTTTAAACAGCACAACATCATATCCACCAAATCTCATTCAATTATGATAATATAATGGATTATTTTTTAATTGTAACTTAATTATAATCATTTTATATTATATTTTTATTATATTTTTGGAATATTTTTTTAATGATTTTAAATTATATCTTAAAATATATTTTTATTTATAATTAATTATAGGATACTCAAAATATTAAGAATATATGATATATCAATTTTTTAAAGCACACAACAAAAACAAATATATATGTAATTCTTGATTTTAGAGATCATAATTGATCCTCATCTATCTATTTATCTATTTATTATACAAATCAAAAGTACTTAAGTTTTCTTGTTTGTTCCTTTGTGTGTAACATTTTCATATCCCAATTTTACTCTTATTTATTTATGATATTTGCATTTTTATTAAAAGTTAAAAATGAAAAATACATATTTTAATATTTTAGTGGATACGATGAGATATTCATCAAATCTATCTTTTCCCTTTTTTATTTTTCAATTTTATCCTTATTTAATTTTATATTAAAGGGTGAAAATGAAAAATAAATATTTTAATATTTTAGTGGATAAAATAAGCTATTCATCTAGTCTATCTTTTTTAATTTCACAAATCCTTAATAAAATAAATAAATTTAAATTTAGATAATTATGTGGTTTAACATCTTAATTAATTCTATATTTTATATATATTTAAAATTTTAAAAATAAAATAATATAAAACATAGGACATTGAGATAGCATGCATTAGATTATTTAGTAATCTAAATTAAAACTAATAAAATATATTAAGAATGTTTAAAAATCCTAACCAAACTAAATAAGATGAGTTAGGTAGGTTAGTATTTTCTGCATATTAATGAAACGGATTTTCAAGGCTTGAATCAAGTTTTTATAAATCAGTTTATATCCCAAATATGACCCCTTATAAGGTGTTTGATAGCTAATTTGGATACACGTTGCTCCAGATAGTTCTTATTTCTTTATTTTATTTTTTTTCTTTTTTTTGATAGAATGGATTTCTATATCAATTCTCATTAGCATCGCTTCTGAACATTTTTTTATTTTTTATTTTTACTGAAAACATTGTTTTACGGTAGCACTGGTGAGTTGAATATCTTTTATCAATTCCTCATCTAGATAGATTAATTAATCAAATTCATCTAGTACTGTAAAAATTTTAGGTATTATTTGTCAAAAAAAATTTGTTAGTTATTTTTTTAGTTGTACGCCAAACATGAATACGATATATAAAAACCTATAGCAGCACTTCAAATTGTAGATATATAAATAAATATTATCTCCACTCCCTTTTTTAAGGGGGCGTTGATTTTTTTTTTTTTTTTGTTGGTCCCAACAAAATCATTTTTGAAAATTATTTCACCATTTAATTTGTCTCATCCACATCTTCAATCTAGAGTGCTAAATTTAAAATATAATTTATCTAACTTGGACATATATATATTTTATATAATAATGGTGTGGATTATACATATTAAAGTGACATAAATGATTACTACTTATTATGTTATCCAATAAACACACACACACTAGATATTATGTTATCCTACACACACACACTTTTGGTTAGTATATTTGTATTATTTGAAATTTATTTAATAAATATTTTATGTAAGTTAAAATTTTCAAAATATTTTTAACATGTCATATATTTTATTAATTTTATTTTAATTATTACGCACATCGTGCGTGGGGAAGACGAGTATATATATATTCGTTACATCCGTTTCAACACAGCCTGCAAGTTATAGGGATAATATCTTATTTTAAATCCCGGGTGAAACCCAGCCCAGCATCCACGCTTTTTTTTGTTTTATATAAAAAAAAAACCCCTATAAACCATCTTTGTCTAGATAACACAAAAAAGTGATCAATTCAAATGGGATCATAAAATTTCAAATTATAGTACGTAGATAATATGTGACAATGAGTGAAAAACTTAATTAATTTGTTACAACATTTAAAACAAAGAAATATTTATACTTATCTATTAAAAGGATTCTGTGACCCAGTATTTTTATTTTTCATTTTATCCTTTAAACAATTGATCAATTACTAATGTATCTATTAATTTAAATTTTAAAATATATGATAGATAACTACATGATAGATATACATGGATTATAAGTCATTTCCCTTTTTATCCTTTAATAATTTATTTAATTACTAAATTTTAAATTATTCAATGATATACTCTTATCTAATAAGATTTATGATAAGTAATTTAAATTTTTAAAAATTTAAATTATTCAATGATACAGTCTTATCTAATAAGATTATTCAAAAAAGTTAAATTTTAAATTATTCAATAATACAATCTTATCTAATAAGATTATTTAAATTTTTAAAATTTTAAATTATTCAATGATATAGTCTTATCTAATAAGATTATGATTAATAAATAAATTTATTTAAATTTTAAAATTATTCAATGATATCTTATATAATAAGATTATGATTTATTTAATTAATAATAATAATAATCTATTACTTCTATTATCTATTTCTATTACTTATTCAAGGATCATATGATCCAATATTTTCATTTCCCAATTTATCATTTAATCAATTATTTAATTACTAATAGTAGTAAATTTACTTAAATTTTAAAATTATTCATTGATACAATCTAATCTATCTAATAAGATTATTATGATATGCTAGGATATGAAAATATAGGTTTGACTGAGTTTGATTTAAGATAAACTTATTTTTTTAAGATAAGATTAATTTATGGATCAAAATTATACTTTGATTTTCTCAAAATACTCTAATTTGAGATAATATTAGATGTTGCATGCAAGAATACTATTTAAATCATATGTGATTGAGGTTTTTTTAGAGCAAGAAGCTTTTTTTCCAAAATAAAACGAGTTTCTTACTTTTTATGTTTTTTAATTATTATGATCTTTTTTTTAATTGAAGAGATATTTTTTTATCTTTTTATTATTATGACCTTTCATTTTATTGTATTTTTTTATTTTTTCAAATGAAGGAATTGGAGTACATAGTTCATGAAGAGAAGTACCACTTCAATATAAAAAAATGAAGGTAAAAAGAAATAAAAAAATAAAATTATTTTTTGTGTTTTGTTTATAATATTATTGAATATTTTTATGTGGGTGCTGATTATTAATTATTTTATTTTTAAATAATTTTTCAATGAATAATGTTGTTCGATTATGCTACATGGAAAACCCATAACTATTAATATCTGTTTCATTTTAATTTATTTGAATTATGTTTTAGGATTTCATAAAAATAAAAGTTCTTTAATCATCTTCTTTATGTTTTTATTATTATGATCTTTATTTTATTATATTTTTTTAATTGAAGGGATTGAAGAACGTTCATGAAGAGAAATACCACTTTAATAAGAAATGAAGATAAAAAGAAAAACAATCTAATTTTTTTTTGTGTTTTGTTTATAATATTACTTGAATATTTTTATGTGGATGCTGATTATTAATTATTTTATTTTAAATAATTTTTTAATGAATAATTTTGTTCGGTTACGCTACAAATAAAAACCCATAACTATTATTATGTGTTTTGTTTTAATTTATTTGAATTATGTTTTAGAATTGCATAAAGATAAAAATGCTTTAATCATTTGATCGATGTATATAGGAGTTATATACTTGATAAATTAATTCGTGTCTATAGGAGTTCTATGCTTCAAAACGTACATAAATGGGTGTAAGTGTGTATGTGTGTGTTTTGTTATTTTATATTTTTCTTTTAATTGCATGACTTATTTTATTCGAAGTGTTTCGATAATTTTTAACTAATTAAATATTAGTTATGTCATGAGATCATCTTTTATTCTTGAAGATTACAACATTTCTATGACAGATTTTTGTTTTCAAGCAAATATTCTTCGCTCACATATCAGTAGATTAGTTTTTATTTTTATTTTCATTTAATTAAATTTTTTTTGAAAACTTAATTTAAATGATCCATACAGATTTGGAGCAAATATCAACATTGTTATGTATTAGTTTTATTTACTTTTTCAGTTATCCAATCTAATAAGATAATCTGATATCAATTTGATTTAAATTTTAAAATTATTCAATGATACATAAGATTTGAATAATATTATTTATTAGATATCTATGTTATTTCGAATTGATAGATGTACTAACTTTTTATTAGTATTGATATTTTAGTATTCTTCTACCTTAAAAATATTGATGAGTCTTTATTTATTATATTAGTGATTGAATTTATTAGTATTTGATACAATAAATAAGTGTGTTCAATGTTTTTCTTCTTTTAATGAGAACTTGTGATTGATATTTCATTTATGATATATACGCGTGGTATTATCTTTGTACATATTAAATAAAATAGATAACATTTTATATTGTTATTATAAACGCATTATATATAAATGTTTTATATAAATTTATGTAATATCATTATTTTTTATTTATATATATTTTTGTGAATGTTCTACCACGTCATTTGGCACGTGCATGAAAACTAATATATATATATATATATATATATATATATATATATATATATATAAGTGATTCGATGCGGGAATGCGGGAAGCGATTACGGGCCGTCAATCACGGGTCCATCGCATCGGACGATCGGGTGCAATTCACATCGACCGTTGGATGCGATGAACCTGCGATCGAACGACCGACGTCGCTTCCCGCATTCCCGCACTGAATCACTCGACTATATATATATATATATATATATATATATATATATATATATATATATATTCGTTACATCTCGTTTCAACACAGCCTGCAAGTTGTAGGGATAATATCTTATTTTAAATCCCGGGTGAAACCAGCCCACAATCCACGCTCTTCTATTTTTATATATAAAAAAATCCCTATGAACCATCTTTGTCTAGATAACACAAAAAAGTGATTAATTCAAATGGGATCATAAAATTTCAAATTATAGTACGTAGATAATATGTGACAATGAGTTAAAAACTTAATTAATTTGTTACAACATTTAAAACAAAGGAATATTTATAATTAAAGTGAACTTTTTGTTATTCCTGTAAGATTCATTTTCTTTTTTGAACCTGATGTATAATTGAAAGTTTCTAATATAGCAATAGATTGATATACTAACCCCCCCAAAAAAAAAAAAAAAAATTTAAATGCAGAATTTTGATATTATCTAATTACAAATATATATATTTTTAGAGTCCATTCTTATCTCAATCTAAAATCAATATCATTCATTCCATGTAATTATAAAATAATTAGCTATCATTCTTATCTAATCTAAAATATTTAAAATTTAGTTTATATAATAGGTTTTCAACAAATAAATGAGGATGATATACATGTATAGATTTATTTTTAATTTTTTTCTTTTTGTGAAGCAAATGGAGGTGGATTGGTCTGATCTTCCAGAAGACATGTTGTACTCAATCGCGATGCGCATGGATCATCTCTCTGATTACGTTCGCTTCGGCGCCGTCTGCAAGTCATGGCGATCTGCCATCATCGGTGGCAACACCCGAACAACCCCCCTCCATCTTCGATTCCCTTTTCTCTTGTTGTCTGACAACTTCACAGAAGACCACGCCCTCTACAGCCCACTAGAGCGCAAGTTACACCCCATCAGACTTCCCAATCGACTACGTCCCACAAGATTTCTTGGATCCTCATCAGATGGTTGGGTTTGCATGATCGACGACAACCTCTACCTACTCAACCCCTTCTCGGGGGCCGTGGTCTTCCTCCCTCCCCCAAGGACCTCTTTTGACTTTGTGTTCAAGGCTGTGTGGTCTGCGGCAAAAACCGACCCTAACTGTATCATCGCCTTGCTCTGCGAAATGTACGACCGCAACATGGTGTATTATTGCAGGCCGGGTGATGCGCGGTGGACGGCGTTAAGTTCTTCATTGGAGTTTGTAAATGATGTCGTCTTCTTCAATGAGAATTTATATGTGGTGGATTGGGAGGCCGGGCGAGTGGTGGCCATGGATCTCCACCAAGGAACAACGACAATGATGGCGGTGGAGGCGCTGGATGGTTTTCTTGATTGGATGGATCATTATATGCATCTTGCAGCAGGCCCATCGGGGCCGTTGTTGGTTGTGAGGCACATGAAGAAAAATGTGTTTGAAACTGAAAGGTTTGAATTGTTCGAACTGGATGGTACATTGAAAAAATGGGTGGAGACTAAGAGTTTGCATGAAGGGATGTTGTTCTTGGGATGGAATACTTCAATTTGGCTCTCTTCTTCTAGCGGTCTCAAGGAATGCAAAGGAAATTCCATCTATTTCATAGATAAGAACAAGGATTTGGGCATTTTTTATTTGGAGGATGGGAGCTTTGGTTCAATTTGGGGACTTGATGAGAAGCCTTTGTATCATAATTGTGAATTGGTTGTTCCCATTCTTCCATAGAAGGAAGACAGAATGACTTTCTAGTCCAATGTTTTTTTTTTTTCAGGGTAAATTTTTAAAATATTTTTTTATTTACACGCACATAATCCATAGATGAAGATTAGTATTATCTAATTATATATATGTACACTATTTTTTCATTACATTCGGCGCAGTTTGCAAGTCTTGGGGGGTTTGTCATAACCAGATAATAATATTTCAAATTCCAACCCAACACCCACACTTTTTTTTTAATTCCCTATAAACCATCTTGGTCTAGATAATAATAATAAAAAATGATAAATTCAAATGGGTGGTTTGGTCTAGATAATAATAATAAAAAATGATAAATTCAAATGGGATTATAATATTTCAAATTATTGTACGGATATATTATGTGATAATGAGTGAAAAACTTAATTAATTTGTTATAACATTTAAGACAAAGGAATGTGTTATAAATAGAGAGAGGGTACACTCTGTTATCCCACCAAGATTCATTCTTTTTTTGAACGCCTTGTATAATTGTTAGTTTCTCATATAACAAAAGATTGATTTACCAAGCAAAAAAAAAAAACAGAGCAGAATGTTAAATATGTTTATTGATATTATCTAATTATAAAAATATATTTTTTATAGTCCGTTCTTATTCCAATTAAAAACAAAATCATCCATTTCATGTAACTATATAATAATTAGTTATGATTATTATCTAATTTAAAATATTTCAAAATTAGGTTTAATAATGAAAACAAAATAGAGAAACATGTAGTCAAGGTTATATAATAGATAGATTTTTCAACAAATAAATGGTATAGATTTATTATTGGAAATATCAAATGAAATCTTCTTAAAATCACAAAAAATCCATGTGAAATATCAAATTTTGATGAAAAACAATTTAGATGATTTCTGTGTAAGTTAGGTAAGTTTTAGTGTAAAATTCATAAGAATTTTAAAAATTTAAATTTTGAAATAGGCAAATTTTAGAGAGGTATATTTTTTAAAATAGGTAAATTTTAAATTAGGCAAATTTAAATTAATGTGAAATACCAAATGAAAAATCAAATGAAATAAATGGTATAGATTTATTATTGGAAATATCAAACGAAAAATCTCACGAGTACCAAATAAGGAATATAATTAGATTTGATTTGATATGAAATAATTAGAAGAATAAATCACATTATGATTTTTATCTAATTTGAAATATAGGTTTAGTAATGAAAACAAATTGAGAAACATGTAGTCGGTTATGGTAGTCGGTTATTTATATTATACCATATATATGTAGTCGGTTATATAATATTAGTATATATAATATAGACATTTGAACAAATAAAATAAATGGTATATTGAATTGTTAGTTTGCAAAATAGATGGAGATGGATTGGTGCGATCTTCCGAAAGACATGTTATTCTCAATCGCGATGCGCATGGATCATCTCTCTGATTACGCTCGCTTCGGCGGCGTGTGCAAGTCATGGCGATCTGCCATCGTTGATGGCAACACCCGAACAACCCCCCTCCATCTTCGGCTCCCTTTTCTCTTGCTGTCTGACGTGACGGGAGACCACGCCCTATACAGCCCCCTCGAGCGCAAGTTACACCCCATCAGACTCCCCGATCGACCACCATGTATGGAGAGATTCCTTGGATCCTCATCAGACGGTTGGCTTTGCATGGTCGACGACGAAGACAACCTCTACCTACGCAACCCCTTCTTCTCTGGGGCCGTGATATTCCTCCCTCCCCCCAGGACCGATCTCATTTCCTATGTGTTCAAGGCTGTCTGGTCTGCGGAACCAACCGACCCTAACTGTATCATCGCCTTGCTCTTGGAAGTGGACTACCGCAAAATGGTGTACTATTGCAGGCCGGGAGATGCGCGGTGGACGGTGCTAAAGGCTTCATTGGAGTTCGTAAATGATGTCGTCTTCTTTAATGAGAATTTATATGTGGTGGATCGGAGGGCCGGGCGAGTAGTGGCTATGGATCTCCACCAAGGACGAGAGATGATGGTGGTGGATGCGCCAGATGGTTTTCTTCATTGGATGCATATGATGGGTAAGGGTAATTATATGCATCTTGCAGCAGGCCCATCGGGGCCGTTGTTGGTTTTGTGTCACCTGAAGAACAACTCGTTTGAGACAGAAAGATTTCAGTTGTTCGTATTGGATGGTACATTGAAAAAATGGGTGGAGACTAAGAGTTTGGATGAAGGGATGTTGTTCTTGGGATGGAATACCGCAATTTGGCTCTCATCTTCTAGCAGTCTCAAGGAAAGCAAAGAGAATTCAATCTATTTCATCGACGAGAATAAGGATTTGGGCATTTTTTATTTGGAGGACGGGACCTTTGGTTCAGTCTCTGGACTGCCTTCGGATTATAGTTATGAATTGGCTGTTCCCATTCCATAGAAGAAGGAAAATAGCTAGCATGACTTTTCATGTATTCTTGTGATATGTGCATCACAATATTCTAATGTCAATCACAACAACAACTGAGGGGGAGCTAAGTTTTTAATATCTTGTAATTGTACTGGATTTCAACATTCTATATCCAAGGGCCACTTTTATTGACATTGAAAATCTCTTTTGATCAATACAAGGATTTACTAAAACTCACCTAAGCACAAGTGTGCAAGTCACAACTTCCACATCTTTTTTTCTTTGTTTTTCTTGATAAATGCAACCATATATTACCATTCAAGAATTACAAATGTACATGTGTACTTTGAGATGAGATTTTAAAGAAACGGGAGATAGCTTATGGGGGCCAGTAGATATTGTTATTTAAAGCAGTACTAATATAACGGGCTAGTTTTTCCAACAGATAGCACTCTTTTGTACAAGGTTATAGGGATGTAAAAACAGGGGAAAAATAGTTCTTCACATTGGCTAAAGGTGCTAACTCATCCGAATCTGAACACAGCCATCACGGTCCTCTTGAATTAGTTGCTTCAGGGGCTCCCAAAAGGAGGGGGGGCTGAAGGTTGATTGTCCAATGGGGGACTGATGAGCGGCCAGCAGGTCCGCTGCTCTGTTCCTTCGCAAAAAACATGGGATATCTTCCACTCGAGGAAAGATGAAGTGATGTTATGCAGGGAACGAATGTCTCTAAAGGCTGACCAAGGAATGAGGCCTTTTTCACGAGCCCACGCAACAGCTGTGGTGGAGTCAATTTCACTCCAGACTTGTTGAGCACCCATTCTAAGCGCCAATTTCATTCCCGCAACCACTCCCTTGAGTTCAAGCAGATTTATAGAGCAAGCTCGAATTTTGGCGGAGGTGGCACTGAAACACTGACCATCTGAATTTCGGATCAAAGCACCAAAGCCGTACCTGTTTTCTGAGCGAGAGCCGTCAGAGTTGGCTTTGATCCACCCAACTGGAGGAGGGGACCATGTGACAAGGATTGGGACACGAGGTTTGTCCTTGAACAGAACTCCAAAAAGAAGTGAAATGCGAGGAGCAAGGGGAGATTCAGAATTTTCCAGAACACATCTCTGTAGTCTGGATTTGGAGGCGTGAATAATTCTTCGAACCGTGATGACTTTACTACACTACTTAGCATTGAAGACATGTGAGTTGCGTTCTAGCCAGATTGACCAAAAGGTTTGGGAGAAGAAGAATAGAAGTACTGTCTTTTTTGAGGGAGATTTTGCCAAGGAAATAAACCAGCCTATGTGTTCGGATAAGTTGGGATATGGATTTCTTCGCAGCCCCAGAGATTTCAACACTGCTGCCCAGACATAAGCGGAAAAGGAGCAATGTAAAAAGAGGTGCTCAACTGTTTCCCTCTCTCTCTCTATATTACACGGCCCACTTATAATAGAGAAAGTAAGTCCATGCACTTGGAGTCAGGCGCGTGTGGGAAGCTTGTTTGAAAGAGCCTGCCAACAAAGGAAGGAGTGCTTTGGCACTTGGATAGGTTGCCAGATGAATTCAGACCAAGAGCAAGGTGTCCGCTGATGTCTAAATACATTCCAATCTGCTGAGGTACTAACCTGGCCCGATGGCCTTTCCTTTCCACATCTTCCTTCCAAGTATTCGATCAATATCAAGATTACTATGTCTGTTTTTCTCTGTCCTCTAAAATTCAGGTTCAAGACTGGAGGTTTGTGATTTTTGACTCCATGTGGCACAGTTAAGTGATGATATTTATAGTGAAATTAATGTGCAACAGAACATAAGAAGGCTGACGTTTTGCCGAACATCATGTGATTATTGTCTCTTAAGTCTAAGCTCAATCTATAGTGCTCTTGCATGCAACAACTCAGTATGTCTCTGATTCTTTCGACGTTTATACTTTTTATTTTTCATTTTTTATTGTATTGGTCTTTGTCAAAATTGGAATCCAACACCACCAAATTGCTCAGATCATTCTGATAACAAAGTCCTGACAGTGATCTGTTTATTTAGAGACCACGTTTAGATTAAATTATGCAATTATGGAGTAACAATGCTGCCTATAGATATCAAAGAATCCACAATCACAGGGAAACAACAAATGGTATAACCTTTCTATACAATTGTGATACAATGAACTACTCTTAATCTTTCACCTCTGTTTTTTTTTCAAGAAGCTCTTTATCCCACATGGAACCTCTTAAGCAATTCAACCCATCAAATCTTAATTCCTTTTCGTCAGTGTTTGTAACATCAGAGTCATGCACCAGTCTAGAATCCTGTTCACCATGCCCGATCTCAGCATACCCTCTTTCGGTTGTGGACTTTGATTCTGGTACCTGATGTCCATACCCAGGAAGCATTCTTAATATCAACTCATCAGACAGTTGACATTCAGCTCTCAATTCATCAAAAGTATACTCTCCGGGAGGCCTCATAAGTATTGATGGGGATGCATTCTCCCCATCTAATGACAATGCTAGTTTCTTGTTCAAGAAACTCATGCGTCAAATGACATCCCTCAGTTCTCACGCGCAACTCTCATTCTCAACTCTCATCCGTCAAATGACATCCCTCAGTTCTCACGCGCAACTCTCATTCTCAACTCTCATCCGTCAAATGACATCCCTCAGTTCTCACGCGCAACTCTCATTCTCAACTCTCATCCGTCAAATGACATCCCTCAGTTCTCACGCGCAACTCTCATTCTCAACTCTCATCAGCGACTGCAGTTGTTTCCATATCTTCTCATTCCTAGTGAGACCTCCCTTCATATTTTTTAGCATGTCGAAAGCTTCATTTAATCTCTCCCTTGCAACTTTTCCACTGTATTCGATGTAAAATTCCTCTTTTGGATACTCATACTCGGTCAGCATATCCATGTATTCAGCTATCCATTCAAGCCCAGATGGGGGACATTCCTCTCCATCTCCCTGTTTTGGAAGCATAGGCACAGCCCCGTTTCAATGGGGGAAATAAAGGGGGGGAATAGGGGGGATACTGGAGAATAGGGATAAAAATGTTGTTTGGGTGGGTGGGTGGTATAAAGGGGTATAACTATGCAGAATTATGTGAGAATAAGCTGGTATATGTATTTCAAGTCCCCCCATGTAATAGTATTATTCATCCACTAGTATAAGGGAATCCACCTATCAAATCACATGTTATCACATCAAATACCTGTCATCACCTCTTATACATCAATGGGGCTCACATCTCAAATCAATTTTTACAACTTATTCACATTTTATTTTTCATCAACCAAACAATCCAACCTTTGTTATTACGTCCGAACGAAAATAACTAAAAATGCAACCAAACAGAAAATCACTTATTTCATTGATAATGTCAACAATTCCAAGAATAATTACATTGATAAAGTCAACAATTCTAATAATAGGTATAAACTTCAAAATAACTTACATTTCTATCCAAACAGACCCTTTGAATTTCGAGTTGATCATTTTGTGGGTCATTCGCAGATTTACTGCTCACTTCAAAAGACACCCAATACAGATCTATGGTGCGGCACATTAACATAACATTCACAAACACTTTCAGTGTGTTTGATGAAGTTTGTGTATATAACTACCATTTCCTGCTCAAGTATTGTAGACCACAATGTATTCCCTTTTCTTCCGCTTCTTCGCGCATTCGATTTAGACTCTTTTCCATGTATTGCTGTATGCCTACAATCAAACAGAGACATTTGTTCATTCTAAACATTACAAGGTAAGAATGTTTGAGAATATGTTTCAGAAATTACCAGTCTCTAATGTTCTCCTCCATTCATCCTTTGTATAGTTTTTTCTCTTCCTTGAGAAAGGTGATAGAAAGTTTCCTATTGTGCACTGATTCATCTTGGAAGCTTCACTTAAAGAATGTTCACTTCATGGCAGGTAGAATCAAGCCTAGAAAATTAAGAACAGAAACAACAACATTTAATTGTCTTTGCACCTTTTCGGTAGCAGGACCATCCAATTTTACCAATCAAATGAAATTGGCTTATCAGAACCTTTTGATCTTCCATATCGAATAACAAAAAACTAAATCATGCCATAGATTTCTAATGCAGGTGTATTCATCAAGACTTGTTATTGTTGTCTACCAAGATCCTTGATTTTATAAAGCTAGACTATTTGCAGATCAGCTCCCATATTCTTGATATTTATAACCACGTCCCTGCCAAAATGGGCTATTTTTATCAACTAGCCGGGTTATTTACAGATAGACCCCCAAGGTTCCTGATATTTATAATACGGTCTTGACAAAAATCGGTCAATTTTGTCTTTTTTTTAATGGGATATTTTCCGTTTAGTCCTCCATTTTTATCAATTTCACAATTAGACCCCTATCAATGTTACAAAGAGATCCCTTATTCAGATTTTTAGATTTATAACAAGGTCCTGATCTTGCCGAACTTCAAATCTTATCCAAATTCTCTTTTTTAAACAATTGAGATACCTATAATATTATAAATAAATATTTTTTAGCCTCATTATTTAAGCTCATAAAGTTAGTTTTGAGAAATCTCGTTTCAGTTTTCAATTTTCATATTTACATTGATAATTATAAAACTAATTATTTCATAAATTTTTATAAATCTTTTTTTTACTTTACGTAACAAGTGTATCCACTTATTCTTGGCTCTCTCTCTCTCTCTCTCTTTATACTATATATGAAGTGCGAAGAGTACGGACAAAAATGGGTGAACCAAGGGCAATCTGGTGATTTAGGGTTTAGTTAATTTTTTATTTTCGTCCTTTTCTAGTATCTTTGCAGATTGACCTTTAGATTCTACATGTTTCACAACCAGACCCCTATATTTGTTATAAATAGGTCTCTTATAGTTATAACCATGGCTCTAAAAAAATTCAGCTAATTATGTCCTTATATGGGCTATTTGCAGATCCGCCCTCAGGTTTTACCAGTTTCACAATCAGATCTCGATGTAATAAAAATGTCTCCCATTCAGATTTTTAGATATATAATCAAATCCCTAGTCTCAAAACATGACTTCCCAGATTTTAAATTTCATGAAATTTCATTCAATTTTTTTTAGACCATTAAGATACCTATAAAATTATAAAATAAATATTTTAATATCATTTAATAAATACTAAAATCACAAATGAAATCGAATCATTTCATATCTATTTGAACCTATGCAGTTATTGATGACAAATCTTTATTGTGTTTTCAATTTTCATTTTTATATTTACAACCATATATTTCACATCTGATATTTCACGTTGATGATCAGAAAATTAATTATTTCATAAGTTTTCATAAATCCTTCTTGATTCCACGCAGCAAGTGTATTCACATGTTCTTGACTCTCTCTCTCCCTCTCCTCCTTCAATAGAGGATTTGAACTTTCAATAAAATGATTTATATCAGTTTATTGATTATTAGTGTCATAAAATTATTAAAAAATCATTTATTAAATATTATGGTTGCATTGATCATTCAATGAGAGAATAGAACACAATTTACCTAAATCGTGTAATGTTATGTTCATATACTTGTACTGTTATATCTTCTTCTTTTTTTAACAAATGGATTGCATAAATAACATCATGCAAACTGTTTCTTATTTCCTTAAACTAATTACACTTCACAATTAATTAAATTTGAAGTCACATGAATCAGTTGAATTACCTGCTAAAATTTTTTCTTTTGTATTAATGCATTCCTACCACCCTTTGAGGTATACTCTTTCCTTAGAAACTATTCATGCTAGAGTTTTTATTTCATTTGAATTTAATATTTATTAAAGTTTTTCAGTATTATAATGTGATCAACAATACACGCATATATTACACTAGTATATCTTAGTACACAGTGAAATGGTAACATAATAACACTACACTTATGTGCGGTCATCACTATTTAGATTTTTATTTTATTTTAAAAAATTGATTTTTACCCATTTCTGTGTTTATTTATTTTTTTCTTTGATTCTATTTTTTTAGGAATTGTTTTAATCATGTGTTTATGTAGTTTTCTTAAGAATTAAAAAAAAATTATTCAAAATCAAATTGAGACGTCAGATTCATCCACTCAGTGAACGGTCCAGATAGTTGGAACCCGAGCCCCTATTGAATTAAAAAAAAAAAAAAACCGCGCTTCCCCCCTCTCTCGCTCTCGCTCTCTCTCTTGTCTTCCTCCTCTGTCTCTCCCTCTCTCTCTCTCTCTCTCTCTCTCGCTTTTCCACCTCTGTCTCCCTCTCTCTCTCTATCGCTTGTCTTCCTCCTATGTCTCCCTCTCTCACATAAACAACGAATCAGGAAATCAAGAATCAGAAACACAGATTAGGGTTTCATTAAAGCTTCAAAGGAGACAAAAATGAAGGGGGAAGCTTCAAAGGGGGCAAAAATGGAGGGGAAACGTCAAGTCTCTGACTCTTACGAGTACGTATTTATGTTTAATACATGAATTACAAAATCTTGTTTTTCCAAGAATTGTTTGTTGAATAACTAATCTGGGTGGCCTTATATTGAAGAACAGATTCCTTGGGTTTCAATGTACTGTTTTGTGTTACAGAGAGAATGGTGAACAAGAGCCTCAACCAGAATGGCTTACAGAGCTTCTCAAACAGGTGAAAGACTTCAAGAAATGTGAACAGCACACACAATCCATTATGAACATCTTCTGTTTGGATTGCTGTATCACTATGTGCAAACAATGCAAAGAAAATCACAAGACTCACAAAAGCATAAAGGTTAATTCAGTTTCTTGATTGACACTATGTTTTATTTTTCTTACCCACAATTGATTTTATAGAATCCCTGCATTTGAATTAGATGCTGAGATACGCAAAGGAAAACTACATGAAGCTCATGGACTTGGATGAATTCTTCGAATGTGATGGAATTAAGGTGTGACCAAAACTGAAAATTAAATCTCTGTATATATTAAGCCTTGGTTCATCTCCTTTTATGTTTGTGCTTTCTCAGTATGCTCTTTAAATTGCAAGGTAAAGTTTTTTTTTTTTTTTTGTGACTGATTTGCTTTACACTTTACTTAATGTGTTTTTTGTTTAGATTCATTTTCAGGTGGAAGATAATCACAAGTCCCTGGGGGAACTCATCAAATACAAAACAGTCCAGCCACCTTCGGACAAAAAACTATCCGATTCTGAGTACGTTTTTTATGCATTTTTCATCATTGTTTTCTTTTCTTGAAATCTTGTTCTATAGTCTCAATTAAATATTTGAATAAGCATTATTGGTTGAATAACTATTCAGGATTGCATTTTTTTTGAGTTTCAGAAGCTCTGAGGGTGAAGTGTCCCAGGCTGAATATGCCGAATGGGTTCCAAAACTGGCTGAAGTGAAGATTCTCTCGCCTTGTGAACAACATTCCTGTGATATAACGCTCTATTGTTCAGAATGTTGTATTCCTCTGTGTGACCAATGCAAAAATAATCACGACGAGGACCATTTATGCATAAGGGTTAGTTTCTTGAATGTCCAGTACTCTCCTTAATTTCATTCTTTGGTGAACTATGTCAAGTTGCTTTTATTGAATTTTGTGTTTTGAACCAGATCCTGAATCTTAACGACAACATCGCGGTTGATCCCGTGGAATTAAAAGAGTTCGTCAATTGCGACGTGATTCAGGTGTGACCAAGACTTCAGCACTAAACACCTTGCATATATTAATCTTAGTTTTTCTCCTAAATAGTAATACAATTCATCTTCTTTTTGTGTTTTTGTAGACTCATTTGAGAAAAACTGAAAGAGTTATTTACATATCAAATTCTGCTGATATGCCTAAGAAGTCCAGGGAGCCTAAACATCGTTGCTTTCAATGTCGCGAATCTGTATCAAGGAACAAGATGTTCTGTAGTTTGGTTTGCATGGTAGTGTGGAAACAAAGAATTTTAACCATTATTGAATTGCCTTACCAGCTATTAATGTGTTCTGTTTGATTAATTTGTAGGTGAGATACAGGGAGGGTGATCAAACACCAAATGGGGAAGAAGTTGTGGCACCCAAGCTGAATGCGGTCTCCAATGAGGCTTCTGGTTCTGGTTCTGGCTAGTCTTCGCTGCTCCCAGATCTGCATCACATTTCAATTAATATCAAGTTCCTTGTTAAATTGTAGTGAATTAGATAAATTGTAATTAGGACCTCACACAATCTATAATCAATCCAGCTCACGGTAGCCTCTTCTGTGGGTTTAAAAAAAACTGAAGGCATTTAAATAAAGCCTACATTGTTTCTTTGATTCGAATCAGAAATTTGCAGATTCTTGTAAGAATATCTAATGGAGAAATTCAAATCATAATCATAAATTCAAATAAATAGTTCAAGGCATTTAAAGCTCCAGCATCAGGTCCAATTTGTAGCCTTGAATAAAACAAAAGCACAGCCATTCAATACTGAATCGATATAGGAAAATATTCTCAAAAGGAATCACACACTAAATTCTCACCATATATGCCATACTGGCGTAATCTATTTTTTTTCCCCTGACCTCCAACTCAACATTCTTTAGGACTCCGAACAGCTTCTTCACCGTGAACTATCACAATGGTAATAAATGACAGTATAACATATTGTGGTGTATAACTCCAACATTCCCTCTCAAAGGCTTTTACTGTGGTAGTGGCTTATACAGATATCTCAGCTCAATCTACCTTTAAATGAAGCAATTTAATGAATGGGGGTGAAGGGGGAAGGATTTTAATGAAAAGAGAAGTGGAAGAGGGATCAACTAAAGGATGAAAAAATTTAATGAATGCCTTGATCACTGCAACCTACCTTTAAGATGTACAATTTATTGGTGATACTATAACGTGAAGCAATTTACAGCAAAATTGAATTCCCAGTATATTGGATATAATACTTATTGATTCTCATTTCCTTTGCGCATCCTGAGGCCCCCGCTCACTATATGACTATTTGATCATGCTGCGACCTATTTCCGGTATGGACGACCCACCCCTCCTTCCTTGGAATTAAATAGAAAGCATGGAAGATGGACATTCAAAGATCTCTCATGTTCAGATTAACAAAAGATAATGAATAAATAAATAAATCTCCATACAGGATGGATATACAATTCCACCTCTGCATTTCAAGAAAACTGAGTGACACTGAAAATCTGCTGCTTATCAAGCTAGTCACTCCGGATGGAGATCTACACCACACTGAGAGGATCTGGCAGCCCGAGGCCAGGTGGCTCTTCGACCAGCTTCTATCAATTATGTTGGGAGATGATTCACAAGGACATGGTGGCAGCTGTTCAAGAATTTTTCAAATTCGGGGAATTGCATAAGCAGCTTAATCATGCCTTCATCCCTAAGTCCAACACTGCAGATTCTTTGGATCATTACAGCCCCATTTCCTCTGCAGTCCTATCTACAACTTGATCACCAAATACTGGCTTTGAGGCTCCAATAGAATCTGCCTAAATCAGTCTTAGTGAAACTGTTTTTATCAAAGGGAAGTTCAATTGGACATAGGTTATCATTACTCATGAGATGGTTACATCATAGCAATTTTGGCAGAAGACGAACCAGCATCAATAATGATCTAAAATGGTTTTTGTTTCCATTAGATGGACTTTCTTGTGAGTTGTTTTAAGAGACATGAACTTCAGCGCCTACATAGAATACATACGGCTCCTACATGGAATCAATAAATAAAAAAGCTTGCACTGAAACTCCCTCCTACTAAGTTATATCCTCAAGGCTTCTTCACATCTAGTGTAGATTAGATCCCATCTCAGCCTTGCTATTTGTTATATCAATGGAGACCTCCCACTTGAAAATTTTGAGTTTGCTCCTCTCTCAAATAAAAAAGAATGGAGTTTGCTCATAACAGAATTGGCCCCTTTATAGGGACTCTAGCATGATCATTCATCTTCTATTTGCTGATGGCCTACTCATCTTCCTGTACAGTTCAATGCGGCCAGCCAATTTTCAAGCGTATGGTCTGTCTGCACATAAACAATGCAAATCCATAAGTTCTTCAAGGTAGAAAACAGGACAATGAGCCGTCTTCTTGATGCTTTTGCATGGACAAGGGAAGGCTTCCTGTCAGATAACTTGGCCAGCCGTTGTTCTCTAGTTCTCTCAAGAAGACAAGCTCAGAAACAGAATTTTGATTACAAGGACACTTTCTTGCTGCTAGCATATTGGAGTTATTGAAGTCATACCATCTAGCTTCTAGGTGTATTTAACCACAGTCCTACTGCCTAAAAAGACAAGCAGCTTCCTCCAATGTGAACCTTGAATGAAACAGAAACTTCATCATGTAAGATGGGACCAGGTCTGCAGGCCTAAATCAGGTGGTTAGGGAGTTAAAAAATTGGTGTCTGGGATGTTGCAGCTGTGGGCTCCTTTGCATGCAATGCTGCAGTAAAAAGAAATATTTTATAGGTGCACTAGATCTATCAAGAGCCTCCTGAATATATGGACTAGTCTTACGAAGCCAGAAACTGGACCATAGATGTCACTGAGGGAAAGGGTCACAAAAAAATACAACATGAAACCTCTTTTCCAAGGACTTTCCAAATATGCCACTGTGAGCAAGGTTATTATGGATTGGTTCCCCTCTATATCCTAAGCTAGAAATTTATTCTGGAATGCTTAACATTCTTGAGGAATATGTTCCAAAACATGGAAGAACTGTAGAGTCTGGGGCTTGGACTTTAAGGTTTTCTTCAATTTTAGCCAAATATAGAAAGCATTCAAGCATCTACATATTTCATTTCTGAAAATATCATGGAAATGCTTGAAGCCTTTTAACTAAGAGATAATCAGCACTTAACAGTAATGTCTCTCCATTTTCATTTATATATATATATTTTTGCCATTCCCACTGTACCAACAACCCCCCCCCCCCCCCCCCAAACATCAAACCAAACGCGCGCGCACACACACAGGGCATGCATGTGTGCACAAACAACTACACCTCAGGGCCAGTTAATGGATTGGTTTAAGCACAGGCACAACCTTGTTAATGCTGTGGGATTGTATATTAACAGTTTAACGCATAGAGATGCACATAACCCATCTACCCTCCAGCAGAACTTCTGTGACAATTGCCACCTCTACTGGAGATGACGATCTACAGTGTGAATGTGTACACTTTCAATACTATGAAACTTTAATAGTGAAAGCTTGCACATGATGCAATCCCTACTACAGTTTTGAACTGGTAAATTCTGTTTTGACCGGGGTTATGATCCAGTGCCATGTTTAGCCTCATGGCCGCAAATCAATTTCTTGCAGCACATGCGTGAAACTCCGCAGGTTGAAGTTCCCAATGCGCATGATACAGTGTCTAGAAATTCGCTTTGGCATCCGATTAGCTATACTCTTTGCAGGTAATCTGTGTATTTCTCTTTTAAAACCATCTTTTTATTCTATATAGAAAGGCAATTTCAATGCCCCTAATGGCAAGTAAGTGGACATGTCATAATAAATAGTGTTGACCTTAACCTTCCTGGACTATTTAAAGATATCAACCACATATTCTAATGTGTGGTTTCAGTTATAAAAAAAAAAAAAGGTTTTAACAAATATTAGTAGCTAAGGTAGAATTGGTTGTATATTACCCAGGTTAATTTCTTCATGTTATGTGAAAATAAAACGAGAACATGGAGACTCTCTGAAAATAAGCATGCCTCAACAAATTTCCCACAATGGACAATCTAACCCTCAAAGGGCTATCCAACAATCTTATAAGTAGTTACAGGGCCTGAAATAGAGACCATCCAAGGCAGAATTGCTTTCATACAGCACCAAAAAAGGGTGTGTCAAACACTGTGCATCAGTGTGAGTGCCACTATATGTACCGCCTCCACCACACACACATCAAGGCATACGGATAACATGCAAGATGAGTACGAACAGCCACATTGCCGCGCGGACAAGGAGCGGCACCTCCGCCGAGATGATCCATGGGCGCACCGCGACCGACCAGACCGCCACCGATGCCGCAAATGGAGTCACCAGAGATATAGAGCAAACGTCAGGATCACAGCTGATCCGAAGAACCAAACCACCGCGACAGCACCCCCTGGGCGCGACAACCTCCTCTACCCTGTACGGACACATGGACCAAGTTCAATATATATAATTACGACTTACGAGCGTTGATAGTACATGAGGTTTTATTATAACTGAGATAATCTTGATAATAAAAAAAATTAATTTTATAAACTACCAAATAACTACGCTATATGTTGGATTTAATTTATATAACAATATGTACATCATTATGAGTGTGTATGATTTAAAAAAAAATGTTGTGAATTGCGATTGGAGCTGTGGTGTGTGTGTTTGGGGATGTGAGAGAGAACACATTTTTGTTGGGAGCTCAGTTTGGCTTATGTTGCTCTCCCTCTCACGCACAGAATGGCATGTGTTGGTTTTTTTTGGGGTTTCCTTTCCTGGGTGATGGTGAATTTTTTTTGGGAGTGTTAATTAAGTTTTGCAGGGAGAAACATGGACTTTTGTTTGAAATTCGGCTCAGAGTTGGGAGCCACATTTTTCTTAGATACCGTGGCTCTAGACCCTCCCATGCCAGAAGCCCCATTGGTCACATTCGGCTCGAGTACCGTGTTCGTAGCAGAGATTAACAGAGGCCTCTGTCTGGTAATGCCACTGCGACTACCACTGCAATCAATGAGGCCACGAGGACTAGAAGCCTCATTGTCCGATGACGGCTGGACTCTCTTATACTTGATGAGTTCCCCCAGGGACTTACTATTATCTTCCACCTGAAAATGAATCAAAGCAGAAAACACATTTAACAGTAAGTAAAGTGTAAGCCAAATCACTTAGACACACAAAAACATTACCTTGCACAAGAACGAGCAGTATTGTTTGAGGCTGTCATAATATTATCTCACAATGGCGGCAATTTTTTTATTACTCGGATACAATTCAAAAGGATCTTTAGCGATGGTCGTTATGTGTACAACTTCTTGTTGTTTCTTCATATCTGATTGAGAAAACACAAACACAAACACAAAAGGAGATGAACCAAGGGCTTAATATATACAGAGATTTCATTTTCATTCTTGGTCACACCTTAATTCCACCACATTCGAAGAATTCATCCAAGTTCACGAGCTTGACGTAGTTTTCATTAGCGTATCACAGCATCTAATTCAAATGCAGGGATTCTATAAGATAAGTTGTGGGTAAGAAAAATAAAACATAGTTTGGCAATCAAGAAACTGAATTAACCTTTATGTTTTTGTGAGGCTTGTGAATTTCTTCACATTTTTTGCAAAAAGTGATACAACAATCCAAGCAGAAGATGTTCATATGGATTGTGGGTGTAGTTCACATTTATTGAAGTCATCCTTCTGTTCGAGAAGCTTTTTAAGCCATTCTGGGCGAGGCTCTTGTTCACCATCCTCTCAGGAACACAAAATAGTACATTGAAACACAAATAATCTGTTCTTTAATATGAGGCCACCCAGATTAGTTATTCAACAAACAATTCTTGAAAATACAAGATTTCGTAATTTTTTTTTCATGGATTAAACACAGATGATGCAAGAATGGACCTATTATGAGATGTTTTAAAATGGGTTGTCTGAATATCAACAGAACACGATTAAGGACAGAGTTTAAGTTCTAATTTTTTTTCAAGTGGGTTCTCTCTAAAATTATAAAGATTTCTAAAAGAAAGGACATCACTGTTAGTTATTCAATCCATGAATGCATAAACAACAAACTATTCTTGAAAATACAAGATTTCGTAATTTATTTCCTATGGATTAAACAGAGATGATGCAACAATGTACCTATTATGAGATGCTTTAAAATGGGTTGTCTGAATATCAACCTAACATGATAAAACGCATACTCAAAAAACTCGGATATTTTACTTTTCCCACTCATTTTTGCCTCCTGTGAGGTTTAAAATCTAATATTAAATCTAAGTCTAAATGAAATCACTAAAATAACCACTAATAACAAAAAAAATTTATACTTTCTATCTATTTTAGAGGCACCGCTTGGATTTTGATATTCAACTGCTTGGACACATCACTGAAAATTGTTGATGGCCCTCGAAATTGCACCCATATGACAATAGAGAGATTTCGATGTTTGAGTTATATTGCAATAGTCAGGTCTACAGTTTAAAATACAACTGAAACATGGTTCAATAACTTATCCTTTTTTTGATTGCTACCCATTATAGGGTATTGAGAAACCTCAAGCCTTGCTTTGCATAAGACTCGATCTTCATCTACTGTGAATGCTTTTCCACGAATAGGCAATCTAGCATTGGTGTTCAAATCTGAAGACATTTCTACTAAAAGAGTAAATGTTGGAGGTTGAAACTATGTAAAGAGCAGTGATTTTGATAGAGAGAAAATGATCTATTTATAACCTACAAAGTTGGATTGTATTGTGTGTATAAAAAAGATAAGAATCCAATGTCATTGGATATGATTGGATAGACATATATTGTCCCATCATCATTGGATTCTTTCATAGCTTGAAAGGATAAACATCCAATGCTATGAGACATGACAATACATAGATGCTTCCACCAACATTGGATTCTTTTACATAAAGGAAGGATAAACATCCAAAGCTACGAGACATAATAATACAAAGATGTCTTATCCCTTCAGGTCAGACAATTGGATTAGATACAAGTCCACTTCCAACTTTACATACATATATTAATTTTTTATATATCTAAATATAGAGTTAATATAATTTGGTATTTGCATTAAAATTAGATATAAATGTCAATAAACAATAAAGATGAAAGAGACAAATGATAGAATGAGAATTTTAACAAATCAAAATAGTGATTTGAAGACCCACATAATTTTTTTTTGAAGATCCACCATTGGAGTCGATGGGTTTTCAAAATACCAAAATCTTCAAATTGAAGACCCTATTAGAGTTTAAGTGTATTCAAAAGTCCAAAGGCCATGTTTGTTGCAGCTTAAATTTATAGATTATAGATTATAACTTATAAATTATAGATGATAACTTGTCTAATTATAACTTTTCTGATAAGTTATAGACAATTTTGTTGTAACTGTTTAAAAATAATAAATAAGTATTGTTGATATTTGTTTAATAAGTTGTAAAATAGCTTTTTACTGTATAATTGTAAAAAATACCCCTAAATTGTAGAAGTAAAAAATTGATTTATGTTTCATAAAATAAGTTGATTTTTACACATAAAATTAATTTTATAAATATGTAAAAGAAAATCAAATTAACATAAGTAATATTTCAAAATCATACAATATTTTTCAAATATTACATTTTATAATTTTAATAAATTAAGTGACAAATGGAATTATAAAAAAAAATTGATAATGTATTTTTTTTGTAATAGTAAAAAAATTTAGAAAAAAGTGGTTTAGTGATTTTTAGTGTAATAGTAAAAAAATAAATACATATATTATTAGTAAAAATGATTAAGGGTATGAATGTCCAAAAGAAAAAATTTAATGTATTTTATAAGTTATAATATCAAAAGCATCATTTTCTCAGCTTAGAGATTATGATTTTTTTAAACTGTTTTAACTTAAACAAGTTCCAATAAGTTTAAAAGCTGAATGAGATTTACAATTGGTTTCAAAAACTTAAACATCTATATCAGCATTGGTGTTCTGTTTGTCTGTCAAGCCTCATTAATGATTGCATTCAGCTCGACTATCGCATCACCATCTTTATCAGTGTTGGGGCTCTGTCGGACGATGCAAACGTCGTTGGAAGCCACATTTTGCTCAAACACCGCAATGACGTCCTTACCATCTCTATCGGCATTGGCCCTCTGTCCGTCACTGAATCAGAAGCCTCACTAGTGATCACATTTAGCTCGGTTGCAGGGACTTCGACTACCGCCTCGCCATATTTATTAATGTCGAAGCTATATCGGCCGATGCAATTGTAGTTGGTAGCCACATTTAGCCTGGGTTCCACAAAGACACCCCCTCCATCTTTATCAGCCTTTGGACTTTGTCTGTGGATGTCCATCGCTGAATCAGAATCCTCATTACTAATCACATTCAGCTCCGTTGCAGTGGTGTCGGAACTAGAAGACTCGATTACGATCACATCAGGTTCAGGTACTTCAACTAACGCCTCACCATCTTCATCAGAGTTGGAAGCCACATTTTGCTTAAATACCACGGCTATAGCCCCACCCATGCCAGAAGCCCCTTTGGTCACATTCGGCTTGAGTACCGTGTTCGTAGCAGAGATTAATAGAGGCCTCTGTTTGGTGATGCCACTGCGACTACCACTGCGATCAATGAGGTCGCGAGGACTAGAAGCCTCATTGTCTGAAGGCGGCTGGACTCTCTCATACTTGATGAGTTCCCCCAAAAACTTACTATTATCTTCCACCTGAAAATGAATCAAAACAGAAAACACATTTAACAGTAAGTAAAGTGTAAGCCAAATCAGTTAGACACACAAAAAAAAAACTTTACCTTGCACAAGAACGAGCAGTATTGTTTGTGAGGCTGTTGTAATATTATCTCACAATGGCGGCAAATTTTTTTATAACTCGGATACAATTCAAAAGGATCTTTAGCGATGGTCGTTGTGTGTACAACTTCTTGTTGTTTCTTCCTATCAGACTGAGAAAACACAAACACAAACATAAACACAGAAGGAGATGAACCAACAATGGCTTAATATATACAGAGATTTCATTTTCAGTCTTGGTCACACCTTAATTCCATCACATTCAAAGAATTCATCCAAGTTCACGAGCTTGACGTAGTTTTCATTAGCGTATCGCAACATCTAATTCAAATGCAGGGATTCTATAAAATCAATTGTGGGTAAGAAAAATAAAACATTAGTTTGGCAATCAAGAAACTGAATTAACCTTTATGTTTTTGTGAGACTTGTGAATTTCTTCGCATTTTTTGCAAAAAGTGATACAACAATCCAAACAGATGTTCATTTTGGATTGTGGGTGTAGTTCAATTTATTGAAGTCATTCTTCTGTTTTAAAAGCTTTTTAAGCCATTCTGGGCGAGGCTCTTGTTCACCATCCTCTCTGGAACACAAAACAATACATTGAAACACAAATAATCTGTTCTTTAATATGAGGCCACCCAGATTAGTTACGGGTGACACTATTTGAGCCATTCAAAATTGTAAGTAAGTCTTTCTTAAATAGAATTTGTTGTCAAATATCCATTTATAATTTTCTAATAAGTACACCCCCCAATATGTAAGCCCACCCAATTTTTTTGACAAAATATTTTGTTAAGATTATTTTAATAAGCATAACCCCATCTCATCTAATTTTATTTATATATATATTTATTTATAAAAAAGGCGAATGATACTTGTGCATCAATGTGGCCTCAATTATGGACATCAATGTATGCTCAAATTGAAATTGAATAGATATATATAAATGTGGATTTCAATTTTTTTTTGGTATATGGTCGATGTAAATTTTTTTAGAGATTTTTTCATATATACCACTGTTAAAACTTAATATTATGAAAATACCCCTATTAAATTTGACAGTGCAAAAATACCCCTCGAAAACCTTTAAATTGTGCAACCGTGCCCCTAGGTTGAAATTCCGTTAACTCTGCCCAATTTTCATTGTTTGCTCAACATTAGTGGACTAAAAATTACTCTTTTACCTTTTTTGTAGTCGATTTTAACATCTCAAACACCCATTCTTCAAAACCTCTCTCTTCTTCTTCTTCTTCTCTACCATTTCATCCCTCTCCAAAACCTCTTAAACACATTGTATATTCATTTCTCATTAAATCTCTCATCCTCGTTTTTTCAAAAGGTCCAACAATGAACATCTCTTCACAAATCCCTTATCCTCTTCTTTCCAAAAGGTTCAAATGGGGGCTAGGGTTGTGATGAAGTAGAGTTAGTTTTTCTTTCTTTACATTAGTTATGGTATTTAAGTCATTTCTTATGTTAGGTTATGGTTTCTAACCATAGGTAAACTAGGGTTCTTAACGGCGTTGGCGATAGGGGCACAGTTGCACAACTTAAAAGTTTTCGAGAGGTATTTTTGCACTGTGTGATTTAACAGGGGTATTTTCACAATATTGAGTTTTAACAGGGG
Source organism: Acorus calamus (assembly GCA_030737845.1). NCBI lineage: Eukaryota > Viridiplantae > Streptophyta > Magnoliopsida > Acorales > Acoraceae > Acorus > Acorus calamus. The sequence continues at coordinate 32,406,745 of CM060858.1, read as the reverse complement.
CATATATGTAAAAATCATATTTTTTTTTTATAATTTTTTATTTCAATTTTCACCAAAAAATTAAAAAAATATATATGTTTGATTGGCTAAATATTACTAAAAAAATCCATTTTTGTATGTGGATGAAAACTATTTTCTTATTGTGTCGAATTGATCTTTTATGCATGAAATTTTTTTTTTTTCGTATTGAATATTATCTCTATGAATTCTATTTTATAATTTCAGGGATTTGATTTTAAAAAAAATTTAATATTACATATTTCAAAATATAATGAATCACATACTCTATATAAATAAATGTCAAATGTGAAACATTGGTATTGAATATCACTTTTCATAGTTTAATTTGTTTTTCTCTCAATATCTAAATGTAACATTTGATATTGTTACATTTTTTAAAGGGTAGTTTGTTTGATAAAATTGCTACATTGTTGACAATATAAATAGTCATTTTTTAAATCTGTGTTATTTTTGTTACATTCGTAAATGTAACAGTCAACTACATGTAAATTTTTTGACCAAAAAAAAAATTGTAACAGTCAACTAATTTTTTAAATCTGTATTATTTTTGTTACATTCGTAAATGTAACAGTAGCTGTTTAAAAGATTTTGATAAAAAAAATAATTTAGGTAAATTATGGTGTAATTTAGGTAAGATCTGGGTGTAATTGAAATTGAAAATTGAGTTACTAGATAAGGATTTCAAAATTCAAATATTGAAATACATAAATTTTCGTGTAAATATGAAAAATTAGTAACTTATTAGAGGAAAAGGGGGATTTGGGTTAATAGGAGATATTTTTAGTGAAGGGCAGATTTGTATTTACCGTTTTATCCTTTTTGAATAGTCAACAAGCCAACTAATGAGATGATGGGCTTATATTTTGAGGCCTAAGTATGCACATTAATGAAACATAAAGAAAACAAAATCATGACTCTTTTAAAAAAACTAATACAAAGTGATGAAACATAAAGAAAACAAAATCAACTTTCAATCAAATTTAAATCGATGTGGGATGCACATTAATGAAATAAAGATTTTTTAAAGAAAATTAATGAAACAAAATATGGAAAATTAGTTTTTTTTCCTTTGATTTGGGCCCTAAATGAGGTGGGGTTCCAACGATCTGGACCGTTCATTGAGTGGATCAATCTCAATTTGATTTGGAATAATTTTTAAATTAATTTTTAGAAAACTATATAAACATATCCCAATTAAAACAATTCCTAAAATAATAGGGGGGGGGGGGGGGGCACAGTTATTATTATAAAAATCAATAGGAACTCTGTTTGACGGGCTCGGGTTCCAACGATCTGGACCGTTCATTGAGTGGATCGATCTCAATTTGATTTGGAATAATTTTTAAATTAATTCTTAGAAAACTATAGAAACATATCCCGATTAAAACAATTCCTAAAAAAATAGAATCAAAGAAAAAAATAAATAAACACAGAAATGGGTAAGGATTAAAAATCAAATAAATTTTTAAGATGGTGTTATCATCTTACACTGTGTGTGTATTAAGATATCAAGATATGTATTAAGATATGTAAAATGTTAAATATATTATAATGGTTGTTTGTGAGTGAAACAATGGTTTCCAATGTGGAAGCTCACAGGGCCTCCAAAATTCAAAGGAAATTCTCCTCATATGTGGAGACTTCCAATCTTTGTTTTTCACAAAATTTAAACCCATTTTTCAAAAAAACTAGTAAGTGATAGTTAAACCTCCTAATGTTTAAGGACATGAGAAACAGAATTGGAGAGATGCACAAAGAACAAATCCTCCATATAATTGAAGTCCGTAATCTCATTGTCATGCAAAAAGAAGGTACAATGTCCCAATTTTGTGTTCAATTTTCCATCACTTGTGGGATTGTTATAGCAATTTGAATCAGAGTATCGATCAGAGGTTCAAAACATGTGACTACACTTCAAATAGGGGTTAAAAATGTGAATCCCTTTTGCGATTAAGAGAGGATTGATCAGAACTAGAAGCCTTGTTGGGCATCGCATTCAAATCGGGTAGCATTACAGCCTTCCCTCTATCTTCAACATTGCTCAACGGTGGCTGAACATTAGTCCGACTGGCCTTCTTCCTAATCTCCTCCAGGTGCTGAAAAGAATAACATAACAAAAATGAATCAAAAACCAATCTCTTTCAGTGTTGAAATTTGATGTTTCATTCTTTACCTTACAACCCAAAGAACAGAATATTCTGTCTTGTTGTATGATATCACCACACTTAATGCAACCATTTCCAGACTCCACTAATGATTCAATATCATTTTTGGTGGTCATTATCTGTACTGACTTGGCTCTGTAATACATGTAATCCTGAGAAAACACCAACAGTAAAGAAGATGAATCATGTTATGATTTAGAGAATCATAGTTTAAAATATCTACTAAGGTTACCTGGATACCATCACAATTGTATAAATTCTGTATGTCCATGAGCCTGACCACGCATCTGCCATAGTCGTGCTGGATCTGATTCACATACAGAATTCAATAACAAATCAATTGGTCACATATTTACCATGAAAAAGCGAAAAAGAAGAGAATTTAAAACTCAAGAAAAACTTTTATGATTTTGTGAGGCCTGTGAATTGTTTTGCATCGATCGCATAATGGGATACAACACACCAGACAAAAGAAGCTGACTTTCAAGTGTGAGTGATGTTTACAATCCTCAAAGAAATCCTCTGCGAGAAGTGCTTCAAGCCATTCTGGGTCAACTTCCTCCATTTTTACTGCCCAATACAAAACAGTTTAAATTAAAATACATTCATTGGATAACATTGAAACACAGGTATCCATAAAGAACCAGACTTCAATCTGTCTTTATATGAATTGGAATGGTATCATAGCTTAAATGGGATGTTTGATTATAATCTGTTTCTTCTTGAAACTACAAATACTTTCTTGAAGTGATGCAAGAACAGACCAATTATAGGATTTTTAAAAAAATGGGTTCTTTGAGTACAAACAGAAAATGATATAATGTCAGAGTTTAATATAAGTACAGGACTTCCTATAAGAATACAAATTAAAATGAAGAATGCAAAAACAGGTACTTGGAAGACTCTGAAGCTTTAATGAAATCCCAATATCGAATTCTGATTCTGATTTCTTGATTTGTTTGTGCTGAGTGAGAGAGAGAGAGAGAAGAAGCGCGGGTTCTTTTAAAGTTGAATCAAACGAGTTTCACAACTATTAATACTCGATTGTTGATGATGGACACGGGGTTTCAACGATCTGGACCGTCCAATCTGTAGATTCTCATCACCCCAAAAAATTGGACCATGTATAATCATCAGTCTGTAGGAAAGTCCATCGATTTGATTATATAAACTGAAGTTGAGAGATTTTGTAATCAAAATATCTGAATGTAGTGAATTGTTGTCTGTTCTCCTAGATGAATGTAAGTAAATTCTTGTGTGATTTTGTTTTCGTTATTGTTATATCAGTGTTGAGATCTGATCTTAAAAACGTCTATGTCAACAAGTATGCATGCTATTGTTGTGGTTTGATAAAAAAAGTCCATGACCCTATCTAATCATAATCTAGATTATATCATATCATAGTGTAGAAACCATGCGTTCATTTTATTTTTAAAAATATTAACCCTAGCATATTCCGTGGGATTATAGCAAACCGGCGAAGGTAGCCTTCTCAGCTTGACCGTAAGATTAGTCATAAGGGTTCTTCTAATATCAAAATTAAAAAAAAAACATTAACATTTTAGCTGTTTTATTTTAAGCGTTATTACACACAATCCATTTTGCACCCCCGTCTACATCCCCATACACATACACTATGATAGCGTAGAGGATTATATGATAGTGTATAAAGTAAATTTTTATATTTTTCAAAAGGAAAAATATAATTTTGTATCTCAGTACATACTTAATTTCATAAAAAAATATGACTTCAATGAAAGATTATAAATTTCTTTTTCAAAAAAAAAAGGGTGGGACATATCATTTTCCTTTATTTTTATCTAAGCAAACAGTCCATATTTGAATATGGATTTGGGTATTCGACAAGAAATACAGGTATGGATTCCAATACGGGTATATTCCCATTGTGCCGCTTAATCTGATGTTCCCTTTTGGTTATTGAGCTTCACTAATCAAACGGTTGTCAGGATAAATTGAAAATGATGGTCTCCTAATCACTAATCATTGCGTGACCTCTCTCTTAATCACATGCGGTGACAAGAAATCAAAATCCAATACGCAGACATATAAAAAGCAAGCCATATGTAGTCTTTCATCAAAATCAGGAGTCAATTTCGTAATTTTTTTTTATCAGATTCTTCTCAGGTGAAGTTTCCCGGTTTCCATTCATGCAACAGTGAATTCAATATTTTCTTCTTCTCTTTCTTGTAATTATGAATGCGTTTGAGTTTCTATTTCATCCCATGTGTCCTTTGTTAAACCCATATGTTGAATCTTTCAAGAAAGTAAAAAAATCCAATTCTGTGGACTTCAATCTTGAAAAGAACTGCTTCGAGACAGGCCCGGAAAGGGGGCCTAAGGCAAATTTTTTATTTGGGACCCTAATATATTTATATAAAAATTATTAGTGAATAATTAGATAATTTTAAAAATAAAATAAAATAAATTCTCAAAATTTTTGACAACTAATCATATCCTTTTAATTTTTTTTTTCACTTATCCTGAGTCCTGACACTACAAGAAAAAGTATTATTTGCGACGGGTTAAAACCGTCGCAAATAGTCTCCATAACCGTCGCAAATAGCCTTTTGCGACGGTTATGTGACGGTTTGGGCTCCGTCGTATCAAACGGTGTCGCAAAAGATTAGCTGCAGTTTTTTGCCGTTGTGAATACCTTTTATAGCGGTTTTCTACCGTCGCAAATAACCCGTCGCAAAAACTTATTTTTTTGCTTTAGTTGTGTAAGCTTCATGTTTTGCGACGGATAAGCTAGCTGTCATAAAAAATATTTTTTTATTTTAGATTTTAGAAAATTTGTAATATATGTATTCACAGAAAGACCTGCAGTAGATCCACATGATCAAAAATAAAAATAAATATTTTGCTAGGCCTGTAAAGCAACAAATATCTTCAGTATAGTATAAACATCAAGTTATGTTTACATTCAAAATGGGGTTATAATATATAATATAAACATCAAATCATGTCTACATCCAAAATATAAATATCTCCCATTTGTTCCCAAAATGAACCTTGCTTGAATGAGATTGAGCGAAGTTGACTCTCTTCCGTAATAGTCATTCATGTCAATATGCAAAACCTGTTCTACATAGTAGAAAATAAGTGAACAAAACCTGTTATACTATAAAACAACTACATGAAAATCATAGTCACTCTTTAATATGGATTCGAGTGTGTTCCTCAAAGCTGCGGGTCTCCATAATATTAGATGGTCTCAAGTCTCTAGTTCTATATATAAACCATTCATGAAAATAAATCCAGTGTAGTCTTTGAAAAATTGTTGTCAACATTTTTTTATATCAGAAGAAAAAGCACTTGCATGCATTTCTATCAGAGACTGTTACTGTTAACAATACAAAAGCATTTACTCTCTCAAACAGTTCCACTTTAATGATAAAACAGCAGCAAGAGAACGAAATGAAGTGAGATGTTGTTATACTGACATTCAAAGGTATGTACCATAAATTGAAAGATGGAAATTTTATCAAATAATCAGTTTCATCTAAATGGAACTCTTTTAATCCAAAAACATAATACTTCAAAATCACATTATAACTCAGCTACCAATAAAGTATATGATTTCTGTACATTAACATAACAAGGTACAAAACAAAATTAAAATAGGAGCATCCTTAAAAATTCATGATAATCGTAATAAGTTACAAACAATAACCAAATGTTTAATTATGGACTAAAAGACTGATTGCTTTGCTAAGACTTCCCCAATCTACTCCTTGACAAGTTTGACTCCAAAGGACAAGGATAATAATACAAACCTCTGGAATTGACTGTTGAAATACTGATTCTACAGTAACTACCATAGCATGAATGAAGTCATCGACCGCCTCCTGTTCCAATTGCAGTAAATCCTGTAACTGTGGGATACGAATTAACCTGTAGAAGTAATAACAGCACCACCATATTTCTGTTAGTATTTCAGTAACATTGAAGTTTTCATAAGTAATAACAAGCATCTTCAGTTGCTTCAGATAATAATCTTTCAAGATAGGGACAAAGCCACGCTGTGGGGAGTGTGGACATTTGTTCTCACAGTTTATAAAAATTCCAATGTAACTGCACATGATAGAATACTGCCAAACTTCCAAATAGATGATCGATCGATCAATAGATCAATAAGAGACGACTTGGAGACCGAATTTGAAATCTCTTGCCAACTTTCTAGGATGATATGAAACTAGATAGGCACAAAATCCCATATGTTAACTCTCTAGACAAAAGCAATTCTATTTAGCATGTCATTATACAAGAAAAACTTACTATCTCAAAATCTTTACAATGCTAACTTAGCCGATCAAGGAGATTGTGGACGATGCGAACTACATGCATCGGGAACCTACAAACAAATTTATCATCTATTATAATATTTATAAATAATAACAAATACATAGTGGTATATGTAATACTTTACCTGTCCACTAGTAGAAGGATTTGTTATCGCCACACGTGGACACTCCATGTGAGCTCGTACCGTTACTAATACAGCAGTTTGCAACTCGCTATGCATCTCTTCTCTTAATTGATTACGGGCCTCCTCTCGAATCTCATCTCGAATCTCCTCTTGAATATCCTCTCAAATCTCCTTACGAATATCCTCTCGAATCTCCTTATCATCTCGAATCTCCTTACGAATATCCTCTCGAATCTCCTTACGAATCTCCTCACGCATCCTATCCTATAATTCTTGAGAAGGCCTCGATGATATATGTGGTCGACCAAATATGTTTGTCGGGGAGGGACCAAAACCAAATGTTCATACACGACCATGTCCATCGTGTCCCATCACTGAAGTGAAAACTCTCTCTCGAACAGCTTGCGTTTGTTCAAGCTCTAGCACATCAGAGAGTCGATGTTCCATCTGAGACTGCAAAACATATTTAAATACATTGTGTTACAATTATGAGTATAAAAAAACTACAATTTGAATAACATATTTTGTTACAAGATAGAGATTTCCTAATATACACTTACAATGACCTTCGCTGTTTCTTCATCAGGTGCACGACCACTCTTGTCCTGACGTGATTTTATGAACACACTCATGCGATCTGTAGCCTCCCCTTTGCTGGCCAACTATTGCAAGGATATAAAATACACAATTAACTAATTTAAATATCTATAGTAATAAATTATTAAGTAAACTTACAAATTACCTCCCTACGTAGCTCTGCAAATGATGTCCTTCCAGTCCTATGGAGCAAGCCTTGTTGTTCACGATTTCTTTTATTTTTATCCGCTAACACCTAAAATAGAAGTAAAAAATTGTCATGTGCATCAATTAATCAATTTGAAAAAAAATAAAGATGATGTAATAAAAGTGCATAAGGCAGCTTCCTCAGATCCCTAATACTGAACCAATGTATTCCACTGATTGGATTCTACCCTGGGTGGAACATTCTTTATTCTCTCTTCATTCGTCTTATATGCGTTAAAGTATTTACAACGTCCTTTCCAATCTTTCCAATATTTTTCCACAGACCGCAAATAATTGTCCTTATATTCAGCTGGAGCAGTAGTATTATCCTACAATGATAATTCAATATATAAATTAGTTATACATCGACATCTCTCCAAATAAATTCATTAGAAAAATATACATAACATAAACTTATACCTCGACATCTCTCCAAATATCATCTAATATATCTTCTGGCATATCGCTCCATGATACATACGTCAAAGGTACTCTATGGCTATCCCGGGCTATATAGCCAAGTTGGGATGTCAACTTTGTCGCGTTTAGACTAATCGGTTGCATCATCTCGTTAAAGTTTACATGTAGCTTCTTCCCCGTACCCCATATGGACAGAGATCGAGCTGAACATCGATCTTTCTTGCTGTTGCTTGTGCCACACATGCTAGCTCCTTATGTATAGTATTAAAATGCAAATTGATTTTAGAGACAATACACAAAAAATTAAAGCAGAAATGTAATAGGATTAAGCGTAAAACCTGAATCATTTGAAAGTGGTGTAGAAACGGTGGCCTGTGAAGCAGCTTGAGACGATTGTCTATGGGACTGGGACAGACGCTCTGAACGAGATTGTCTATAAGGTGGAAGATGTAAAGAAGGTTGTGAGTGCGGGCGTGACTGTGGCTCGGACGTAGAATGCAACCTCTTAGACATAGATATACCACGTCATCTCTTTCTCATCATCATTCACCTGTTAAAAAAAAATTATATAAGTGAAAACATACATTATTTAAAAAAAATTAAATCTAGTCAAATGTCATCACATTTAGTATATAAGTGAAAACATACATTATTTAGAAAAATTAAATGTAGTCAAATGTCATCACATTCAGCCATCTCAACGTCATCTTCGCCAACAACATCAATTGTTGTTCCATCCATTCCTTGTCTCACCCAAGCAACATCCTCAATACAAACAATTGCGGTTTCATCTAATTGTTGAGTACTAAATGGCTCAACTTGAGGGACCACTCTCACATTGGAAGAAAAATCTTTTGAATACATATCAAACAAATCTCTACTTGTTACCTTCACAACAACATGCCAATTCGGTTCCATGGGGTCTTGCACATACCATACTTGCTCAGCTTGGGATGCTAATATAAAAGGTTAATTGATTATTCGATTATCCTTATATAAAAAATTATTGAAATTCACCAATGTAAATTTAAACTCGTCTTCCTTCAACCCCACTTGATTATTAATCAAATTACACTTGAACATGACAAATTTTATTTCATTGGTGTATCGAATCTCAATGATATCTGTCAACTCCCCATAGAAGGTAACTTCTCCCCTACGAGGGTTATTGTCCTTTCGACTTGCATAACTCATTGTATCCGCATTAAGCATAACTCCACTATTCTGGGTGGTTCTACTTTTGTCATTGCTCTTCGTGTGAAATCGAAAACAATTGATTATATATCCCTTGAATCTTCTTGCAGAATGGTGAGGACCTTTAGCGAAGCATTTGATTTCATTCGTCACATTCATATTTGTTGTCCTTTGCAAAATTTCAATCTACAATTGTAACCGTTAATTAGTTCAAAATTGTTATATACGCGGTAAAATTAGACAATCTAAAAGATATACTTACATGTTCCTTGAACCATGTGTGAAATGTTTCATTGTGAATAAGGCAAATCCGATGATCTCCTTCACGAGGCATTTGCCTTTTAAGGAATGCAAGGTGTTCTCTATAATGAATAAAAGGAACATTCAATTCAATATATCAAATAGCAATATTGATTTGATTTTGGATAAAATTTGACTTACTCTCGATATGGTGTAATTGCATCATTGTTGACTAGCACATATCGATGAGTCTGGATGTATGTCACATCATCAAGCTCAAATTGATCTATTTTTCCTAAAGCACGACCCAATATGTTACCGCCATCATCATTCTGGGTTGGTCGATTGGATTTGGATTCGACATCAATCAAATACCTCCCGCAAAAGTTCATGCATTCTTCCATCAAGTATCCTTTAGCAATTGAGCCTTCTGGGTGAGCTCGATTTCTTACATATTGCTTTAATGTGAATAGATACCTATAAGTGGAAGCATGAGAATTACTTCAAAGATAGATATAATTAATCGCATGTATATATATATGTTGTCAAATATACAAACCTCTCAATGGGATACATCCACCGAAATTGTACAGCACCAGCAACCATTGCTTCTTCAGCCAAATGAATAGGCAAATGCTCCATTATATTAAAAAAGGCAGGTGGAAAGATCTTCTCAAGATGGAAAAGAGTGATCGCAACTTGATCTTGGATATTTTGCAAGTCAGTTACGCGATTCACTTTTGAGCATAGCATCCTAAAGAAATTGCTTAATTCAATCAAGCCTCCTACCACATTCTTCGGCAATGCCCTCCGAACGTCTAGTGGAAGTAATTGTTGCATTAAGATATGATTATCATGGCTCTTGAGACCTTAAATACTTCGCTCTTTCAAATGCACACATTGTGAAATATTGGATGCATAGCCATCTGGAACCTTAACATGCTTCAACACATAACAAAATAGATCTTTGTCATATTTACTCATGTTAAAGCACGAAGGAGGCAAGTATATCTTCCCATTCCCTCGTGGTTGAGGGTGAAGTGGTTTTCGAATACCCATGTCCTCCAAGTCACGCCGAGCCTTCAGATTATCCTTTGTTTTCCTTACAGTTCCCAACAATGTATAAAGTATGTTGTCACATACATTCTTTTCAATGTGCATTACATCAAGGTTGTGACGTTAGATTGTGCAATTGTTCATGAACATGGTAAATTTTGAGTCACTTGAAGTTTTAATACTCAATTTTTTGTACTTTTAGAACAAAATTGTTTTTTCCTACAATAGTAACAAAGACCAAAAACAAAAAAAAGCAAATAAAATAATAAAAGAAAAAAATTGGTTTCATAAAAAAAAACAAAAAAATAGAAGGAAGAAAAAAAATCAAAACAAAAAAAAAAATTGTAAAAAAATAAGCTCACCAAAAAAGATCACAGGATATCAATTTTTTTTGTTTTAAAAAAGTATAAGTAAACACCAAAATTCCTTAAATCTTGGGATTTCATTTTAATTTATTCATTTAAAAAAAATCCTTATAATATTAACAAAAATTCCTATAAAATAGAAACAAAATAAATAAATATTAATTAAATATAAAAGAAAATCAAAATAAAGCAATGTATAAGTTTTTTTAAAAATTAATACAAAAGTGATGAAACATAAAGAAAACAAAATAAACTTTCAATCAAATTTAAATTGACGATGGGATGCACATTAATGAAATAAAGAATATTTTTAAAGAAAATTAATGAAACAAAAATATGGCCGATTTTATAAAGAAATAAATTTAAATGTTAAATTAAGAATTTTTTTTTTCTCTTTGATTTGGGGCCCTAAATGAGGTGGGGCCCTAGGCAATGGCCAGGTTTTTCATGAATTTATTAATCGATATTTTGGATTATAATAACGAAAATCCAACATTATAAAACTCGTATTGGCTTTGGATATATACAGCTCAATTTTTATTATTAAAAAAATTATTTGTTTTGAGGTAGTCTACCTCCATGTGTTGGCTTTTATACGGTTCCCACTTCAATAACCGTAACTTGTCACGGTTCAAATTATAACACATACGAATTTTAGGTGGTTCATCCACAAAGAATTGGGATTCAATTCACTAACAAATAATTGGGATACAAAGATTTTTCAGCATCTTTTCTCGACAGCTCCCTCATGCGACCGCCGCTATAAGATTAGTCACTTGATCCAAACAAGAAACTTGAAATGGGGGCTCTGCTCTTGAACCCCCCACAGATCAGTTCTTGATTCAATGCAAGACATTTAACATCAGTGATCCTCCATATGAAACAAAAAGGGTACTTCCACTTTTGTTTACAAGCGAACTGATTGCCACCATCAAATTCAATGAAGAGAACGCGAACAGGAAAAAAAGGAAGGCATTCAGTTCTAAAATTTTTGGGATTTGAATACGATTTTTTGTTAATTATGAACCGTTGCAGCAATTTAACCTTCTAGATTTGATTTGTGGATGAATATCAATCGAGCTTCGGCTAAAAGAATTTGTTTCATGAACTTTAGGAACTAAAAATTTGTATATTTTTCTAGTAATTGAGATGTGAGATCTGCTAACAAACTTGCATTCTTCACCCAATCTAAAATTGGGGATAAAAGTAGTTCCGATTAAAACATTATTAACCGCCAATATTTCACACTGAGCATGTGATCCAAGGACAATGGTGTGTTGAAATCCCTTCACAAAGTCGTCTTACCTGGAAAAAAATACTTTGGTATGTTGAAACAATTTAGAGCTATGGAACTCTAGCTGGGAAAGTTTCTGCATACATTGATGCCCAAAATAGCTAGAACGAAAATCCTAATCAGGGAGCTTGTTCAAATCCAAGGTAAGGGTGCGAGAACCAGAAGCCTCGTTGGAGGTCACATTTGGCTCGGATGCAGTGGTTCGATTGCCAGAAACCTCATCAATGGTCTCATTCAAATTGGGTGCATCAGTGCGAGAACCAGAAGCCTCATTGGAGATCGCATTCTGATAAGCTGCAGAGGTTTTGACTGTTTCCTCATGATTGCTTCCCCAGTACTTGATGAGGTCCTTAAGGGATGTTTTACAATGTTCCACCTGGAAATGAATCAAAACAATGTATATATATTAAGAGTGAATCAAACAAATCAGTCACAGCTAAAATTCTCTGTTTCATTCTTTACCTTGCAACCGAAAGAACAGTATAAGCTAAGCCTGTCAATCGGACGGATATGGATCGGATATGCCAATATCCATATCCTAACTTTCGGATTCGGATACGGATATTAATTTTCGGATTCGGATCCCTTCGGATACGGATCGGATACGGATATTTTTCGAATAATTGACATGTTTAAATATTAACATTAATTTGGATAATTAAGAAATATTTAAGAGAGAAATCAAAATTAAGAGTGAGTTTTTAAGGCTTATTCTCTCTTTAAGATATCATATATTGAAAATTTAATTGTATTATAATATATTATCAGTATGATTAATCATACAAGATAACAATATGAACAATATATAATACAAATATATATATTTTTATAATATATGTCGGATACGGATATTTTTCGGATCGGATAGACTAATATCCATATCCGCACTCCGGATCTTCGAATATCGGATATTTCTGATTTTTCGGATACGGATTCGGATTTTTTTCGGATAATTGACAGGCTTAGTATAAGCCACCTCGTAAGTTTTTGAGACAGTTGATGTTGCGACACTGATTCAGATAGACGTGGGACACTTTATTCTTACTGCTTGTTATGTACACTAGCTTTTTATTTCCCTGCTTATATTCCTAAGAAAACACAAACATGAAGGAAGATCAAATCATATTTAGGATTGAGAGAACTGAAAGCTTAATGTAATGACGAGTTGTTTTTGTGTCTTTGGTCACCTGAACACCATCACAATTGAAAAATTCATCTAAGTCTTCGAGTCTGACCGAGTTCTTCTTACAGTATTGATAGATCTAATTCAAATGCAAGAATTCAATAAAATCTGGTCGACATAGTTCACCGTAAAAAGCGAGAAGAAAAAAAGAAGAAGAGAGTTTTGACAAAACTCTTGAAACTAAACCTGAATTCTTTTGTGATTGCTGGCAATGCAGAAAGGGATACAACAATCCAGACAGAAGAAGTTCATTTTGGAGAAATCCTCCTCTTTGAGAAGCTTTGAAAGCCATTCTGGGCAAGGCTTTTCATCATCAGACTCTCTGGTGGTACATATAGAACAGTTTAAATTCTGATATAGATTAGTTATTCAACCATGATTGCATAAAGAACAAGAACTCAACTATTTTCTTGGGACTACAATCTGCCTCTTCATGAATCACAAAAAACTATCTGAATACAATCTAGTCTACTTCTTGAGACTACAAATATTTGCTAATGATGATGCAAGAATGGACATATTATAAGATATTTATGAATGGGTTGTCTGAAAATCAATAAAACATGATTAAAAAACAGAGTTTAATGTAGAATTTCAATTTTCAAGTGTGGGTTTCCATTAAAAAGATTACAAAGATGAAAGAATGGAAGAACACAAACCTGGAAGAGTTCCCGTTCATTTTTTTGCCCTCCTGTGAAGCTTTAATGAGGTCCCAATGTGGATTTCTGATTCTTGATTTCTTCGATTTGTTGTGAGTGAATGAGAGTCTTTGAAGTTGAATGAAATGAGTATATATGTCATAACGTTTAGGATTTATTTGTCGATGGACTAGGGATTCCAACAATCTGTACCGTCCAATCAGTGCACCTCAACCAACAAAACAAACCACCAGATTTCACCGTGTATATCTTCCCACCTGTTGGACTAGGCCCATTGATCTGACGGTCTCAATTTGTTTTAATATTGAAAAAGGATGTGTCTGTTTATGAGAACTACAATATTTTTTATGAGACTACAATATGTCTGTTTATGAATTGAAAAACTATCAGAGTTTATATGGGATGTCTGAATACAATCTGTCTCTTCTTGAGACTCAAAAATTTCTTGAGATAATGCAAAAATTCCAACCATGAATCTATAAAGCACAAGAATTTGAATATTTTCATGAGACTACATATGATTTTAAAATAGGTTGAAACAGAACAAGATAATAATAATAATTCCTTGTGGAACGGTGTATAAACAGTATTGAACTCACTCCAAATATTCTGGACAGCTGCTTTTATGCTACCCAAGAAAACTGTTAAAGCAATTGAAATCCACAATTTCCTTTGGGGGGGGGGGGGGGGGGGGGGGAGATCCTGAAATGAAGCGATCTATGAACGATGTTCAATGGAGAAAAGTCTGAATGCCACAGAACGAAGGGGGCCTCGGCAGTGGGTGTCTGCATTGTTAGGTGATAATTTCAGGGCAGTAGCCACCAAAAGCAACTCTTTATGGGCTGAATGGATGCGGAGCAAACATCTTAAGTCTAAATCAATCTGGAGAGCACCAATCATAGCAAGCGCTTCTGCAAACTTAAATACCTTATTTTCTATGAGGGACTGGATTCAACCAAAGGTAAAATACCTTATTTTCTCTGCCTTGGGGACGAACATATGGCTTGATCCATGGATTGGTGGTGAAGGCCTTATTGATATACTTTGGGAGACATCTTAAATCTTCAGGCCCCCACGAAATGGCCTTCCTCCCAAGCTCAAATCTGGACTGCAATTGAGGAAGACGAAGTGGGAGGACTGGGCAGCCTTCACTTCGATGATTTGGATGCTTCGGAAGAAATGAAATGATAGAGTCCGTCTTTCTGTTGTTTTGAGTTCGAGTTTTGAATCTTTTTTTGTGTTTAGTATTGCCTAACCTCTCTGTGAAAGGAAGGGTTGAGGGCATACTAAAAAAGGGAGCCCGAAACCCGCAACCAAACAGAGAGAATAAAAGAAGCTCGAAGAGACAACTTTTAACTGAGCCAAATCAAGAAATGAATAAAAGTAAATCAAAGTCGCCTACAAGTCTTTAGTTGAATCTACTTGTATACCCCGAAGGGGCTAAGGCCTCGCAGAGACTACTTAAACCCCGAAGGGGCAACCCTCGGAGAGACAACAATGAGTTAGAGTTCGAGTTCGAGTTACTGAGTTAATGAGTTCATGATCAACCCTCGGAGAGACTTCACAAACAGAGGCATAAATTGCACCTCTGCAAGCAGATACTGGACAACGTTTGTCTCACAGTCGCCCGCAAGACTCTAACAGAGGATTTGACTCCAAGCATGCTGAAACTCTCACAGGATTGGGGAGTCATTATACATAAAAAACAGTCTACAAAACAGTTGATCAAATTAACTCCTCCAGATAAAGGATGGCTGATATACAACTCTGATGGGGCACTATCTCCAGACAGGGCAGGCTAAGGCGCCATTCTCCTCAACTCTCAAGCTCAGTTCATCCGGGGCATAGCGCACAGCTCAGACTACTCTATCGTCCATAAACATTCTTGAACTAAAATGTATTTGGACCGGGCTTAAACTTGCTGTACAATTGGGTGCTCCAAAGCTTTGGATTGAGGGAGATTCGCGTACTGTTATCTCTTGGGTGAAGGGGAGAGGAAAACCTCCATGGATGGAAATTCAAATCCTTAGGGATATACAACAGAAGCTGGGCTGTTTGGCTGATTGGCATGCAACTCATATTTGGAGAGAATCTAACAAACCATCAGATCTAATTGTGGCATGGATTACTTCTGATGGAGAACGGTGTTTTCTAGCAAATGAGTTATGGCCTGAACTCTCTAAGGCCATCCAAAACGATGCCGCAGGCATGATGTATGAAAGATGTAGATGAAATTGTAGTAATCTTGCTTTCCTCTATGTGTACCTCCCTAAAGGAAGAACGGGGATTTCGGTTGGGATGCAACACAGCTATGACTGTGTTTCCCTCCCACTGTTTTCTTGAGCCTCCTTGATGGGAGTACTTTTTGTAGTCTCTCATGTACAAGAATTTTATTTTAAATACAAATTTATGTACCCTCCAAAAAAAAAAACAGACAACAGAGTTTAATATCTAATTTCATTTTCAAGTGGGTTAACGAACAGAGCTTTGATTAAGTCGACAAACACCTCCCACCTCTATGAAAAAGATATAGGAATCAAATCCTAGGGAGCACCATTCTTCAACAAAAAAAAATTTCAAGTGGGTTCTCTCTAAAGAACATATCTTCCTAAAGAAAGCATAATCACATACCCATCATTTTTGTCTCCCATGAATATTTATTGAGACCCCAATATAGATTGTAACCCATGATTTCTTGATGTGTTGTGTGTGTGAGAGGGAGACAGAAGAGAAAGACCGTAAGAGAGACGGAGCGAGAGACGAAGTGCGTGTTTTTTTCCCAAGCTGATTAGAAGTTTTCACAAGCCTTTTTCCCCTTCATATGTAATCAGTGTGTGACATATACGTACTTACCTGAAAAAAATTGCATGTAAAGGAAAATTGCAGAGGACATAAACTTTCATTATAGGATGAACAAGGAAGATCTGTACAGAACATTTATTGTCATCATCACCCTCATTACAAAGTGAAGCTCAAACGATTTAAAAAAAATGAAAGAATAAATGCCAAGCAAATGAAGAGAATGAGTATCCAAGTACATTCTGCTTGTCTAATGTTTCATGGCCTGAATAAAATTCATGTAAAGCATGTCCACTAGCTAGTCCTCATCAGGGGAAAGGGTTTTGTTCATATCCAATTTACGGGTGTGAGAACCAGAAGCCTTCGTTGGAGGTCACATTTGGCTCGGGTGCAGTGGTTCCACTGCCAGAAACCTCATCAAGGGTTGCATTCGAATTGGGTGCATCGGTGCGAGAACCACAAGCCTCATTGGAGATCGCATTCTAGGTAGCTGCAGAGGTTTCGACTGTTTCCCCGTGATTTCTTCCCCAGTACTTGATGAGGTCCTTGAGGGAGGATTTACAATGTTCCACCTGGAAATGAATCAAAACAATGTATATATATTAAGAGTGAATCAAACAAATCAGTCACAGCTAAAATTCTCTGTTTCATTCTTTACCTTGCAACCCAAAGAACAGTATAATTCACCTCGTAAGTTTCTGCGACAGTTGAGGTTGTGACACTGATTCAAATAGTTGTGGGACACTTCAACATTACAAGCAACCTTAGTGCTATGTGCACTAGATTGTTATTTCCCTGCTTATATTCCTAAGAAAACCAAACACCAAAGAAGATGAAATCATGCATAGGATCGAGAGAACCGAAAGCTTAATGTGATGACGAGTTGTTTTTGTGTCTTTAGTCAACTTAACACCATAACAATCGAAAAGTTCATCAAAGTCTTTGACTATGACCGAGTTCCTTGTACAGTATTGATAGATCTGATTCAAATGCAAGAATTCAATAAAATCAGTTCAACATAGTTCACCGTAAAAAGCGAGAGAAGAAAAAGAAGAAGAGAGGTTTGACAGTCAAGAAACTAAACCTTCTTGTTTTTGTGAAGCATGTGATTGCAGGAAAGGCGGAAAGGGATACAATAATCCAGACAGAAGAATTCCATTGTTTTGTAAAAGTGCTGTTGACATTGCTGCTCAGAGAAATTCCCCTCTTTTGTAAAAGAGTCTTTGGTCACCTGAACACCATCATAATAAAAAAATTTATCCAAATCTTCAATTCTGACCGATTTCTTCATACAGTATTGACAAATGCAAGAATGCAATAAAATCAGTTCGACATAGTTCACCGTAAAAAGCAAGAGAAAAAGAAGAGAAGTTTGACACTCAAGAAACTAAACCTTCATGCTTTTTTGATTGCTGGCATTGCAGAAAGGGATACGAGAATTCCTCCTCTTTGAGAAGCATTGAAAGCCATTCTGGGCAAGGCTCTTCATCATCAGACTCTCTGGTGGTACATATAAAACAGTTTAAATTCTGATATAGATTAGTTATTCAACCATAATAGCATAAAGAACAAGAATTCAAATATTTTCTTTAGACTACAATCTGCCTCTTCATGAATCAAAAAAATATGGGAAGACAATCTAGTTATTCAGCCATTTGCTTATGATGAAGCAACAACGGACATAATATAAGATATTTATAAATGGGTTGTCTGAATACCAACAGAACATGAAAGCCATTCTGGGCAAGGTTCTTCTTTATCACCAGACTCTCTATTGGATAACATCTGTTAAAGAAGATAGATTGTAATATGTAGTGAGTGCTTGGGAATAGTCCCACTTCGGAAAATTGGAAAAGATTTTTCCACTACATAAGATAACCCACTTCTAGAAGTGTATTTTGGAAAAGACAAAAGGGGGACCACACATGCTACACATGTACATGCTTACGCGCGCCTACACGCGTAGGTGCATTTTGGCGTATTATTAGGCGCACTTAGCACGTGTGAAATTAACATGATAATTTTTTACTGGATTTCATATTTTTGAAATTCAAATTGTTTGGCCAACTGTCATTGCCCCAAATAAATGCATCCCTTCATATTTTATAACAGACATCTCTTCCCACAAGTGATAACTGAAATTATGAAAGGATGCAAAGGCATCCCTTCAAGCCTTATTTAAAGGGTGTTAATGAAACACTTTGGATATCAGTTTTGTTTTAGAGTGTTGTGAGAGTTCTTCAGAGTTGCTATCTGCAGACTATCAAGAGTTTGTTGTATCTTAGAAGTGAATTTGCCAGAACCTCCTAGCAAACTCATATAAAGTAGGGGCAACTATCACTTTAAGAATAGTGAATCCTCGCGCCTCAAACTCAATCATCTTCCCTGTCCACCAAATTTTTCTACAATCTTAAAGTGATATTTCAATGGAATGTGCATTGGAGATCTCTGCTTTCAAAGTCATGAACCACGACTTTGTCAAACTGGACAAGTTTGACGGAACCAACTTCACTCGCTGGAAGGAGGTCATGTTCCTGTTGACGATCTTGAAGATGTCATATGTTCTGCATCCAGACCTTAAGGCATTACCAGCAGCAACCGAGAAAGACATAGTCCAGATGATTGCGGGCGCGAAGAAGACGAACTGGTTTGCAGAGGACACATCCTCAACACCTTGTCGGATCATTTGTATGTTCTCTACAGTTCGCTGAAGACTCCACAAGAAGTATGGAAGGCTCTGGAGTACAAGTACATGACAGAAAAACTAGGAACGAACAAGTTCATAATCTGTAAGTACTTCAAATTTTCTATAGTGGATAACTTTTCTGTTTTGGACCAAGTTCATGAATTTCAAGTCTTGGTCTCAAAACTCAAGGAACTTAAAATTCTTCTTCCTGAGACATTCCAAGTGGGGGCAATTATTGCCAAACTTCCCCAGAGTTGGAATGACTATAGAAAGATACTGCTGCATAAAACAGATGAACTTTCCTTAGATGAAATTCACGAACACTTGAGAATTGAGGAGGAAACTCGAAATCGAGAGAAGAAATTCAGTCCTCCTGATTCCTCAAAGATTAATACTGTTGAATGCAACAAGTCCAACAAGAAGCACAAGGCCAATGAGAAGTTTAACAAAACTTATCATCCCAATAAGAAGCAGAAAGTAGCAAGCGCGTGTTACAAGTGTGCAAAGAAAGGCCATCACATCAAAGATTGTTGGTTCAATGAAAAGAACAAGAAGGACGCCAACAACACTAACAAAGCAAACATGATAGAAGACAATGTCTCGGACCTAGTTGCGATGGTGTCAGAAATGTATATAGGCATGATCACAGAATTGAACATGGCTGCAGCAATGAAGTCTTCTGATTGGTGGCTTGACTCCGGAGCAACCATTCATGTGTGCAATGATAAAGCGCAATACAAGACTTATGAACCAGTGATCGAGAATCAAGAGGTGATGGTGGGAAACAACAATTGCACCAAAGTGACAGGAAAAAGAAGCGTTGAACTCCAATTCACATCGGAAAAGAAGTTGACTCTACAATATATTTTTCATGTACCAGAAATAAGAAAAAACCTTGTTTCTGCTTGTCTTCTTTGTAAAAACGGCATCAAAGTCATTTTAGAGTCCGACAAAGTAATTATGTCCAAAAATGATGTATTTGTGGGAAAAGGCTATGCTTCTGAAGGCATGTTTAAGTTCAGAATCAATAAAATAAATGTTTCTACTTATGTTGTTGAGTCTTCTTCTATATGGCATTCTCGTTTATCACATTTAAATTTTAAATCACTGAAATATATGTCTAAACATGGTTTAATTTCATGTGATAACATAAATAATGAGAAATGTGAAATATTCATTCAGGCCAAAATGACTAGGAAGCCTTTTCCAAAGGCTGAAAGAAACACATCTTTATTAGACTTAGTCCATTCTGATATATGTGAATTTAATGGATCATTAACTAGAGGAGGAAAACGTTATTTCATTACGTTTATTGATGATTGCTCTAGATTTACATATGTTTATTTGTTGTTGTTAAGACTGTGTCACTTTTTAAAAGTCAAATATCGTGTTTTATTTATTTTAAAAGTTGAGGAGCTCAGATAAAAAATCTGACTGCATATTTATTCTCCTGGTACTTTCATTGGCCTACCTGTAGATTTTCATCGCATTTTGATGTCGTTTTAGAAATTATGCAGTTCCGATTGGTATTTGAATTTGAATTTTTACTGGATTGGAAGTAGGTGAAATTGATGTTTGGTCCTTCATTTAGTTGCCGACCAAGTCATCCCCATTTCAAATCACTATTTGGTGAGTGAAACTTGCCTAAACTCA
The DNA here is from genome assembly GCA_030737845.1 of Acorus calamus. Classification (NCBI taxonomy): domain Eukaryota; kingdom Viridiplantae; phylum Streptophyta; class Magnoliopsida; order Acorales; family Acoraceae; genus Acorus; species Acorus calamus. Next base: position 32,385,777 of record CM060858.1, on the reverse strand, counting down.
CCCCCCTAATCATCTCACCACACCAAACCCTCAAATAAGCTTTTTGTCTCCATCTCTCTCTCTCACACTCATATTTTTCCCCTCTTTGTGCTGCTGCCAGCAGAGAATGAAGAAGGAGAAAAACAGGGAAATAGAAGGGAAAGAAAGAAAAGAGAAAGGAAAAGAGTGAGTGAGTAGGGAAAGAAATTGTGTGTTTGAGCTTGGCTTCCCTCTTCTCCTCCCTCTCAAGGTATTCGCTTCCCTCATTGTGAGTGTGTTTGTATTAATGTGTGTATGTGATGGTGATTGTGGGTATATGTGGGTTATGGGTGTGTGTGTGCCCTCTTTTATTACCCCCACCTCCCTCTTCTTTTCCATGGCATTCTTTTGACTTCATTGTTGTTTTGGCTTACGTGAGATGGCTGATTTGGTGGTGGTTGTGGCTGTGCTGTGTGGCATATGTGATGGTGGTTGTTTGTGGTGATGGTGGTGGAAATCCTTATGTGCACCATCTCCTCTTCTTTCCAAGGTATATTCACCTCCCCTTTTTGTGCCATGTAGGTGTTTATGTTAATGCTTCAAAGAAGTATAAGTGTTGCTATCTATTACTTTTGGTGGTCAGCAAGGATGTCCAAGTCTTGTTGTATGTGTTTTTCCCCTTTCTTGTTGTTGGGAGTTTCGTGTTGTTGTAGGATAGATTTATGACTTCTTAAGATCCTTATAGAACTAGTACTTGGAAATATATTTTGAGGCTTATGTCTTCATTTCATATGATCATCTATGTGTCTAGATGTTATATATAAAATTTGGTGTCATTATGATATATGTGTTGTAAGTTATAGCCTGATTCTCATGGTCTGTCCAGATTCGCGCAGAAATTGACCAGTTTCTAAAAATAATTTATTTTGGGCATTTAGAGATTTTATCAAGTTATTATGTCTTCACGGAATATGATCCCAACATGTCATAGAATGTGTATGATTTATTTCAGAAATTTTTGAATATGTATTTTGTGCTGTGGAGACCAATGTTTGGGGCTGGTTGCAGTAGATGTATTAATCTTGTATAAATATGTGTCAAAGAGTTATTATGCATGGTGTGGGCAATATCAGGAGTTGATGTCTTCATGAAGAAGGCTTGTATATGTGTCAAGATGCTTTATATTTAATTGAGCATCATTGGTTGTTCTTGCAGATCTCGTAGACCGGACGTGCGGCGATCCAAGTACCTGTGATTGGTTTGATCCACCCATTTGAGATGCGTTCGATGCATGTAGTCCTATATCGCGCATCCGTGGGGCTGTATAGCTATACTCAATCTTGATTCCTGAATTATATTTCTATATCAGATCCATACTATGCTAAATAATTTGCATGCTAGGTTTATATGTGAATTATGATATGTAGGATCTTATACTTGTTAGTTTTAATTGTGGTATCTTATATATCATGAAGTATAGAGTATGACATGACCTTATGTTAATAAGTTACATAGTGTTTTGCTTATACTATTGTGTATGCCTCTAAGTAACCTATTTCTTGTGAGAATGTGGTTAAGACTCATTCAATTATGAAATTCTTGTTTGTTTGATGTTTTGCCTTTACCTTGAACTTTAGATGTGTCTTATTTGCCTCTACTTGATATTGGATGAGTCATGTAAAATTATAGTGATGAAATTTGGTTGTGTTAGGAAATGTGATTTTCTTTCATTTCCTTAGAATATTCTATGAGGAGTGGTGAACTTATTTATTTCATAAGTTACTTAGCATTGTTATTTGTCGATTTTCCCGCTTGTTTAGGAAATCTAATCCCATGTGCTTGTACTTATTGATAGCTAATAAATGGGTCTCACTATTACCTTGTGCATATAGTGGAATCATGTGATTGATTTAGAAAATGCAGTTAATTCTTGAATGCTAGGTTCTTTGGACATGTGGTCTATGTACCTTGTTGTGATAGAAAATCTCATGTGATAATTGTGTGTATGTTCAATTGTTTGGCCTTATTTGTGATAGATATATCTATGATCTGTTGTTGTCAGGATCATACATATTTTAGTATGCAAATGTTGTAGTTATCTTGCCTGCATCCGATTGATGCATCTGTGGGAATTCATAAGAATTCATTGTTGTATTGGAGTTTGTTATCTGATAGCTATGATGATAGAATGTCAGGCCTATCTGTGTTAGGTGTGTGCATGACTCGCCTTTAGGATCATGTCTTGTCATGATTGAGTGCGAGGACTTAGCTTCTTTCCCCCGCATCCAAGGGATGCATCTGTGCGGGAATTCAAGAGAATTCTGTATAGCAATGGTAATTGCTAGATGATAATAGTTGATCTATGAGGATCGTATTGTGAGCGTGGAATGCTTCTCCCTTACCTCGTATCCGCGTTGGAGCTATCCTGGATTCTGCTCCTACATCATAGGAGGCCCAATGTGTATTTTGATACCCTTGTGGCTTCGTACCTATCTTGGAAGGCCGTTAGGAAGAGGGCCACCCGAGAGAGGGCTACCGGAAGGTTAAGGGAGTTAGCGAGTTGATTTCCTTTCTAATAGTCCCATGTCATCCTAGGGGTGAAGGTGGAGATGAGGTTGGATTGCTTCCTCCTGTATCGTCGTGCGTCAAAGTTTTCGAGCGTTGAATGTTTCTCCCCTACCTCGTATCTGCGTTGAATCTACCCGGTGTTGAAGCTATCCTGGACTATGCCTCCACATCGTAGGATGCCCAAGGTATATTTTAATATTGTTTTGGCATCGGACCTACCATGGATGGTTGCTAGGAAGAGGGCTACCCGGGAGAGGGCTACCGGAAGGTTAAGGGAGTTAGCGGGTTGGTTTCTGTTTTCAATAGTCCCATTTCACCCCCTAGGGGTGAGGGTTAGGGTAAGTTGGGGTCACGTTGTCACGTGACATTTATATTGGGAATGCTCAAAGCATAATACATCTGCTGAATGATGTGAGGCATTGCGATTAGATTTAAAGTACTGTGTTATCCAGTAATGATATGCATTATGGTTAACTGTTTGGTTCCTCTCCAAGAGTTCTAAGAGATCCTCCCTACGGGTCGAGGGTTAGGGTGAGGTGAGGTCATGTCTTCACATGTTTATATATGTTGGGTTTCATCTCATATTCCTTTTACTTGGAAAGAAAAATTAACTAATATCATATGATTATTATAGAGCTTGGATTCTTGTCACTCACTGAGCTTGTAGCTCACCCCTTGTGTTTTGTTATCCACCAAGGACTGGATTGGCGTGGAGCTAGAGCATCTCTCTGGCGTGGTTCGTGCATGGAGCGTCCCACCTTTCGGTTGGCGAGTGTGAGGCTGTCAGCAATCCTATCTTTTTGTATATGTACTAGTAAACGTGCATGTTGCACCTATGATTTTATTTGGACTAGACTTGGACTTTCACAGGACAGTGATCATGTATTCGGGTCTTAATAATATTTTTGATTTACAGACTTAATTGTATATTATACTTCCGCATCATTTCTTTTTATTGGTTACCACTTCCCTGTAGCCTTGTTATCTTATTTGATCCCTGTTGATTATTGTATGATTGGTAACGCTTCAGGGACGGCCGCCTCGGGGCGTAACAATTGTCTCATAAAGATGAAGCATTTAATGCATTTAAATGTTATAAGACAGAAGTAGAAAATCAAAAAGGAAAGAAAATTAAAGTCTTTTATAGTGATAGAGGCAGTGAATACTTTTCTAATGAATTTTCTGTTTATTGCGAAGAGAATGGAATAATACATAAAAAAATATGCACCTCACACACCACAACAGAATGGTTTGGCTAAAAGAAAGAATAAAACACTCACTGACATGATTAATTCCATGCTTATAAATTCTAAGTTGCCTCTAAATTTATGGGGAGAAGCACTCCTAACTGCTTGTCATGTACATAACAGAATTCCATCCATGAAGACACACTTTTCTCCTTATGAAATCTGGAAAGGTAGAGAACCTAATTTGATCTATCTTAGAGTGTGGGGGTGTCTAGCCTTTTACAAGGTACATGACCCAAAGAAATCAAAACTAAGTCCAAAATGGATTAAAAGTGTTTTCGTGGGATATGCAAAACATTTCAAAGCATATAGGCTATTGGATTTGGATTCAAATGTGATTATAGAATCCAGAGACGTTGAATTTATTGAAAATAAATTCATCAAATATTCAAATTCTGCAGAAGAATCTTCTATTCCAAGAATGGTTGAAAATCTCAACTTATCCTTCAATGATAAGGAAAAGGATCCAAGCACAACTCTTGAACCTAGAAGAAGTCAACGGGCTAGAAAAGAAAAGACCCTAGATCCTTATTTTATTTATTCTCAATCTCTAGTTTTTCTAGTAGAAGGGGATAGAAATAATATTTTGAATAAAATGCCTGTTTTACTCAATGTGGAAGAAGATCCTAAAACCTATAGTGAAGCTATGGCTTCAAGGGATGTAGCCTTTTGAAAAGAGGCCATCAATGATAAGATGGATTCCATCTTATGAAACCAAACTTGGGTTTTAGTGGATTTACCACAAGGATCTAAACAAATTAGTAGTAAATGGATTTTTAAAGAAAATATAATACGGATGGGTCTATTTAACTTTTAAGGCTAGACTTGTAGCCAAAGGATTCAAACAGAAAAAGGGGATGGATTACTTTGATACATATGCACCAATGGCTAGGATCACATCCATTAGAGTTTTGATGGCTTTGACATCAATTTATCATTTGTAGGTTCATCAAATGGATGTCAAAACAGCCTTCCTAAACGGTGATCTTGATGAAGAGGAGTATATGGAACGACCCGAAGGATTTGTTCTACATGAAAATGAAAAGAAAGTTTGTAAATTAGTCAAGTCTCTATACGGTTTGAAACAAGCACCAAAACAGTGGCATGAAAAGTTTGATTATGTGATTTTATCACATGGATTTAAACATAATAGTGCTGATAAGTGTATTTATTCTAAATTCACTTGTGAATATGGTGTAATTATTTGTCTTTATGTAGATGACTTGCTGATTTTTGGAACAAACATGAAAGGTGTTTCTGAGACCAAGAAGTATCTAACTTCAAAGTTTAAAATGAAGGACTTGAATGAAGTAGACACTATCTTAGGTATTAAAGTGAGGAAACATAGTGGGGGCTATGCATTATGTCAGTCACACTACATAGAAAAAATGCTTCTTAAATTTAATCATCATGGAATAAAAGAAGCGATTACTCCTTATGATTCAGTGTGAAATGACTGAAAATTCTGGTAGATCTGTTGCACAACTTGAGTATGCAAGTGCAATAGGAAGTTTGATGTATGCTACCCATTGTACAAGGCCAGATATAGCATTTGCAGTTTGTAAACTGTCAAGATACATGAGTAACTCTAGTGTCATGCATTGGAATGTAATAGGCAGAATTCTTGGTTAGTTGAAAATAATCATTAATTTGGGCCTATATTATTCTAAATTTTCAACAGTACTAGAGGGATACTCAGATGCTAGTTGGATAACTAGTGCAAGTGATAATAAATCCACATCTGGGTGGGTGTTCACTATTGGAGAAGGAGCAATCTCTTGAGCTTCTAAAAAACAGACGTGCATGACTCATTCAACTATGGAATATGAGTTTATAGCACTTGCGGCAGCAGGCAAAGAAGTAGAATGGTTGAGAAATATGCTTATGGATATAGAGTTGTGGCCACAACCAATGCCATCTATTTCTTTGTACTGTGACAGTGAAGCTACTTGATTTAGGCATATAACTAATATCAAGTTTAATGGGTAATAACAAGTTACTAGTGTGATTGTGAGCACTGATATTAACCCATTCCAAAATGCTCAATGCAGACTGCTATATTGAGTAGATTGAGTTAAACACTCTTAATGAAATTTAAATTATGAAATGTCTGAAATAGCAGGGACATTTAGTAAAACTTCATCTATGAGAACATAGAAGTGGTGCCGCTTCTAGCAAAAGTTGGGGTTTGCTTTTGTAAATGTTCTTGAAACCAGGATGTAGCACAAGGCAATAATAGTGCTAAAGTAAAACATGAACACTCGTAAAAACTGATTATATTCATGTGTGTGTTATTTTCGGTTCTAGTATAAAAGACTTGGTTAATGCTAAGGCCACCAAAGTCTTATTAGAACTTTGAAGTAATTGCACTAAGTAAAGGTTTAAGTCGAAAGACACCTTTATGTATGCATGATTATATTGTTAAAGCTGATATTAAAAAATATTACAATCTAGTGGGGGATTGTTAAAGAAGATAGATTGTAATATGTAGTGGGTGCTTGAGAATAGTCCCACATCGAAAAATTGGAAAAGATTTTTCCACTACATAAGATAACCCACTTCTAGAAGTGTGTCTTGGAAAAAACAAAGGGGGGACCACACATGCTACACATGTTACACACGTACGCGCTTACGTGCGCGTACACGTGTAGGCGCATTTTGATGCATTTTGGCGCATTATTAGACGCACTTAGCACGTGTGAAATTAACATGATAATTTTTTACTGGATTTCATATTTTTGATATTCAAATTGTTTGGCCAACTGTCACTGCCCCAAATAAATGCATCCCTTCATATTTTATAACAGACATCTCTTCCCATAGATGATAACTGAAATTATGAAAGGATGCAAAGGCATCCCTTCAGGCCTTATTTAAAGGGTGTTAATGAAACACTTTGGATATCAGTTTTGTTTTAGAGTGTTGTGAGAGTTCATCAGAGTTGTTATCTACAGACTCTCAAGAGTTTGTTGTATCACCAGAACCTCATAGCAAACTCATATAGAGTAGGGGCAACTATCACATTAAGGATAGCCTCAAACTCAATCATCTTCCCTATCCACCAAATTTTTCTACAACATCAACCATGAATACACAAAGACCAAGAATTACCAAGCGAAAAAAAAAACCAAGAACTCAAATATTTTCTTGAGACTAAAATTTCCCTCATGATGTCCAAAAACTACAAATATTTGCTTATGATGATGCAAAAATGGACATATTATAAGATATTTATGAATGGATTGTCTGAAAATCAACAAAATATGATTAAGAAAACAGAGTTCAATGTAGAATTTCAATTTTCAAGTGTGGGTTTCATCTAAAAAGATTACAAAGAATGGAAGAACACATACCTGGAAGAATCGGGTAGTTTACGTTTTCTGTCCCTTTTTTTTGGTCTCCCGTGAAGATTTAATGAGATTTCAATGTGGATTTCTGATTCTTGATTTCTTTGATTTGTCGTTCTGAGTGAATGAGAGAGAGAGAGAGAGAGAGAGAGAGAGAGAGAGAGAGAGAGAGAGAGAGAGAGAGAGAGAGAGGTGTTTATTATGAACCATTGCAGCAATTTAACCTTCTAGATTTGATTTGTAGATGAATATCAAATGATCTTCGGCTAAAAGAATTTTGCTTCATGAACTTAAGGAACAGAAAACTTGCATATTTTTATAGTAATTGTGATCCTATATAGTGTGAGCACTGCTAAAAAACTTGCATTCTTCAGTCAGTCTAAAATTGGGAATAAAAGTAGTTCTGACTAAAACATTATTAACCGCCAATATCAAGCTTAGCATGTGATGTGTTGAAATCCCTTCACAAAGTTGTATTACCTGGAAAAAAAAATTGTATGTTGAAACATTTTAGACCTGTGGAACTCTAGCTGGGAAAGTTTCTGTATACATCGATGCCCAAAATGTCGTGTTGACTACCTAAAACCGAAATCCTGTGGAACAAAAAGAGGTCACATTTTCGGCCTCAATCACATTTTACACCTCATCAGGGAGCTTGTTCAAATCCAAATTAAGGGTCCGGGAACCAAAAGCCTTGTTGGAGGTCACATTTGGATCGGGTGCAATGGTTCCATTGCCAGAAACCTCATCAATGGTCATGTTCGAATTGGGTGCATCGGTGCGAGAACCAGAAGCCTCGGTGGATGTCACGTTCAGGTTGGATGCAGAGTTTTCGAAACAAGAAGCCTCGTCAGGTACCGCCACTGTTTCCCTGCGACCACTTCCCCAGTACTTGATGAAGTCCTTAATGGATGACTTACAATGTTCCACCTGGAAATGAATCAAACAATGTATACATATTAAGAGTGAATCAAACAAATCAGTCACAGTTAAAATTCTCTGTTTCATTCTTTACCTTACAACCCAAAGAACAGTATTTTTTTGTGACGACAGTTGATGTTGAGACAGTGATTTGCATGTTTTTGCCACAGTTGATGTTGAGACAGTGATTTGTGTACTCCATGGATACTTGAATCTTACTGCTAGTTATGTGCACTAGATTGTTATTTCCCTGCTTATATTCCTAAGAAAACACAAACATGAAAGAAGATGAAATCGTATTAGGATCGAGAGAACCAAAAGCTTAATGTAATAACGAGTCTGACATGTTTTTGTGTCTTTGGTCACCTTAACACCATCAAAATCGAAAATTTCATCTAAGGCATCGAGTTTGACCGAGTTCCTCTTACCGTGTAGATAGATCTGATTCAAATGCAAGAATTCAATAAAATCAGTTCGACATAGTTCACCGTAAAAAGCGAGGAAAAAAAAACAGCAGAGAGGTTTGACACTCAAGAAACTAAACCTTGATGCTTTTGTGAAGCTTGTGATTGCAGGAAGTGCAGAAAGGGATACAACAATCTAGACAGAAGCAGTTCATTTTGGAGGATAAGTGCCATTCACATTCCTTGAAGAAATCCTCCTCTTTGAGAAGCTTTGAAAGCCACTCTGGGCAAGACTCTTCTTTATCACCAGACTCTCTATTGGATAACATCAACCATGAATACATAAAGACCAAGAATTCAAATATTTTCTTCAGACTACAATTTGCCTCTTGATATCGAAAAAACTACAAATATTGTTCTTGAGATGATGCAAGAATGGACATAATATAAGATATTTATAAATGGGTTGTCTGAATACCAACAGAATATGATTTTAAAAAAAGTCCTGCTGATACACGAAACAGAACCCACTCATGTTTTGTCATTCATCTCGACAGACCTTCTGTCGACCTGGGCTACATATGTCGACAAAAGCCATGTCGATTCACCAAACAAAACCAACAATGTTGTCATTCACCACGACAGACGTTTCGTTGACCTGGGAAATACCGATCGACAGAAACTCCGTCGATACTCTAAACAGAATCAAAGACATTTCCTGTGATTATGCTCGACAGACTCCCAGTTGAACTGGGAAGTTTATGTCGATCGAAACTCTGTCGATACTCCAAATATAATCAAATAATGCTGTCAACCACTGACATACATGAAGTCGACACTCCAATCACGACAAAGATATAAATAACTGGTACATTTATCACACTTCAACATTCAACGATTAAACAAACAGTGTTCAGAAGTTCAAGAGAGACTATTTTACAAGATCTACACTCACAAACATGTACTGATTCTTTAGTTTCCCCAACAAGAAAAAAGAAAAGTACTGATTGGGGCACATGGATTGACTGTACTTTCTTCTATCGTCTGTGTCGATCATGCCTTTGCTTTGACCACCTTTGTACACTTTGTGCATCGGGGAGTAGCGTGTCATCCTTCAAGTGATGAATAACATCTCGGATCGTGGATAGTTGTCCTCTTATCCAGCAGCAACTCAGGATATTGGACGGCATTTGCATTACGCTACCAATGAACAAGTTACATATAAAAAAAAAGAAATAATTTCGTATAATCAAATTACACCGAAAATAAAGGATAATTCAACAGTATATCGTATCAACATCGGATGTAGAGGCCATTTGCTCCAATTTTCTGTTCTGCGGGTTTTGTACGAATCTATGACTCATTCTTTCAAACCATTTGATGTAATCCGGAACTACATCCCATGATTGACAAACTTTGTCTCCCTTGAAGCCACACTTAAGACGGAATCATGCCCCACTGAAAACACATATGTAAATCCAATTGTTCCCACTGAAAACACATATGTAAATCCAAATATCCCCTTGAGTTAGATTTTCGTTGACAGATTAAGATTATTTAGCAAATATTTTGTTTGATTAACTCAGATTGAAAACATAGTATACCAAAAAGCCCTTACAATGTATTAAAAATATAAAAAAGCCTCTATGAATGAGGATTTTACCCCTCCGGATAGGGTTTTATAATATATTTATAGAGGGTTTTTTGCATGTGTTTTCAATCAAAATTAACCAAACGGAATATTCGCATAATATTCATTATCTGTCAATGAAATTTTAATTCAGGGGGTTATTTGGATTTACATAGGTGTTTTCAAGGGTTATAGGTTGGATTTTAGGAAAAGTCAAGGGGTTTAAAATGGATTTCAGTCAGTTTACATGGGGTTATTTGGATTTTTTTCATTTGTTAAAAATAGTAAACATCATCTAATGAGATATATGTTTTAATAAAAACTAAAAAGTGTATATATCGAGTTGAATGGACCCATTTCTAGTAAGTATAAGAAAATATTTAATGAAACATATACACCATCTTGCAAAGTATATGCTTTACTGAATTTCTAACGAAGTATTTGGACTGTAAAAAAATTGAGTGTAACTTAGCCTGCAGAAGGATATGTTCAACTTGTATGGAAACCCCATCCGCATCCCACTCTTTTTTTATAAAAAAAAATTACCCATTGAAATGCAGATATTAAAAAAAAGAAGATAATGTTATGTACCCCTTATCAGCCTCAATTCCAGTCTACACATGTTTGAATTTTTAAAAAATAATATATCTCATCTAATGAAGTATATGCTTTTATAAAAAATAAAACATATGCTCCAATGAATTGCATTGACGAATCTATAGAAAATTTGAATTTTCTATCGAAGCATACCTCGTTAATGTTATGTTAATATATGATCCGATGATTTTTTATCAATGCATATGAAACTGAATTGGAGCTGGAAAAAAAAAGTGTGATAGCACACTAAAAAAATGTCATATCAAATGTCATTCATCTAGAAAATGTCATAGCATGTGCGACCACACATGCCAGCACGTGTTGTTGCATTTGAATCGATTGTTACAGTAAAGTGAAAATAGTAATCATATGATCCAATTCAAACCCATAGTTATATATGTGCACAATAGTCTCATATTTGTGGAAAAAGAATAAAACGACTCTCTTTTATAGAGAACTGAGGCATAATACATTGTGTTTTGAGTCTTTTATAGAAAAAAAACACCATATAAATGCAGAATTCAATGTTTTGAGTCTTTTATAGAAAAAAACACCATATAAGTGCAGAATTCAAAAAAAATATAAAAGAGAGTTGACAATTAATTAAGAGAATGACCTATATGATTTTGTGAGGCTTGTAATGTTTTTTTTTTTTTTTTTTTTTTTTTTTTGGGCAATAGTAGCAAAAGAGATATAACAGTCCAGAGAGAATAACTTCAGTTTGTTGGGTGGGTGCTCTGTCCTATCATTGAAGGGTTTGTATTGCTATACTTTGAAACTACTGAGAAACTTTGTTGGTTGGTGCTTTTTTTCTATTTTTTTGGACCGATCAAGACGCGTTGCCATCAGAGACTCTGGGAAACAAACCAGTTTAAATGCAAATACATTCATTGGATAAGCTTTAAATTGTTGTAGATGTTGTTGTACCATTGCTTGGAGAACATAAATTCATAATACTTACAAATATAAAATGTCTCTGCTACGAATATTATATAGGATGAACCAGAATATTATATATTATCATCTTCAATACCCTCATTACAAAGTGGGGTAAGGAATAAAAATAAAAAATAAAAAAAAACAAAGAAGGAAAGAATGAGATTAATAGGTCAAAAGTGAGGCTCAAAATAGATCGACATAGGAGTAGCGAAGTGCTGCCTTGTGCCCTAAAGTTCTGCCAAGCATTCCTACAGCGCGAGACATCCGCAATCGCTCATTATTCAAATGTTCCTCGGCCTTGACTTTCAGCTCCTCTTATCTTTGCATCTTTCGACGGCACAACCTTGTATGGAAAGTATACAAGGGCCTCTTGGAAAAGGGGCTGGGTTAGGTCCAACACAAGTTGGACAATTGGATTATCCAACTCGTCTGTGACAGTTCCATAATAATTTTCTAAAAAAAGAAAGGTTTGAATTTTATTAAACACTAGTTTTAATGTTAAATTATATAGTTACAGAATACATCAATCACAATGGTTTTTAATATGCTCATCTTGAGGGGTATAAGAACCAACAGTCATGAATGAATTGAACAATTAAATTGTCATCTAACTGGTGTTGGACCTAACCCTGAACCCAACCATATCCCCTCAGGAAGAGACTATATATTCATTCTTTACAAAAATAGATATGACGTGAATTTTAAGGACTCGGATCTCACGACTACAATAAGGTTGGTTGGTGGGGTTGACCAAACAGCCCACGAACATGGACCCAGACCCCCCATAGGGTTGGGTCGGGGCTTTGGAGAAAAACCCTTAAACAGGCCGTTGCCCACCCCAAGGCCCAGCCCAAAAACGCCCGGCCCGAGACATGGGCCCTAAGGGATTTTTTTGAAACCCCAAGTCCCGAATGGCATTTATTTTTTAATGTATGAAAATTTTGGTGGATTCCACCAATTGCTATTCTAAATAAATGTGCTTGTAATGTCTTGAAGGATGACTTTGGGTAGTGATGTAGATTTGTACAAATCATAGATAAAATGAGAAGATGCCAACTTAGTTGGGATGTACTCATTTTATTGTGATGCAGTCATCACCCATAAGCTAATATTCAACCATTGTAATCTTCCATTCAAATATTTTTAATATAAATTTATAATAGCTATTCAATTAATGTTCAAGCATTTCTTATTGTAAACTTATAAATTGTAATGTGCAATTATTGTGAAGTTACATCAATATTCAATTGAAATAGTTTTTTTGATAAAAGTTTTTCCGATTTAAGTTATTCAACTTTTCCATTCACCTTGTTGTATATTTTTAATTTAAACTAAACAGAAAAAAAAAATGGAAACAAAATGGTCCAAGACACAAAGCCCAGCCCGGCCCGGACTTGGCTACGGGCGGGCCCGGACCTCATTTTGGACTTCAGGCCCGACCCTGGCTCGAATCTCATTAGGCCCGGTGGAAGCCCGCCCGCCCGAGCACGGCCCATGGCCATCCCTATTGGTGGGTATCCAACATTGCATGCAACTATCCAAAATATATCATATAAGCCCTATATGCTAAGAACAATGATTTTCAAAATGTTGATTATCTGAAAAGAAAGAAAAAAATTCATTCTAAAATTGAAAAGTGATGTGTCGGTGTGTGTGTTACTTTTGTAAAAATGTATTAGAAAATTTTACATATTTATGTATTTGTTCACATTGACACATTGTATTCTAAAACATATATTCCATAGGTATTGTTACACACAGTTTTTTTTTTACAGTTCAAATACAAGCCTATATATGTCATTAAAAATCCAGTGAAACATATATCTCATTAAATGATGTATATACCTCGTTAAAAAATGGATTCATTCAACTCGAAATGAAGCGATACACACTTTTTATTAAAATATATACCTCATTAGATAATGTTTACTATTTAAAAAAATGAAAACATGTGTAGTCTAAGTTTTAATGGGTAAAAATGACAGTCTAACATTTTCTGTATTCCATACATGATGGTATCATGCTTGTAAATGTTATATCAACTTATAGAATGCTTATTAAATATTTTACTTGTAGAGTTGTATATATCCAAAAAGTTTTTTTTTGTTGAAACATATCATTTAATTTGTAATTTTATAACAAATTTTTACAAATAATTTATTTATTAATATTAATATTTTCATTATATTATTTACATATATATAACATGAGATACTACATCGCATATAAATGGATTCAAGAAAAAAATTGAGAGTGTTGGTTTAAGAAAAATGTTTTAAGGGTTGATGAAAACTAGTTTCAATCTAGGGAAAATTCCATATAACCCCCTGTAAACTAACTGAGATCCATATAACCCCTGACTTTTCTTAAAATTCATATAACCTCGTGAAAACACCTAGTTAATTCAAATAACCCCCTCAGTAAAATTTCCGTTCATAGATGATGAATATTTTATTAATATTATGTTTTGTTAACCCTCTAGAAAACAAAATGTATTTAAAAAATCTATAATGTGTTAAAAATGAGAAAAATCATCAATAAATAATGATTTTACCGCTCCAGATAAGGTTTCATAATATAATTAGAATGGATAAAATCATCATTTTCATAAGATTTTTTGCATTTTTAACGTATTATATGGGGTTTTTAGTATATTGTCTTTTCAATAAAGATTAATCAAATGAAATGTTTATAAAATATTCATCATTTGTCCGCGAAAATTTTATTAAAGGGGTTATTTGGATTTATTGGGTGTTTTCAAGGGATTATATGGATTTAAGAAAAGTTAGGTTAATATATGGATTTCATGGGGTTGTATGGATTTTTCCCTTCAATCTAACATTTATTCTCTAATAATTTTTTAGCTATTTTAGTTAAGATTTGATATAAACAAAACTTAATCACAAAAGCAAATTATATAGCCGAGATTTGATTGTATCTATTAAATCTTTATTATCACGAGATTTGCTTGATGGATATGAGTAGAAAAACAGTGCGAATACTTACGTGTTAAAGTGAAATTACTTGTTTCATTATCGGAAACAATCCAAATAACCCCCCTGTAAACAACATGAAATCCATATAACCCCTTACAATTTTCTAAAGTCCATATAACCATTTGAAAACACATATGTAAATCCAAATAGCCCCATGAGTTAAACTTCCTTTGACAAATTAGGATTATTTTGTGAATATTCTATCTGGTTAACTCTCATTGAAAACATTGTTTACCAAAACTCACCTACAATGTGTTGAAAATGTAAAAAATCGTCTATAAATGATAATTTTATCTCTATGAACAGAGTTTTATAATCTATTCGAAAGAATAAAATCATTATGTACATAAGATTTTTCATATTTTTATTAAATTGTACGGGGTTTTTGGTATATTGTGTTTCCAATCAAAGTTAAAAAATGGAATATTCGTAGAATATTCATCATCTATCAATAAAAGTTTAACTCAGGGGGTTATATGAATTTTAGGAAAAGTGAAGGGTTGATATGAATATCTTGCATTTTGCAGGGGGCAATTTGGATTTTTCCCTTTTTAAAAAATCTTCTGTAACCTAATTTATAAATAAGCTCCTTTATAGGTATCTCATACATTACACATTCAATTCGTATTCATACAATTAAAAAAAAAAAAAAAAAAGCATACCGGAGTCCAGAGGGTCTGCAGGTACGAGAAGAACTCGATCTATCTTTTTTTTTTATTAATATTTTTAAATGGAGAACCAACATTATGAATTGATTTCATGGTTTTGCATGAATTTATTAATCGATCTTTTGGATTTATAACGAAAACCCAACATTATATTAAAACTCGTATTGGCTTGATGTATTTCTAATTTATTTAGTCTCTACTGTGCTTAACTGTGATTATAAAAAATATTCATTATATTATATATTACAGTAGTGGGAGAATGCTTTTCTAAATGTGAAAATGATTGATTATGATTTCCACAAGATTGCACTTCCAACTCTAATAATATAAAAATAATACATTCTCAGTCAGATATATGAATTTTCTGTGGTGGGACAGATTCCCCATTCAAGGTTATTCAACTACTAGTATTTTTTTTAATTAATCATTAGCCCATCTTTGGGTAAGCGGAATAAGGGGGAAAAGTGGTAAAATTTTGTTTGTTTAATAGGAATAAATTAGTATAATTATATGTAAAAATAAGCGGGAATAAGATAGTATTGATATTTCAAGTTTCTACCTAGAATTGTGTTATTTCAACCAGTGTAAAATGATCCACCATGTTATTTGTCATTTACTCTCTTTATAAATCACCCATATGATCTCAATGATCAATCCAATTCACCTTTTAATACCTTTAATCTCTTATTCACCTTTTAAATCCACAAGATATCGATGATCAACAAACAAAAAACTTCATTATCACATCTCTCAATTAAAATAACTAAAAATAATTTATTCTACTGATATATATACTTGTAAAAACTGGATTAGTATAGGCATTCATTCATACTTGTAAATACCTTCTGTCGCTTCCCAAAGGAGACTAAATTGTATGCACTACAACTGCATAACATCTCAACTTTTTGGTATAGGCATTCATTCATTGATGGGAGAGGAATTGCAGAAGAAACATGATGGTGTTGATGTCCCAACATCCTCAGATCGAGTTCTCAAGATTCAAACGCTTGATGGGACCAAGGAAACTTACATGGACATTGATTCCAAATTGTTAGCCTCCCAAAGCCAATTTTTCATGTGCCTCTTCTCAAATGGCATGAAAGAGTCCAACAAGAATCAAATAGTAACCTTACATACCAACAATAGCTCTGAAGAAGCCACAATTGTAGAGCTCTTGAACTTCATGCATGGCAAGGACCTCTCCCAAGAGACTGTCACCTCATATCCTCCTCTGCTTGGCCTATTAATGGCTGCTGACATGTACCATGTCACATCTTGTGTAGACCATTGCATCAATACTCTACTGCCCAAGTTGCCCATGACCCTGGAATCTGCCAACCTCATTTTAGATCTTCCCAATACATATTTATCATCAATCATAACCAAGAAATTCATTGTTGATCAGCTCTATGGGGACATGAACAAGTTGAAAGAAGATGTGGCTGCCCTGCCTCTCATTGTAGCAGAGTTGGTGTTCTGTGGAGATGGCATTCGGGCATCCGAGGACGAGATCTGCGATGTTGTTCTCACATGGGCTCGAGTTAACTATCCGGATGTGAAGTGCAGAAGAGATTTCTTAAAGATGAATCTCAAGCGTTTCGTGCGATTGAGTCACATGACACACCCCAGGCTCAATGACTTGCTTGTTAGTGAAGATCTTTGTCCACAGTTCGCTTTACAGACTATTCCAATGATGGCATACTTCAAGAAGGAGAAAACATTATCCCTCATCTGTGAAGATAGTCATGGCTACCCTGTGGAGGTCTTGGAATACCGGAATCCAGACCGGGGATTCGTGGTCTTTCTCACATTGTCGAAGGAGGCGATAATGAAGTGGAGATCTGGCCATTTTCAACGCACTAAGACATTTCATTTTAAAGGCATTACCTTTTACCTTGAAATGCGTCGACTTTCATGGCCACGTTTTGGAGTCCAGTTGCGCATGATAGAGGAGAGTGACTCTATGAGTAGAAGCGTTGTCGGAACCATGGTGTTCACCATGACGTGGGAACAAACGGCGGGGAATATGTCGAAAGTGAAGAAATATGAACAAGAGAAGTTGGTGAAAGGTTTGCACCGTGTTGGACCTTCGATCTTTACCATGTCCAGTCTTGTTACCAGGGAGTCATCCTTTAAAATCAAAAGCCACTCCTCCAAACATAATCTACTACTACGCCTTAGAGCAAATATAATGATAGAGCATAATATGCACCTGTAAAAAGGAGAATTCATCTTTCCCAAGAATTAGTTTGGGAAGATTTGGTGGAATGATATATTTTGTCAAAAATGTTTAGGAATTGACACATGAATGGAGATAATATTCCAAGCAAAAAAATTTTGGGTGTTCCATTAGAAGGAGAATGAGAACAAATGCCAATCTGCTCCTAAGTTTTCCATGAAATGAGCTTTCAATATTTTTCTATTGTATATCGAAGTAGATAATTTATATTGAATGAAGGGAGTTCTCATTGAGCTTAATGAATGCAACCGAAAAAAAAACTCAATTAATAGTTATAGTTTTTCTTTTTATGTGTATCTAATTTTGTAATCCTTTATAGGAGGGTATTAGACCTAAGAATGTATAAGCACATACCCAGAAGTGAGAAAAAAGAGAAAAGAGAAGAGAGTTGACACACGACTTCCTAAAGAATGTATAAGCACATGCCCAGAAGAGTCAGAGAGTTTATATGCCGCCTTCATTTTTTCTTCCAGTGAAGCTTTAATGAGACCCCAATATAGAGTATGATTCATGATTACTTGATTTGTTGTGTGTGAGAGAGGGAGACAGAGGAGAAAGACTGTAAGAGAGAGGGAGCGAGAGAGACGAACTTTTTTTTCCCAAGCTGAATAGTATGTTTTGTACAAGCCTTTTTATCTCTTCATTTGTAATCCGTGTGTGAACATGTGTATATCATCACCCATTACAATTGTCAAAATTCACAACATTCACAGCACTGTTGGTGAACAAGATAGCTTAAATGAATCAAAATAATGAACTAATGGGACTAACAAATCAATGAGACTAACAACAACCTATTGTTGTTCAGTGTTTTTATTTTTTGTACACAACTGCATGTTTCCCACTTCTATGATCTCAAGCTTTTCCTGAGATGCTTGTCGCGCATGCTGGACCTCTGATAAAATGCACTCATATATATGAAAGTCCTCTGAACCATTACATTATGCAAACATGCATGAAGCATACATGTATTTATCCAGAGAACATACAAGTAAAGGAAAAGTGTCAAGGACATAAACTTTATCTTAGCAGGCCGTATATATATTCTATATCACATCAATCATGTCCACATAATGTAATTGACTGAGTTAGATTGCATCTTCTCTTGTTGGTTTTCTTCTTTGTGTTGATTTTTAATTTAATCATGCCTAAATCATCACATTTACGTGTTCCCTCCAGGAGCATTTCAGCCATCTTCAGAAGATTCTCCTAGACGTAGCTGTCACTTTCTAATCAATCTCCTGTTCTTCCTCACTATTTCCTTCAGATTCAGATGAGTCATGCCTAGATTGTGTGAGACACAAATCATTCTGCTCTTCTAGAGAATTGTTTTGCGCATTGGATGGTGATTCATCTCCTGATCCAGATACATTATTTACTTCACCCTCAAAGACGGGAAGCCTAGATTGTCAGGAACACATAAATGCAATGATTTAGGCATGATTAAACTAAAAATCAACACAAAGAAGAAAACTAACAAGAGCAGATGCAATCTAATTCAGTCAATTCCTGTTGATACTACTTATATAGAGCATTGGAGAGTTATAGGACATCTTGGGTTACTATATTATTTTGTGATCTATTCGGATAGACCCAGTTTTTTCTTTAAAAAATCATCCAATTGGCCCATGATCCTTTATATCTAATTAGGCCAAGTTAACAAAACAAACATACATGATGAAACAAATGAACATATTCACCTTTTCAAACACTAGAACATCAAAGTTTTAATTTCAATTGAGTTTTTATTTAAAAAACAAAGAATACAAAGTTGAACTAACACATTATAAGATAGAAAACCATGAAGAAAATAAAAAAGAAAACAAGAAAGAAAGAAAGCAATAAACATAGCACCAGAAAGAGGAACAGAGAAACACAAGATAAAGAAAAAAGAGAGGGAGATCTTATGAGATCAGTGAATTCATAGCTTCTTCAGAGGATCCGAGGAGAACCCATTTGAGGATTTCAAGTGGGTCACTTCAGAGAGACAGAACGATTAGTTTTTTATGATATATTTGATTTTTCTGTGATTGAGATTTTGATTTTGTGAAATCGTTATATACCTGGGAGGTTTCTTCCGTCGTGACTTAGGATTCTTCTTCCCCATTTGTGAGTCCTTCTAAAGCGTCAATGAGAGACCCAACTTCTCCTTCCAAATATGTTCTTCAGAGAGAGAGAGAGAGAGAGAACAAAATGTGTTGCTAAAAGCTGAACCACTATGGCATCACATTTTATTCTGCCGCGCAAATAATCAAACAGTTGATGAACATAAACCTAACTATCCATACCGTCTGATCTCTTGACCTTTCTCCGACCAGGAAAGCACATATGATCTGAAGATCTCCATTAGATCTCCATTACATCTATAAAAGGTCCACCGATCAGACCGTTATATATATACATATTACATAGCCTGAGACTCTGAGAGCCTTCAACGGTGCATAATGTTTTATGTAAATGCTTATAATTTTATGTTATACAGTGGGTAATTATTATATATTTCAAATATTAGATATATGATTTTTATTTTTGGATATTGGATCTTTGGATATTTTAGTCATTCCATATTTAATTTGAATTTTTGGATATTTCGGATAATTATCTGTATCTGAATCTGGATTTTTGGATCGGATACGGATATTTACTTTCAATATCCGTCGGATATCGAATATGGATATTTTTTTGGATATCTAGTTTGGATACGGATATGGATATATGGGCGTATCTAATCTGTATCTGTTCGATTGACCGGTTTATATAGGGAGATGATTACGTGCGGCGAACGGCGGGTGCGGCAGCGATCACGGGCCGTCGATCACAGGTACATCGCATCGGACGGTCGGATGCGATTCACGTCGACCGTTGGATGCGATGGACCCGCGATCGAACGGCCCACGTCGCGGCCGCACCCGCCGTTCGCTGCACCTAATCGCTCGCGGGTTTATATATATATATACGCTCGCGATTAGGTGCGGCGAACGGCAGGTGCGGCCGCGACGTGGGCCGTTCGATCACGGGTTCATCGCATCCAACGGTCGACGTGAATCGCACCCGACCGTCCAATGCGATGGACCCGTGATCGACGGCCCATGATCGCTACCGCACCCGCCGTTCGCCGCACGTAATCGCGTCCCTATATATATATATATATATATATATATATATATATATATATATATATATATATATATATATATATAGGGACGCGATTACGTGCGGCGAACGGCGGGTGCGGCCGCGACGTGGACCGTTTGATCGCGGGTCCATCGCATCCAACGGTCGACGTGAATCGCACCCGACCGTCCGATGCGATGGACCCGTGATCGACGCCGCACCCGCCGTTCGCCGCACGTAATCACCCCTATATATACACACACACACACACACACACACACACACACACACACGCTCGCGATTAGGTGCGGCGAACGGCAGGTGCGGCCGCGACATGGGCCGTCCGATCGCGGGTCTATCGCATCCAACGGTCGACGTGAATCGCACCCGACCGTCCGATGCGATGGACCCGTGATCGACGGCCCGTGATCGCTGCCGCACCCACCGTTCGCCGCACCTAATTGGTTCCCATATATATATATATATATATATATATATATATATATATATATATATATATATAGTTTATATTTATTATCTCATATGATTAAAAGAGAATAAACTTTAAAATCTTAATTTTAATTTTCATATCTCTATAATAAATCATTTGATTATTCAATTTTAATGTTAATATTTAAACATGTCAATTATCTGAAACATATATGTATTTGATCCGTACCAAATCCGAAAATCAGTATCCATATCCGAATTCAAAAGTTAGAATATGGATATTCACTTATCTAATCCGTATCCGTCCAATTGGCTTAATCGTAACTCTTTGTTTAAGTATAGATTTCATATTAGAAAAATGGAAGATTTTCAAACATGGATTCAAAAGTTTTTATTATTTTGTTGAATATGAATAAGTTATTGATAAAAGATAAATAAAATTTCGATAAAGAATCATAAAAAGTGAAAAAAATCATAGGAGGTGATGACCGGTGATTTGAGATATGAACCCCCAAATAGTGACAAGACTACATCCTGGACGGGTTGAATTTGACCTAGCCAGAACATTGTCACATTCAAATTTTAATAGTCAAGTTCAATCTAGATCTAAACCTGAGCAAACCTCAACACAGTAAAGCTAGGTTTGGTTGAGGGGGTCGAGTTATGCTCGAGTCAAAACATAAATCCGATTCAGGTCAGGTTTGATACTTTGATTTGAAGGATCGGGTATGTTTGGATTTACTCGGGTTTGAATTGGGTTATCCGGGTTCAATCCAAACCTAATAATCATGTTTTTTTGGGTGAACGATCTAATTTGTTTTTACTCTAAAAATATGTCACACTTTCACAGTTTCATTTTCTCTTCGATGTTTAAAAAGACATGACTTTGAAAGTTTATTTTTGGTGGGGGTCACTTTGAAAGTTAAAACACAAATCAAACCTCTTAAACATTGCCTTAACCAAAGGTAGATTTTACGTTTATGTCTTGATGCTGTGTTAAAAGTCATGTTTGTTTAGCAAAATTTGAAAGAATTTTCTATGGGACCAAGATAGACAAGAGAAGATAGTGTACCAGCTTGGTTGTAAAATCAACCACGGAAGACCCTTCTGTCATAAATAAATAAAATACAAATAATATATATATATATTTTATTTTTTTTATTGGTAAAATAAAATATATTACTGAGAAGGATATTTTCTCCTTCAGTTAAGCTTTATGAATTTTGGGGTTAAAACTCTCAAAAGAAGGTTTTTTTTAGTAAAAAGTAAATTTGGTGGCTTAGAATTGACTGAACCTCATAGTGTTATCTCGCGACCTCTTTATAGGCTGCCTACGTACATCTTGGGGATCAAGTCATATGTAGTTCCTCGCCTAGATTGTCATTTCCCCTCCTTTGGTTGTTATAATTGTCCCCCTCATTAAACACTTAGTGGGCGATTTCGGTGGAAACCCCCACGTGTTGATTACTCACATCGTGCCCACGTCGCCCAATTGGGCCTTTATTGTCCGCCTGGCGGTTACGGGCGTTTATGGTCATTTGACCGTTTCTCCATCTGTCTGTGGTCCTTTGGCCTTCTCATCCAAAGGTTACATCTGCGAATATCCGCGAGGTGAAAGATCACCCAACCAGACCTCGTGTCTGGTCATTGTCGGTATCGTCAGGAAGGCCTCCTGGCGGTGCGCGGGTGCGCGCGTGCGTGTGTGGGGGTTCTTCGGGGATTCGGATCGGAGGCGTGCCCTGGCGGGCTCGGTCGGATCATCTTATCGGAAGGGTGAGGGTTGTCGTTCCTGGTTGAGGCGCCCGATAGCGTCTCAAGAGGATTCAGGGGTTTGTGTGATCGCCACCTGCTTTTTCTAAAGCAGGAAAAGGGGTTGGGTTGGATTTGATCGCCTACGTGGGGAGTTTGTGGGGTCTCTGCTCTGGGATACGGATATACCGTACACAGAGGTGAAAAATAGGTAAGCTTGACTAAAGGAGTCTTGGGACATAGGGGGTGTAAGTGGGGTGTGTATAGGGGGCGGCTAGTGGGGTCAAGCCGTCTGGTGAGGGGCGGCTACTAGGGTTTAGCCGTCCAGGACCTGGTCTGGTTTGGGCAGAACTTTGGTAGGAAATGGGTTTGGTTTTTGGACAGAGGCTAAGCTAGGTTTAACCCGGGTTTTTGGAGGGTGGAATGAGAGGGTATTTTATGTGGGGGAATAGGTATTTCTCTCACAAAAGGGGCTCTCTCTCTCTCTCTCTCGCTCTTGAGATTTCTAGTGGGGAATGTGAATTGTGGGTTGTGTTTGTGGGTTGTTGATTGGTTTGTTGATGTTGTATTTGGGCTTGGGACCCCCTCTATTTATAGTAAAAGAGAGGCATGGGAATATCCAGGGGGTAATGGAGTGGGTTGGCTTCGATTAGACCCCTCATTAATTCTCTGGTTCTTCTGTCAGAGACCAGGTGAAGGGCGGCTAGTGCTAACTAGCCGCCCAGGATGGGGCGGCTACTTCCTGGTAGCCGCCCCTATCATAACCTGCCAAACGTCCCATCTCTGACAGGCGGTGGCTTGGGTCAGTTACTTGGGTTGATCCGGCCAAGATTGGGCGGCTAAAGGTCATGACCCGCCGCAATGATTAACATTAAATATTGCTTTATGTCCCATCCAGGGGACTGGTCCAAAGTCGGCCAGGGGGGACGGCTAGTGCTAACTAGCCGCCTGGTGTGGGGTGGCTAGTTAGGGTTAGCCGCCCCTTGCCAGGGACTTAGGGTTTTTGGGTTTCTGGTTTTCTGGTTAGGGCTAGGGCTAGGTTTGGGGTTTTGGTAGGGCTAGGGTTAGGGTTTGGGTTTCTGGTTTAGGCCGTGGCTGGGGTCAGGGTTAGGGTTTGGGTTTAGGTTAGGGTTTGGGTTTCTGGTTTAGGTCGGGGCTAGGGTTAGGGTTAGGGTTTGGGTTTAGGTTAGGGCTAGGGTTAGGGTTTCCGGCTTCCTGAACTTCGGTTCTCTACTTGATGTCCAACTATGGGATATTTCCGGGTGTTACTTGAAGTATTTCTGTCTCTCTGGACGGTCAAAATTGGGGTATCTACAATTGTCCCTCATCGGACGGAGTCTTTGTGCGAAGCAGGGAAGACTTCAACCGATGATAAGGAAAGAGACCTCTATTTTGGCTGGCCCGACCTTCAAGAAGTTATGCCGACACGAAAAGTACTATTCGGGGAGTTGATTTAGACTGTCAGAGGCTAGTACTTAGAATTTTTAGCCGAAAGGATGATCCAGGTGTAAGGCGGGGAAAAGTAAATGGTGAGTGATCCAACCCGCGGTCGGGGTTCTTAGCTATCGTGCGCGGAGCAGCCCAGCGTCAGTTTCCTCGTGCCTACCGTTCCCGTGCTTGGGAAAACTCAGCAAGGAGGGGATATCGCCGACAGAAAGCAAGTAAAGGTTGATTTGGTGAATTGGATCATCCGAAGAATAAGAACTCTGGAAAAGAACCAGAACTGAAAAAATTTGAATTTGAACGGTACTGAAAGTGTGGCAAAACATCGGGAAAGTCGTGTTTGATCAAGTAGTGTCTGGAAATAAGCCAATACATGGCTGTTTGGTGTGGAAAACCTTGAAATTTAGGGCTGAAAAGATATTAGAAAGGGGTCTTAAGTGAAAGTAGAAAACTGGGAGGGGCGGCTAGTCCTAACTAGCCGCCCGAGAGGCTACTCGCGGGTAGCCGCCTCCCGACTGGGTCCCTTATAACCGAAAAGGGACCCTCTCTCTCTCTCCATATGTTTTAAAACGGTTACTCTTCCCTCCTCTCTTCTTCTTCTTCATTTTAAACTGAGAAACCTTGATTCCTTTGCCTTCTCTTCCTCCATTTCGTCCTTAATCCCCTCTCTTTCTCTTGATTTCGAAACCCTAGTTTGGGTTCTCCTTTTTCTTTTTCAAACCGAGGAGATGACGAGGTCGAAGGCGATTGCTTCGAGGGGGAAACGGCCACTGGTGGCTCGTGGACAGCGTATCCCGAGCTCTTCATCATCGAAGAGCGATAGGCCGGAGATCGAGGTCGTGGGGGAAGCTATGGGTGCGGCGGAGGTGCCGCCGGTGGATATCGGCGCGGGTGAGGTTGGAGATTCACCTTTGGGGACTGTTCCAGAGGTTGGGAGTAGCATGATAGGGTATACACGCAAGAGGAGGCGTGGGGATCGACCGGCGGTGGTCGAGGAGGTGGTTTCGGGGGTCGGGGGATCGGTTGAGGGTGTAATTGAGGGGGCAGGGGCTGAGGGGTTTAGTGAGGATGTGAGGGCGTCGTTGGATGCCCTCGTTGGGATGTTGGATAGGGAGGCCACAGAGGCCAGGGCTGAGGGGGAGGAAAGTAGGGCTATGGGGGCTTTTGCGGAGTTTATCTCTGGTGTGGGGAGGGTGGAGGGGATAGGAGAGGCTAGGGATGAGGCCGGGGAGGCCGAGGGTACGGGCACCGGGGCTGCAGAGGCCGGTGTGGGCGTGGAGACTGAGGCCGAGGAGGCCGTGTTCGAGGAGGATGAGGAGGAGGGGGATGACGATGGGATGGATGATCCCGACGAGGCCGAGGTGGACGCTCCTGGGTCCACACGGGCCGTGGTATGTTTCTAACCTTTTAGTCTTAGCCTTTTTATTTTGGTGTATATGCATGTGTTTTGGTTGGTATGAACAGGTTGTATATGTGTATTATACTCGTATATGTGTGTTTTAAATAGGCATGCTTGTGTATAAGTTAATCACGGTGGGATGTGTAAGCATTCTGATATGGGTTTGTTTTTATAGGGAGGGGGGCAATTTCTATATATATATCCATGTTTGTTATATGCATATAAAGGAGAGAGAAATGATATAGCTAATATGCTTGCATGTGATACTTTTCTACGTGTATGTGATTTCGTACGTGTTTGATCGTGGAGGAGCATGAGGGAGTGTATGCATGTATTTCACGGGCCCAAGTCCTATATGCTTAGGTGTGTCTTAGGGAAAGTATAAGCATGATAGGCTGTGATGTAAGAAAGAGCGTGAGTGGTGATCACGGTGGGTTTTGATATATATTTTTTGTTTGCATGCGTGATCATATGCGGAGTGGGAGGTGAACCTCTAGGTGAATGTTTTTGTATTTGACATGAGAATTTTACTTTGCTAAGCATGATCTCTAAATGATTTTTGAGTTTTGGATTCTTACTCTTGATCGCCTTTTTAACTAACCCATCTCTTCTTCGTTTGTTTGTAGCGGCCGAATCGTATCCGGGCTTTATGGCACGAGACGAAGAGGTGGTATGATGCCTTGGGGCAGGAGGAGAGGAGCTTAGTGGATGGGGCGGGCTTCCGCTCCTTCTTTCTGATTGAGCCGTTCCACGTCCATCGCCCATATGTGGAGGCATTGGCGGAGAGATGGGACCCGGAGAGTTGCACGTTCATTCTCCCTACCGGCGCTGTTATGCCGACGCTCGAGGACGTCCATCGGATCACCGGCCTTCCGGTCTTGGGGGAGGCAGTGATTGCGGCCACCCTTGCGGACTACAGGGGGCTTTTCCAAGAGTTGATCGGGGAATGGGAGTTCGTGGAGCGGGAGCGGACGCTGAACTGGATCCCTTTGGGGAGGCTTTCAGGGCAGTACGGCCTCGGCTCCTTTACAGAGCGCCAGAAGGGCGAAGCTGCAGCTAGCTTCGAGAGGAGGCGGGCGATGATCGAGGCGAGAGAGGAGGCCGCGTGCCCACAGAGGGCACGGAGGGAGTTGAGGGCGTTCTTTCTTTACTTCTTCGGCCGGGTCCTCTTCTCGACGGCCTCTGATAAGGTTTCCTCTCACTCTCTTTTGCTGATGAGGGACCTGGAGGGCATGAGACGATATGCCTGGGGAGCGGCGATGCTTGCCCGTCTATTTGCGGAGCTCTCGAAGAAGGTCAAGAGGGCCGGGGGAAAGAACCTTGGTGGCTTCGCGCCATTTCTTCAGGTATGTGTAAGTGGTAAGTGTCTTCTTCTTGGTTTAGCTCACTTTGATCATGATAATTTCCCTCTTGCTTTGCTAGATCTTCGGGTACGAGCATTTCGCCATCGATTGCCCGACTTTGGCTCCGTTTGATCATGCCCTTCCTTGGGCTATGAGATGGGAACCCCGGTGGTCTTCTCGCTTGCACCGTCTCGCTCAATTTCGAGAGGCCTTCCGTGTCTTGTCGGAGGAAGAGGTATAAGTTTTTCTTCGAATTTCCTTGGCTTGTATTTGGTTTTCTTTGACTAAGAGTTCTTCCTATCTTTCGATGCTTTTTTAGATGACGTGGAGGCCTTACTCGGAGGAGGTTCCCGAGGCTCTGGCGCGAGACGTCTGGTTGATCTATTTCAACGAGGTCGTGTTCCATGCGATCAGCCGGGTCGTCCGCCAGCTTGGGTATCATCAGTGGGTGCCCGATCCTCTGCCGCGGCGCCCCTCGATTCCGGTGGCTGGGATTCCTCGGGACACGAACCTCCCGAGGAATTACGCTACGTATGTGGCGGGATGGATGGGCCGAGGCGTCTTGGTGGAGCGTCGTCCTGAGGTGACTTCGAGTGACGAATACCTAGCTTGGTATCGTCAGGAGTATGCGGGTATCCTCGGGACGATGGAGGAGGAGATCCCGGATGCTTACGTAAGTTGAAGATCCTTTTTCTTTCCTCGTTCTCCCTTGCTTGAATATTTTCTGAATGGTATTTGCTTTGTAGGTTGAGTTGAATGAGATGGAGAAGAGGCTCAAGACTTTGAGATTGGAGGGGTTCATCACCCTAGGCCGTGAGAGGGACTCCCTCTAGATGAGGGTGTCGAAGTTGGAAGCTTCGGCGGGTGTTCCTGGAGGTTTGATGGGGGACTTGGTTCGTTCTCTCTAGGCGGCCGGGGATAGGGATCGGGAGGCGCTCAGGGCGTCAGAGGCGAGGGCACGGGAGTTGGAGGAGAGGTTGAGGGTTGTCGAGGATCGGGCCAGGGGGACAGAGAGTCATCTCCGACAGAGATTGGAGAGGAGAGACAGAGATATGCAGCAGGTCCATCTCTGGGAGGTGACTATGAGGGGGAAGTTGGTTGGAGGCGGACCTTGACATTCTTCCGCTTGAGCCTGACCATTCTCTCTCGGCTTCCTTGGCCATTGGGGCCACCTTTAGCCGTGCTTCTCATCCTTCGGCGTCTCGGAGTCATGGGATATATGCGAGGGCCGCGTCTTCGATTCGAGAGACTCATGTCGCTCCTGATGCTCCAGAGGTTCAGTCCTCTCCCCAGCCACCGCCCCCTTCTCAGCCAAGCCAGGATGTTCGTCCTACTCAGCCTCCAGCGGATGACGATACGCCAAGGTATAGCTTCTTTGTGTCTTGGTTTTAGGTAGAAGAATGGTATATATGCGAGGAATTCATGCTTTTCTCCTTTTGTTTTGATTCAGGTGATATTCTGGTGGAGTATAGCTCAAGACTTCGGAGTTTGGAGCGTTTTGAAGGAAAAGATTCTCTTTTATGTGGTCTCTTAGGTTTAGAAGAACAGTCTATGTTTATGGTTTTGATGGGACAATTTAATTTCTCATTTTGTATGCATGGTTTAGAGTAATTTAGCATGGATTTTTGTGGATACGTATGTGCGTGTAGGTGAATCTTGGCTTTTATAGGTTTGATTCATGGATGGATGTAGGGTTTTGATATATAATTGTTTTAGCATGATATCTATACATGTTTTGTGTATGAATATGTGTATGAAATGTGTACATGCAGGTTTTGGAAAGAAATGTTCTTGATAGGTATTAGAGACACGAAGACTTGAGAAAAATGGGGCTGACAGCAGGTTTCAGGGTAGCAGGTAGGGGGCGGCTAGTATAAACTAGCCGCCCAGTGAGGGGCGGCTAGTGTCAACTAGCCGCCCCCTGCCTGGGGCATACTTTCCTCAAACAAAGGGCAGGGGCGGCTAGTGTAAACTAGCCGTCAGATGAGGGGCGGCTAGTCGGGTTTAGCCGCCCCCTGTTTGGGACAATTCTTCTGGTTTTTGCTTCTTGTCTGCTGTTGCTGAGAGCCTTTGTGACTGTTTCGACCTCCGAGACCTATAAAAACATTCCTTTCATGGACCAAGTGTTAAATCTGTCAAGATTACGCCCCTGCACTGACTTTCGAGCTCTTTCTTGCTTGAATTGTCAAGGGCTACAATCCATCTTAAGGTAAATGGAAAGATAATGCGAGAAAGTAAAGTGTGGGAGACCATGCTTTAGTATGCAAGGAAGGGATTCCAAGTGCGTGAGTGAAGAAAACTTTTAAGTATGCGTGAAAGTGGGATAATTTCTTCTCAAGCATGTGCGGAAGGGCATGAAATGAGTGGGGTCAATTTTAATATTTAGGTACGGGGGGTTAACTTTAATATTCTAAGAAAATCGAATGCCTACGTGCTTTGGAAAAGAAAAATGCGAACTTATGCGTAAGTATTGTGGCATAAGGGGGCATTTTAATTCTTTAATGGTTTTTCTTTCATATGAGAGGGCAATGTTCTCGATTTTCTTAAGTAAAAGATACCATCAAGTCCCTGTGGAGGATCCCTTGTGGTCACCTATGTCCAAACCAGGGTTGTATTTGAAAGGTATAGACCTTAGGTGCCGGTTATTCTAGGTTCATGGTTCTCAAATGCTTGATCGTATTATTCTAAACATGCTGAAAAATCCATGAGTGTACCAGGAGTCAAGTTAGATAAGCTTCCTTTGGATAGGCAAGTTTCTAAGTGAACTCACGTGAGTGTGTGTAATTTGTAAACCTGGAAATGATCTACCTTTGATCGAAATTTCGCCTTTCCCGGTAGACATAGTCCAATTTTGAATCCCATTGCGAAAATAAAAAGGGGGGGGGGGGAATGGGGTAAGAGTAATATCTTCCTTTTGGGCAATATTTTAGAATTGTCCCAGTCTAGCATATGTCCTACTTTCTAGGTCCCTCTGGCTTTCTTCTTTTTACCACTTCTTTATTTTGGGTGGAAAGTACAGTCCGTTGTTTGGATATGTACTGGTATAGCCGTTGTCTAGCGTATACTGTGCGTAAAGGCGTGAAAGCCTGCTAAAATAGAGAGTTTAACCCGTTCACTTGGGTGTTATTTTTCTTTTGTTGGCTTCTCATTGCCTGATTTTTTTTTTATTTGAGGGGGGGGCTCTTCTATTTTTCACCCCGATTCTTTTCGTGCTTCCCCTCTAGAAGTGTTTGTATAGTGTCAGAGCCAGTTTTGGGACATATGTCAGGTCTAGATAACTCCTCATTTTAACCTAGGGTTAATACGAGTGGGGCAGGAATAAGGGAGGTTTTGCTTTGGGGGTTTTAAATTGTCCCAGTCTACGGGTAGGCAATTTCTCTTCTATCAGGTAAATCGATCGTCCAGTTATACGTGTGTGAATGAAGAGGCATGATTTGGCGGAGATGTGTTCAAATAGATACGAGTTTATCTTTGAGAGTCTTATAATTCTATCATCAAGTACTAAACGCTGGAAATCGCAGGAAGAAAGAATAATAATTCTCAAGTATTGAAAGCTATTCATGCATGGAATTTCTTTAGATAAAGTGCATTCCACGAACCTGAAACCTCGACTCCTTCAGCATCTACCAGGCGGTAGGCATTCCCGGAATAGGCATGGGTGATCACATAGGGTCCCTCCCATGTGGGTTGCAACTTTCCTCTTGGGTGAGGCTGTCTTGATGGCATGATTTGCTTAAGTACTAATTCCCCGATTTCAAATTTTCTTTTTATTACCTTCTTTTCAAATGCCCTTGCCACCCTTCTTTGGTAGGCCTGGGCATGGTCTGCCGCTCGTAGTCTTTTCTCGTCTAGTATTTCTCTCTTTTTGGTATTTTTGTTGTTTTCAAAAGTGTGGAGATAGATGCATATTTATGGTTTTGAAAAGGCCTGTGTTTGGCGAATAGATATGCTTTTTTTTTTAAAAGTGAATGGGGATAAAGTTTGGAAAACGGTTTTGTTTTTAGAAGGGAAGTATGGAAAGACAGTTTGTAAAAAAAATGTTTTTGGCGGAAATCATGGAAGTATGGTTTTGTTAAACATTTAGTTTTGGAGAAGCGCAGATTTGGAAAACATTTTCGTCGTGAAGAAGAGTGTGGAAATGTAGTTTGCAAATATTTTTGTTGTTTTGGAAAATATGTAAGGAAACATCTTGAAATATTTTCGTTGTCTAGAAAGTATGTAAAGGAAGCTTGTAAAATATTTTCGTGGTTTAGAAGATATGTAAAGATAGTTAGAAAACATTTTTGTTTTGATGAAAAACATGTAAATAAAGCTGGAAATAGGTATGTTCAGGGTTGGGGAATGAAAGCTGATTGACATATATTTTTTTTTTGATTTTTTTGTTGGAAAGCGTGTAAATAAATATGTATAGGGCGATAAAAGCGAAAAGCTGGTAAACAAATATTTTTTATCTTTAGAAAGCTGTAAACAAATATGTACAGGATAATGAAAGCTTACGCGGGGGGATCAGTACCCGGTTCTTAGATTCGTATTGCTTCCTCGAGTCGGCTTCGCTTGGTCGGCCAGCTGATGTCCGGTGGGGGTCCCCTATTCCCGAACTCTTCTCCCCTGAGTCTTGTCTCGTCAAAGCGTGCTTCTCCCCATATGGATACTACCTTCC
The DNA here is from genome assembly GCA_030737845.1 of Acorus calamus. Taxonomy (NCBI): domain Eukaryota; kingdom Viridiplantae; phylum Streptophyta; class Magnoliopsida; order Acorales; family Acoraceae; genus Acorus; species Acorus calamus. The sequence continues at coordinate 32,354,105 of CM060858.1, read as the reverse complement.
CACGGTACGGGAAGTGAAGACATTGGTGTCGGGTAGATGAGACGGCTTCAATGCTGTTGAGCCATGTCCTCCCAACAATCAGAGGGTGGGGTAATTGAATGTTCATTACCATGCAGTTGACGATGGTGGAGACCAGGCCGATCTTTAGTGGGAGCGTGACCAGTCCGCAAGCGTTCTTGCGCGTGCTGTCGAAGGCATAAATGTATTCGTCCGAGGGCTCCAATCTGGGAACCCGGCCTTCTAGCTTTTGGTAGGCGGAATATGTAAGAACGTTAGTTTCTGCTCCCGTATCGATGAGAATGTGCCGGAATTCCCTCCCTCCGAGTATGGCAGTGATTGCGAGGGGTGCGGAGCGTGCTCCGGCTTTTGCGACCTCATGGGGGAGAAAGGTGATCGAGTTGGGCTCCGTAAGATCGCTTGGTGGATGCAGGGTCCTGGCCGCTTCTTCTGAGGGATAGTTCTCGTTGTAAGGGGACCCAGGTGGGTTACCACTTTCATCCTCGTTCCCCGGTCGCAGGGCTAGTGTGAACATATTATGTATCGCCCAGTTGTTCTCATTCTCGCATTGGAGGCGCGCCTCTCCCCAGATTGTCAGGATATGATTCAAGAAGGGCAGTCGAAGGCATTGGTGTCGGGGGGAACAGATAGCTTGGATGCTGTCTAACCATGATCGCCCTAACATCAATGGGTACCTTGTGTCGATGTCGGCCACGAAGCAGGCTACTTCACAGATAAGTGGGCCGACGGACAGCTCGAATGTTTCGGGGCCGCGGAGAGTCTTCCCGGTATGGTTGAAAGCTTGAATAGTATGGTGGGCCGGTTGGACGGGAGAACGGCCTAGTCCGGGTATCTTTTGGTAGGTGGAGCACGTCATTATGTTCATTCCTGACCCTGGATCCACGAAGATGTTGTTTAGCCACAACATTTGAAGTCGTCCGCGGATGTGTAGGGGGTAGACTCGCAGTCTGGGGTCCGGGAGGTCTTGGTCAGTGAACGAAATGGTCATTGGGCGGCGGGGGCCGTCGACAGTGTCGGTACTCTTGGAGGACCCGTTGTCGTCCGGATGCAGATCATCCGACGTACATTCCCCTCCTTCGGGTCCTTTGCTAGCTCCTTCGGGGATCTCCTCGAATGGCTCTTCTTCTTCATCTCCTCCCGGGTTTTCTAGTCCGCTTTCGTCGGACTCGATGTTGATGACTGCGGGAAGGGCGAGAACTGCATCTTCTTCTTCGCCATAGAGTATGGCAAGGTCATGATTGTCGAGGTTCAGCTGGAAGGGCTCGTTCTGCTCTTCCTCCTCGGGTTCTTTGGATAAACTGTCGTCAGTGACGTCTTCTGAACTGCTTGGTTGTGGTGATGGTTGTCTCCCTCTTCTGACCATGTTTATCATGTGGGCTCCAGACGTGGATGCTTGGTTGTGACCTGGCAATGGGTCAGTAAAAATGCCAAGTGGCTTGGAGGCTCGAGAATTGTCCTGGTTTAAGTGGCTTTTGATCATGGCCCAAACAAGGCGCATGTCATCATTTAAATCATAAATAAAATCCTGAAAAACAATGCATTGTTCTATGGTATGACCATGTTGTTGGTGGTATTGACAGTAATGCAGTCTGCTGGCCCCGGGGAGTGGAGGTCTAGCAGCTGGGAGGGAGGTACTATTTGTGTCCATTAGTACCCTAAAAATCCTAGTTAGTGTTTCTGGGAGGGGAGGGTAAGAGCCCCTCTTTCCCATTCGTCTCTGATCATAGGATGTTGGAGGGGAGACCTCATTATAAGTATCTTGGGTGGGCTGTCTAGGATTTAGGTTCTGACTCCTTAGGAAGGTGGAATAAAAAGGGATCCTAGGCTGGCCTTGTCTTGAGATTACAGGGCTTTGGACCAGGGAATTTTGGATTACTGGGTTTTGTTGTGTCGGCACGGGGACGGGTACTGATCGAGTAGTGAAGTTTTGGTTGATTGGCCGAGGCGACACATATCCGGATGAACCGGACGTGTACTGTCTCGGAGCCGTTCCTCGATCAGGAACTCGTGCTCCGTTCGGGTAGAGTGCCGATACATGTGTAATAATCCCCTCTACCGTGGGGGTTTGCGCCTTACGAGGCAGTTGTCCAACCCTATGGCTGATAGGTGGGGACTGGGTTTGGACTACTGGGGCTGCACAACGGGAAATCCTGTTGTGGCGGTCAATTAGAAGTTGATACGTAGTACAGTCTCCGTACGAAAGGCTCGTACGAAGCTCTGGACTCAGGCTCTGTAACATCATGTCAATTTCTTGACATTCTGTGAGTTGCAGGCCGGTTCGGTGGACAAGCGTGCGCCACCGAGACACGTATTGTTCGAATTCCTCCCTAGGCCTCATTCTCTCTACGGTTAAATCTGAAATAGAGGGGGTTCTGATCCTCTGGTAACCGTAGCGGCCTAAGAACTTCTCGCTTACAGCCGAGAAATTCGACAAGTGATCTACAGGGAGGGTGGAGAACCATTGTAGTGCTTCTCCTTCCAACTATTTCTGGAAGAGGAAGACTAGCAGAGGTTGATTATCTAGAAACGGACGTGCGTCTAGATAAAAGGCAGTTAGATGGATGTTTGGGTCTCCACGACCGTTATACCGGCGGAGTTTGGGGATTTTGAATCCCTCCGGTAGGTGGACTGACGGGATTTGTCTCAGGTTATGTAGAGACATGTGTTTGGGGGTTGAGGGACCAGTCTCGGAGAGGATTCTCTGGATGGTTTCGTCCAGTGTTTCTCCCCTGGGAGGGCTACCTAGCGGTCCCAGGTTTGGGGTGGCCTGGTAAGGGCTTGGGGTGGAAACGGCTGGGAATATTGGATTCGCGGGGGAAGGGGGGGCGAACGAAAAGACGCTCGGGTTGACCGAGTGACTGGGTGTGAACAGGGTTTTGGGAACAACCTTAGGGGTTTCGACAGGGGCCTCCTGTCTTAGGGTTTTGACCTGGCGGTAGTCTGCGAGGTCATGAAACATGTCCTCTATGGATTGGTATCCTAGACTGGCCATCTTTTCCTCTAGATGGGTCAGGAATTGCGTGGCCTGACCCTCTTGGTGGGTTCTTTCCTCTAGTATCTCCTCCTCTATGCGGGATTCCATGATGTGTGAAATGTTTCAAGGGAATGAATGCAGATGTAAAGCAGTAAATAAAGCGGTAAAGGATTGTGCAGCGGTGTGCGGCTTACAAAGCAGTAAAGGATTGCGCAGCGGTGTGCGGCTTACATAGCAGTAAATGATGCTGTGATGTGAATTAGAGGAGGAACTGATTCGAGGGGTGAGAAACTCTAACCTTCCTAGAGGGTTGATAGCATTCTAGTCAAGCTTGTAAAAGGGGGCAGAAGAGGATTACCTTTTGTTGTTTTTCACGAGGGAGGTCCCACCGTGATCGCCAGATTTGTCAGTATCGTCGGGAAGGCCTCCCGGCGGTGCGCGGGTGCGCGCGTGCGTGTGTGGGGGTTCTTCGGGGATTCGGATCGGAGGCGTGCCCTGGCGGGCTCGGTCGGATCGTCTTCTCGGAAGGGTGAGGGGTGTCGTTCCTGGTTGAGGCGCCCGATAGCGTCTCAAGAGGATTCAGGGGTTTGTGTGATCGCCACCTACTTTTTCTAAAGCAGGAAAAGGGGTTGGGTTGGATTTGATCGCCTACGTGGGGAGTTTGTGGGGTCTCCGCTCTGGGATACGGATATACCGTACACAGAAGTGAAAAACAGGTAATCCTATTCTGCTCCCGGGGCTTGACTAAAGGAGTCTTGGGACATAGGGGGTGTAAGTGGGGTGTGTATAGGGGGCGGCTAGTGGGATCAAGCCGTCTGGTGAGGGGCGGCTACTAGGGTTTAGCCGTCCAGGACCTGGTCTGGTTTGGGCAGAACTTTGGTAGGAAATGGGTTTGGTTTTTGGACAGAGGCTAAGCTAGGTTTAGCCCGGGTTTCTGGAGGGTGGAATGAGAGGGTATTTTATGTGGGGGAATAGGTATTTCTCTCACAAAAGGGGCTCTCTCTCTTGGGATTTCTAGTGGGGAATGTGAATTGTGGGTTGTGTTTGTGGGTTGTTGATTGGTTTGTTGATGTTGTGGATGTTGTATTTGGGCTTGGGACCCCCTCTATTTATAGTAAAAGAGAGGCAGGGGAATATCCAGGGGGTAATGGAATGGGTTGGCTTCGATTAGACCCCTCATTAATTCTCTGGTTCTTCTGTCAGAGACCAGGTGAAGGGCAGCTAGTGCTAACTAGCCGCCCAGGATGGAAGTAGCCGCCCCTATCATAACCTGCCAAACGTCCCATCTCTGACAGGCGGTGGCTTGGGTCGGTTACTTGGGTTGATCCGGCCAAGATTGGGCGGCTAAAGGTCATGACCCGCCGCAATGATCAGCATTAAATCTTGCTTTATGTCCCATACAGGGGACTGGTCCAAAGTCGGCCAGGGGGGGCGGCTAGTTAGGGTTAGCCGCCCCTTGCCAGGGACTTAGGGTTTTTGGGTTTCTGGTTTTTTGGTTAGGGCTAGGGCTAGGTTTGGGGTTTGGGTTTAGGGCTAGGGTTAGGGTTTGGGTTTCTGGTTTAGGCCGGGGCTGGGGTCAGGGTTAGGGTTTGGGTTTCTGGTTTAGGTCGGGGCTAGGGTTAGGGTTAGGGTTTGGGTTTAGGTTAGGGCTAGGGTTAGGGTTTTTCGATTAGGGCTAGGGTTAGGGTTTCCGGCTTCCTGAACTTCGGTTCTCTACTTGATGTCCAACTGTGGGATATTTTCGGGTGTTACTTGAAGTATTTCTGTCTCTCTGGACGGTCAAAATTGGGGTATCTACAGTCGTGTCTTCCCTGCTCGTTCGTGAGAAGTAATGTCATCCAATCTGACCTCTAACCTGATTGTGCCTTAACTACTCGAGGTGGCATTCTTCTACGAGGTGTCTGACTATCCGGCAAGACCTTGAATCTATTCGAACCAGTGCATTTGGGAGTGTCATTATGTCATTACGGATTCGGATATGGATTTGTGGGCCCCAAGTGTGATGACCCATATCCATTTTGGCGTGACACGTGTCATGGCGAGGATTTTCACCTCCACAATTACTTATTAGAATTTTTTTACATATTCTGTAAATTAGTCCACATAATTCAATTTTCTTTTTGTTAGAAATAAGAGAGAGAAAATAATAATGAAACCCTGAAACCTTTGTTCTATTAGAGAGGGACTAAAACCCTTTATATAATAGTACATGATGGTGTTACATGTGTAACACACTAACAAACTAATATAATAACAAACTAAGATAATAATAGATCTAATCTAATATCTTTAACACCCTCTCCTAAACTCTGAAGGGTAGTACCCTTAGAGTTTACACAAAGATGATAAACTAAAAATCTTAATTTCAAACACCTCCAATTTATTTTTGCGAATTGATAATAGTCATCTGTCTTTTGGATCCATCACTTTGCTCCCGCTCTTTGAGTCAGTCAGAGTCGCTCCCGCTCTTTGAGTCAGTTAGAATTGTTGGTCCACTAGATCAGATGGCGCACGTAGGGCTCGTGGAGGATCAAGGAGAGGCAGTGAATGCAGATGCTCACACGGAGGGCACAGACGAACGTGGAGAGGCAGCGGAGACAGCATGCAGACAATGGTGACGGAGATTCTTTAACACCCTCTCCTAAACTCTGAAGGGTAGAACCCTTAGAGTTTGCATAAAAATGAGACGATGATGGCAGAGGCTGGTGTCTGCACTGGGCAGCAAGTGGTGGCTAGCGCAGAAAAGCACGGGTAACCCCAACGGAGAAGAAGAAGTAGAAGAAATGTGACTTGGACGGCGACGCAAACGGTGCAGACTAGCGCAAGAAGAGAGGCGCGCTGACAGAGAAGAAGAATAAAAATGACAGTGCGCAAATACAACGACGGTGCACGAAAAACGAAGGTGCACGAGGATGACAGCACACGAAAATTATGGTGCGCGGGAACAACGGCACACGGAGACAACAGTGCGCGAGAACAACGGCGCACAGAAACAACAGTGCGCGAATACGATAGCGCACAGAGGCAGCGATGCTGCATAAAAACGACGTCACTTGGCCAACGATGACGACGACAGTGGATCTCAAAGGAAGAAGAAGATCCAAGGATGAAAAGAAACGATGATGTTGCAATTGACTAAAATCAGAAGAAAATGGGAAAAGACACATACAGATGCATAGAGAATAAAAAACTAAACAAAATGAGTACCTAGATGACTAGATTCAGAGTCCGAACGAAGCCGTAATAGTCCAGGAAAGAAACGCATCAAAAACAATGTCGGCGGTAGCCGACGGATGTGAACTGGGCTGGGTTGGGCCGGTGGGCCGGACGAGCGCGGATCGGTGGGCCGGGCTGATTTCACAGACGAGCGCGGATTTGCGCTGATTCCTTGGACGAGCCCAGATTTGCGCTATCGTGCGTGGATTTTGCGCTATCATGCGCTGATTCCTCAGACGAGCGCGGACGAAGTGCTCGGACAGATCTAGCGCAGCGGACAGGGCTGCGCGGACAGGGTGTGGCATCAGTGCGACAGGTGCAGCGCGCGATGAGGCGGGGCTGCTGCGGCTGGGACTGTTCGAACAGGGCGACATGGACAGGCGGCGACGGGGTGGTCGGTGGCACACGGTGTGGCATCACGAGGCTGTGCCGGGCAGAGCGATGCAGCGGCTCTACTGGCAAATGGGTCCACGGGAAGTCACTTTTTTTTTTTGTTGACGAGGACTCCACCAATCCCCTTTTTTTTTTAATTGTTTGGTGGGTTACGGGAGGCTCACATTGATTTTGATTTATTTTTATTTTTTTGATAGGTGAATACTTAACCTAAGAGAAGATGGACGACATTGCAGAAGCATAGGACGCGGACGGGGTTAGACGGACGGCTGCATGGACAGGAAGGCACGGTCGATCGGCGCGATGAAGACATCGACAACACGAAGAAGACGATGGCGCGAACAACGCACAATGAAAACGACGACAATACAAAAAATGAAAGAAAATATGGGTACCAAAAGTCCTCTCCGCTCCGATTGAAGACTCCTCAATCGGAGCGGAGAAGAGAAAGAGAAATTTTTGTAGATCTAGGGTTTTTGGGGTGACTCTGATACCATGTTAGAAATAAGAGAGAAAATAATAATGAAACCCTAAAACCCTTGTTCTATTAGAGAATGACTAAAATCCTTTATATAATAGTACATGATAGTGTTACACGTGTAACACACTAACAAACTAATATAATAACAAACAAAGATAATAACAAATCTAATCTAATATCTTTAACACTTTTATAAAAGCGCATATCTTATTGGATGACAAAATGAAAAATTTGCAGACTGCATTTAAGGTTGAAAGTGGAACTGAGTCTAACATTTTAAATATATTTTACAATCTTTATTACGTTGGAAAATAATATTAATTAGTTTTTAATCCCATAATTTTCTGGATTTCTCAACTTTTTGTTAGCATATGAAAACATGCCAAGGTAAACACTTAATTTTTTTCGAGGTCATTCTATTCAAATCTCGTATGTATGTATGGTTTTTCACCCTAAAATGTCCCCAAGTTAACAAGCATATGTATACATGCATATACCAATGTACAAGATTTAGCAGTATATCCAAACGTATAACATTGTATATGTTAACAAAACTATATATGTATAATATTAGTTGGAACATTTTAATATTAATTAATTTTACTTATTTCATTCACCTTTACCATACATGCACATTGAGACAATCATTTAATGTATTTAATTGACACTTGGAAGAATGTGTAAATTATTAATTTCAAATACATGAATAAATCTTGTAATGCATGTATACTCATTGGATGAATGCATGATGAACCTTGTAATGCATGCACAATATTAATTGGATGAATCTTTCATAAATTGTGTACATAGCAATTCTAATTAGCATACATGGATCTAGACTAAATGGAGTTTATTATTATGTTCATGTATCCAAGGGAGACTAATGAACCTATAACTACCACCCCTTCATCTGATGGTAGAGTATCAATCAAACACAACATCAATCCATCAAGAAAACAAAGAGTGAGAATTTTTTTACCAAGGAAGATGTTTATTTTTTGGAGCTTTGAGATCATCCACTTGTACATATTGGTGTGAGTTATACAATGTTTCAGTTGGCCTACTGTATCTTGGAGGGGACGAGTCAAGAGAAAGTCTGTTGCATCGGTTCATGGATTTTTTAACCGTAGAGGGGTTGCATTTTCGTAAAGAGGACGAGATACATGTGCCTCGGCCTAATTGTTTCATTTACTTCTCAAAATTATTTGTAATATATATTACAATTTTCTCCAACAATTTTAAGGAGATTCAATAGAGCCTATGCCGGAGAAGCCAAACAAAATTATTGGCGATCCCAACAAACTCTTTCACTTCAAAGGAGCACACTTCAAAAGGTAGAAAGGGAAAGTGCTCTATTACCTCAACCTTCTCAAAGTTGCTTATGTCCTCACTGAGAAAAATCCCAAGAAGACCAATACCAATGAAATGAATGCAAATGAACACTTCGACCTCGAAAAGAAGATTGAGAAGTATGAAAAAGATGAGTATAACTGTCGTCATTATCTCTTGAATTGTCAGGCATATCACTTCTATGATTATTATGATTACCACTTATACTTATGCAAAGAAAAACTGGAAAGCATTGCAGAGTAAATATGATATTGAAGAGGGGGGCTAAAAAATATGCCTCCAGTAGTTTTTTCCGCTACCAAATGGTGGACGGAAAATCTGTTGTGGAGCAAGTTCAAGACTTCCAGATGAATGTAGCAGAACTAACTTCTAAAGGCATCAAGATTGGTGACAATCTTGTTGTAGCCGACATCATCGACAAACTACCATCATCTTAGAGAGAATTCCAAAAGAGCATGTGCCACAAACAAAAGGAGATGTCCTTAGAGACCTTGATCACTCGCATTCAAGTCAAGGAATAGGCAAGAAGACAAGATGCACTTATGCAAGAGAGTAATGGTGATGCTACCAAGGAAAACCTCGTCTCTGCAGATAATAGCATGTCCAATTGTCATCTCCTAAGAATGCTCAATTAAATCCTAGAAAGAATAACTAGAAAAAATTTGGTAAACCTCATCAATATGGTAGGGAGGGAGGAAAGGCGCGGAAGGGATGAAGGATGGAGAGATGCGAGGAGACAAAGGGTTTAAGGAGAGGTTTTTTTTTTTTAGAGAGGGGGATCAAATTTCTTTCATCACAAGGAGGGAGGGGGGAGAGAGGCGGGGAGACAAAGGGGAGGGGGAGGTTTTTTGAGAGAGAGAGAGAGAGAGAAATCATCATGTAAGAGAAGTTGAAGAAGGTATTTGAAAGAGATGATGGATTAGGTAAATTTATTTGTTGAAAGGGCATTTTTGGAAGTCTAAAAAGGGATCTAACGGAATGGGTTAATTTGGACCAAGAAATAATGAGATTGGGTGATAGAGACCTATTAGAAAAGTCAAAAAAATCAAGGGACCTAAAAATAATAAGGGGGTGGCTAGGGGGACCTCTAATTAATTTTCCCAAAAAAATACATGGAATGAATTTCCCGTCCTATTAGGACGTGGATGAGGGAACCGGTAAACTAACTGAAATCCATATAAACCCCTTACTTTTCTTAAAATCCATATAACCCCCTAAAAACACCTAGTAAATCCAAATAATCTCCTAAAAAAGATTTACGTTTATAGATGATTTATATTTTGTAAATATTATGTTTGGTTAACACTGATAGAAAACACAGTATATCAAAAAAACCTAAATGTGTTAAAAATGTGAAAAATCTTCTATAAATGACGATTTTATTCCCTGGAAAAATTTTTATAATATATCCAGAGAGAGTAAAATCGTGATTTCCATTGGATTTTTCACATTTTTAATCAATTGTAGTGGTTTTTTAGTATATCTTATTTTCAGTCAGGGTTAACTAAATGAAATATGTGCAAAATATTCATCATCTATTGACAAAAATTGTATCCAGCAGGTTCCATCGTTCCTATAGCTTCTCTATTCATGGCTAGGCCCGAACTCTGCAATGGAACTCCCAACTAAGTTCCTGAGTCAATCTTCTCCGTCTCTATTGACTTTGGGGCTCTTTATTATTTGTATTTTTCCTATGGGTATTGAATTGATGCGTTATCACATTGCCTTTTAGGAGGTGATTCATAGACCATACATATTAGAATCATTTATCATTGAGATTCTCCTTCTCTCTTTCTCTCACCCTTTCATTTATCCACAAACCTATTTTTCATAACCCATAATAAGATTTATTTTTCTTTTAGGGAAATAAATAGTATTTCAGTTGCTATAACTATATGATTGATACATCATATAGCAATTCTTCTTTTGTATCTCGATAACACGAAGCAATAAGTTGGTTATTAGTTCTATAGTTATTAGTTCATAACGGTCCGGTCCATTTTTGGAATCCTAATAAATCTAAAGAAAAATTAACGAGTCACACACTAAGCATAGCACTTCTACCAAATGAGATGGTTAATCGAATTTTTATTCAACCCTATAGAATTAGAATTGCTCGTTTTTATTTAAAAAAAGCGAAAAATAATGAAAGAAACAGTTTTCCATTTTTTGTTCTATCTCCGGATAGAACGGCAAGGCGTGTGCTTTCAAGGGGTTATATGGAATTTAAGAAAAGTCCGGGGGTTACATGGATTTCAGTCAGATTTCAGGGGGTTGTATAGATTTTTGGGGAAATTGTTCAAATACCCCTTGACTAAGGGTCTAATATTTTTGGGTGAATTGCCCAAATACCCCTGCAGCCAACCCCCGATTTCTTTTCTGCCCTCAGCTTTTGAAAAAAAAAATTACCCCTGCAGCGAACACCTAATTTTTTTTCTACCCCCATCCCTTTAATTCCCCCAGTCCCACAAAATCATAGTTTCCTCCATGTAAATGCATATATATTTTATGTAACTTGGATAACACAAAATATAACTTCTATAAATATTATATGTAAATGCATATTATGTCATGCAAAAATGATAGCTTGTAAAACACTAGAGAAATATATATTAATGCATAACATTAATATATATGTGGTTTTTATATTGTCATGGAGTACACACTTGTTGATGTTTGATCTATTTGAGTGTTTGACTAATTATAGCATCTATAATATAGTTTGAAGAGCGCTTTCTTCTTAATGATGTACGTATGCTAACTCGAAGGTGTAACAATGGATTTGGTTTCAACCAAAATGACATCAAGATGATCAGATTAAATACAATATCTTAGTTCATTAAGGTAGGGAAAGAACATCGGAATACAAACATGAATTCAAGTGTTTTGATGTATTTATTGTGATAAATATTTCAGGTATTATGCATTAACGTATGTTTCTCTAGTGTTTTGTAAATTAGTATGTTTACATGACATGCATAGTAATGCAATTACACATAATATTTACAGAAATTACATTTTGTGTTCCAAAAGTTACAGAAAACATATATGCAGTTATAGGGGGGAAACTGCAATTTTGTGGTGCTGGGGGAGTTAGAGGGATAAGGGTAGAAAAAAATTAGGTGTTTGTTGCAGGGGTAAAAAAAAATTTCAAAAGCTGGGGGCAGAAAAAAAATCAGGGGTTGGTTGCAGGGGTATTTGGGTAATTCACCCAATTTTTTTTCTACCCTTAGACTTTTTTTATTTTTTGTTTACCCTTGAAATCTTGTCTTTTTTTTTTTTGCCCCTGTACCTGTGTCACCTCATTTTTTATACCTAAATCACCCTCATTTGTAAATTAGTATTACATTTCTGTAATGGATCGTTACATTTTTGTAATCAGTTATTATATTTCTGTAATTTACATGTCCTTAGTTTAGTTCTATGTATAATATTACATATTTTTTGTGTAAATTATAGTTTTTGTAATTTCTGTTGTAATTGTTATAAGAATAATAGAAGATATTACATTTCTATTATGTAAATAGTAGATTATGTCATTGATCATCACATTGGTAGTTTTTGTTGTAGTTGTTATGTAAATTAACATTTACATAAAATAATTTTATTAAAGTACATGGATCAAGAAGTAATTTTATTAAAATCATTACAATTGTTCATAAATTTTCAGATTCATGTTATTACGAATTTTGTTCATATTGCTAAATAAAAGTTTATTTAAGTATTTGATTGTTGTATTTTTTATATATTTTGAAAAACTCATTCTTCGTTATAAAGTACATTGAATGTCTAGTACGATAATCTTTTTTCATTTTACCCAAGAGGACATGAAGAGGATTAAAGGGGAGATAACAATTAATTATTAAGATTTGAAAAAAAATGTCATAATTCAAACAATTGATATATCAATTTTAACAAAACTTTGAGATTGTATCTACAATAATTTTGTGTACACTGAATGCATTTACAGATGATAATGTAATGACATTGAGAATGTATATATGACCATTTCGTATATAAACATCTTTGCATACTCTAGTATTTTTGTAAATAACTATTAAAAATCTGTAACTACGTGTATAATTTCTGTATGTATCACATTATATTTCTGTATTTCTGTAACCCTGTCTGTAAGGGATAGTTTGAGTATTATGAAAATTCAGCGGCAAAAAAAAAATAGGACCAAATTTCAGGGGTAAATAAAAAATAAAAAAAGTCCAAGGACAAAAAAAAAATTTGACCCTTAGTCAAGGGGTATTTGAACAATTCCCCAAAAAAATTTCCCTTTTACGATATAGGGTCGGTTAAAGTGTGTATAAGCAAAAAAAATCATTTTCCTAATATAACATATTCATTTTAACTTCATAAAAAATTTTATACATTATTTATTTAATAATTATTAAAATTTTCATTTTATCATGGAAAAATTAATTAGGGGTTCATGTGGTCACCCGTGAATTATTTTTAGATCCCCTAATTATTTATGTATATATAAAATATTATATGGCATAAATAAAGATATTATATGGCATATAAATGAGTAAAAAAATTTTGATGGTATTGATTTAGGATTTTAAAAAATATATAATTTTTTTACACGCATATCATGCATGGAAGAAAACTAGTATAAATATAAACAAATTAAATAAGTTTAGGATTTGTTAATGGATATGGGTGTATTTTTAATTAATTTATAAGGTAAGATTATCTAAAATGTTTCCCCTTCAACTCATGTGTGCGCGCGCGAGTGCGTGTGTGTGGCCTGTGTGCCTGTTAGAACAATAAGGTGGATTCAAACAGTTTGAAACATCATACATTGTAGTCTATTTTACAGTGCAAAACGCAATCCATCCAAATTTTCGTTTTTTTTAAAAAAAAATCTTATATAGCACCAAATTATGTATATACATTTATAAAAGATGAAGTGTACAACTCTAATAAATTAAATGATATCATTTATAATTTCAAATTTTTTGAACGAAAATACAAACTTTATTACAATGAGTGGCGAACGAGATAAATGAGATTTTATTTGAAACTGTAAAAATGATTAAACATTAACAGCGTTCTATTCTTGAGTCGAACAGTTGTTTGCGTTCATTATATGCCTATCTAATGATGGTTGATGACAACAAATTTTGATGATGACATGCATTAGAAACCGTTAGCACAATTCATTTTTTGTTATTGGATATGTATGCAAGATCAAAAGGTTTTGATAGACTTTCAAAGTAAGACCAATCAACAGCATTCGATTGGTTAAAATGGATGGTCAATGCACTACCTGCTAGGATGCCTGCAATGAGAAGATTAATTAAATGTTCTTGTTTTTTATATTCTTAATTTTCTGGGCTCGATGCTGCCATGAAGTGAAGCTCCCATGATGAATCAATGCACAGTAGCTCTTTTTAAAAACAGAATAAATCAAACAGTGAATTGTGGTTAACAAACAAAAAAGAAAGCATAACGTATTATCAAACTCTGGGAAAAAGTTTTAGTACATATTGGAGGGAAATGAATAGAATCAAATTCATGTAAACTACTGTTTGTCTAATGTGAAGAAGAAGTATGACTAATGGCAGCTAACATATGTAAACTCCAACATTACTGTCATGCAGGTCCATAGCCCGAGCGGGTAAAATCAAAATCTTCATTGCTTTCAAAAATGGGTGCATCAAGTGAGAGAACTAGTAGCCTGGCTGAAGAAGTCCTAGAACCAGAAGCCCCATTGGGAATCAAATTCAGCTGAGGTGCCGTAACTGACTGCCCCGCCTCTGCTTCCCCTGTACCTGATGAGGCCCTCAAGGCACTTACTATTCTTCTCCCCCTATAAGGAATCAAACAATATGCATTAGAAGTGAATCAAAACAAATCAGTCACAGCGAAAATTATCTGTTTCATTCTTTACCTTGCAACCCAAACAACATATTCAGTCCAAGCTTAATCTGGGGTATCTGGGACCCCTGTCCTAGTGTGTCTCAGAATATGTGCAAGCCTGAAGGAGTGCTCTGCGCAACTCGTGCATTTCAGTATTCAGCCTCTCATATTCCACATGTGACGCATCCAAATGAAAAGTCAAGATCTCATTGTCTATGCGAAGCTGATGCCCAATGCGTATGAGTGCCTCATTGTCCGCTTCACTCAATTTTAACCGTTCCTCCACTTCCCCATTCAGCTTTTTCAATTCCTCCTTAGATTCAAGAAACTGTTTGTTCTCCACTTCCAACATCTGTATCTTCACTTCATTCAATCTTAATAGTTTCTTTGCTTCAGCATTCAGCCGTTTCAATTCCTCCTCAGTTTCATGTAACTGTTTCTTCTCCCGCTCCAACATCTGAATTTTTTTTTCCCTGATCCTTGTAGGCTTGTTGCAGCTGAGCGAAATCCACGTATCTCTGCCTCCCCGTCTCCTGAGCCTTGAGCCGCTCGATCTGTTCCTTCTGATCAGCGAGCTGCCTTTTTAAGCTGGATACTTCAGCGATCAGCTCTTTCTTTTCAATTTCCACTCTTCCTAATCTTCTTTGTAAATCTATTTTTTGAGCCTTGAGATGCTCAATCTTTTCCTCATGTTTCACCTTTTCATCGAACCTCAACTCCTCTTTTTTATGAAGCTGTCTTGTTAAGATTGATATTTCAGTGATCAGCTTTTCCTTTTCAACCTCCATCCTTCCTAATATGCTCTGTAAATCTGTTCTTTGTTTCTCCAGAGACTGCACAATCGCATGAAGGCCGTTCAGCTGTAAAATTCTGTCCATTTCAGTTTGATTGCCATGCAATAATGCATCCCATATTGCTTCCCGTCTTCGTTTACAGGCATTTCGCATTTTCTGAAAACGCTTGAGGCAACAAGAAAAAAATCTTTTCTTCCCTTTATCTCTGTTGATCCAAGTACAGTTGAACAAAGTTAGTTTCATGCAAACAAAACAAAGAAGGATTGCAACAAAGTGACAAAAACATGCTCCTAAAGGGGGGTCATTTGTTTGCTTTCTCTCATTGTTTTTCTTGTTTTGCCATGTTTTAATTTTGGAGATCCCCTGTCTCCAATTTTGATCAAGGGTAGGGACATCATTTAGCTATGTATGAAGCTCCGACCCTTTTTCTCAAAAAAAAATAGACCACATGTTTAATCTTGTAAGTTCTTTAATGTTTTTTTTCTCTTGCTAGTTGTGCAGTCAGTCTCTCATTTCACTGAAGTGTCAAAAACAACATCAATATGTATTTTAAAACAAAAGAGGGAAGGGATTGCTGCTGATAATATGGTGACCAGTGGGAAATAAAATGGTTGATAAACCCTGGATGCATTTTCTTTCTCCTAGGCAAACCCAGCAAAATATCTCATGCATCGAGGAATAAAATAGAAAGTGAACCCATCATCACAAAATGTATAAATTGATTAAAAACACAATATGGAACATTGCTTTTGAAAGAACTCACATATCAACCGTTGCTGCCCTAGCGTCCGAATCATCCATGTTCATTCCTATCTCCCGGCTGTCCAAAGAGGGAAGAAATAGGTATGTTAAAACTCAGAACAAGAGAATTCATAGTGGGAGAGGGTGATTATATCAAAGTCCAGCCAAATGGATGAAAAAAATTACTAATAATACATATACAAATTGCTGTAGCATGAATAGAAGGGACTATGAAACCAAAAACTGGGAGCTCAGACACAAATTAGTGAAAAGAACAAGAAACTTTTTTGCTTCTACAAATCAAATGGTATGGGTTGCTCAACAGATAAATGTCTAAAATCCAAAATATCAATACTTTACAGACCATCTAGATATAAATTAGGGTAACATTTAACAGTACATTTTTCATCTTTTCGTTAAGTAATCCCCACATCTATGTAATTCTTCATTACAAAATGCAATTAAGGTTCTTTTCAACAAATACTCCATACATCTATGTCACGCTTAACCCCAAAATGCAACTGGGAATATAATTAACAAGAAAACAATGCTATAGTCCTTAACTCCTTATCTAGCCTGGATTAATCATTGGAACAGCCCAAATCAATTATATTGATCCAGATAATGTATGGGATGAAGTGAACATGTTATACATGTTATTATGGGTGGAATGGAGGAACAGGCTACATATATTTTTTAGGGATCATTAACGTACAATCAGCTATTATTTCTTTCAACAGAACAGTAAAAGGACGAATAGATGATTAGAAACCATAGTAAAATGAGTTTTTTAATCTGTAAGTTCTTTAATATCTTATTTTCTTGCTAGCATGTGCAATGTCTCTCGGTCCCTTATTTCATATCACTGAAGTGTCAAAAATCACATAAATATTATAAGATATAAAAGAGGGAAGGGATTGCGCGTTACGATTTGCCAAATGAATAGGAGGGATTGCTGCTGATAATATGGTTGACTAGTGGGAAATAAAATGGTTGATGAACCCTAGATGCATTTTTTTCTCCTAGTCAAACCACGCAAAATAACTCATGCATCGACGAGTAAAATAGAAAGTGAACCCATCATCACAAAATGCATGAATCAATTGAAAACACAATATGGATAATTGCTTTTGAAAGAACTCACATATGAACCGCTGCTGCCCCTGCGTCTGGATCATCCCTAATGGCATGCTCCGTTCTTATCTCTTGGCTGTAAAAAGAGGGAATAAATAGGTATGTTAAAACTCAGAACAAGAGAATTCATAGTGGGAGAGGGTGATTACATCAAGATCCTGCCAAATGGATGGAAAAACTACTGATAATACGTATAAAATTTGCCATAGCATGAATAGAAGGGACTGTGAAGTGAAAAGAACAAGACACTTTTTAGCTTCTACAAATCTAATGGCATGGGATGCCAACAGATACATATCTAAAAGTCATACATACAATCTTTTCATTAAGTAATCCCCACATCTTTGTAATTCTTGATTTCTTTTCAATAAGTACTCTGCACATCTATGCCACACTTAACCCCAAAATGCAATTGGGGATATAATTAACACTAAAATATATTGATCCACATAATGTATGGGATGAAGTGAACATGTTATACATGTTATTAGGGATGGACCGGAGGAAGAGACAACATATATTGTTTAGGAATCATTAACATAAAATCAGATATTATTCCTTTGAGCAGAAGAACAAAAGGATGAACAGATGATTAGAAAAACATGGTAAAATGGGTTTTCTTAATATAGGTTTTCTTCAAAGAGATCAATCTTACAATTATACAAAATGGGTTTTTCTTCCAAAGAAGAAGAAGAGAATAAAAAATGGGTTTCTTCTTTGATTGCAAGAAAAAAATCAGATGATTAAAAAATCATAGTAAAATGGGTTTTTTAAAGTGGGTTTTCTTCATTATTAAAGAAATAAATAAATGGGCTTTGTTCGGAAGAACAAGAAGAAAACAAAAAATGGGTTTTATTCTTTAATAAAAGAAATAAATCTTACAATATACAAAAATGGGCTTTGTTCGGAAGAACAAGAAGAGAACAAAAAATAGGTTTTCTCTTAAATTAAGAATTAAACAGATTAAAACTAAGAATCTCATAACATAACATGATAAAGAAACTAAATTGAAACTAAGAAAATCATAACATGATAAAGAAACTAAGCAGATGATTAGAAACACATAGCAAAATGGGTTTTCTTGATATGGGTTTTCATTAAAAGAGATCAATCTTGCAATTATACAAAATGGGCTTTTCTTCCAAAGAAGAAGAATAGAATTAAAAAAATGGGTTTCTTATTCGATTACAAGAAAAAAATCAGATGATTAAAAATGGGTTTTCTTCATTACTAAAGTGGGTGTTCTTTAAAAAACATAAATCTTACAATATACAAAATGGGCTTCGTTCGGAAGAACAAGAAGAGAACAAAAAAATGGGTTTCCTCATCAATTACGAAAGAAAGCAATAGATTGAAACTAACAATGTATTGATTACATACCTCTGCAACTGCTTCTGTCGTTGATTCTTTCTTTTTCTCGCCATTGGCGTGTCAGCTTGAAATGAGAGACAGAGACCGACTTCTCTCAAATATTGAACCCACTCAGCTTGAAATGAGAGACAGAGCTCGAATTTATAGGAGGAGAAGAGGAGGGAAATATTGCAATCTCATCAAATGAGTAGGGACCAGCAATCCGACGGTGGATGTAAATTTCTTGATTGAACTCCTAACAGATGGTCCGTTCCACGCGTACGTATCTCATTATGAACATTTGGCGCGCATAGTAGGATATCCAATAATGGGTCGCGGACGAACGCACTTGATAGCTTGTTTGCGGAGATGATCATGATGACTGAACGCGGGGCGGACCAGATCTCGATCAGGGGCGGCTCGGGTTTCATTTTTGTTTTTTTAATCTATATATATATATATAGAGGAGTGATTAAGTGCGGCATGTGGACGGGTGCGGCGTCGATCACGGACCGTCGATCACGGGTCTATCGCATCGGACGGTCGGGTGCGATTTACATCGACCGTTGGATGCGATGGACCCGCGATTGGACGACCCACGTCGCGTCCACACGCCGCCGCACGCCGCACCTTATCACTTCGGTATATATATATATAGGAAAATGTTACACTCTGTCGGTTTCTCGATCAGGGACAGGCCCGAATGGATTTTGAGAATTTTGAATTTCAAAATTCTTCGATAAAGACGGACTGACAAAACCGACTGACATTAAATGTTTTAACATTTTTTTAAATAAAAAATATATTACAGACTCACTTGAAATGACATGCATTAAAGGATTGTAATATTTTTTAAAATAAAATAATGGAGGGCGTTGAATGCTTATCCCCTCGAAAATGAGCGCTGACATTGATTTGACGACTTGAGTGGATGTTTCTAGGCACCGATGTGGAGTCTGAAAAAGCTGAGCATACTCTTTCGGATGTGGTATATACTTTTAGTTATCTGGTATATATCATGAAACACAAATATATCTGACGTAACTATCGAGGACAAGCTGACGATAAGGTCTGACAAAAAACTTTCAACTTTCAACATATTTTATTGCAACTTCGTTCTCTCTCCTCTTACCTCCAGAAGACACATACTTTCTTTGAGCAACCCTTTCGTCTTTGACAAACAAAATCTCTCCCTCTCTCTATCTCTCTTCTTTTTGCTTCTCTCACTCACCCTCTGATATCATCAATATGGTTTACTATCAATGTCTGCAAGTATGATATTTCATCATTGTCCTCACCATTTTGCCAGTGTGGTACCTCTGTTGCGTCTTCACTGTCTTTGAAGCATGAATCTTCTGCGTCTTCACCATTGTCTCACTTTTGATTATCACTTCCTTATTTTCTTTTGTTAGCATGTGGCTTCATAAATTATGTTTTTACATAGGGATTTTTAGTTTTAAGTTCCTACAAAATATGGTATTTAGGGATTGGTCCCTGCATTCTGGATATTTAGTTGTAAGTGCCCACATTCTATGACACTGTTAGTTATCAGTCCCCGGACCAAATGTCCATTTACATATTCGACGAATATTCGATTAAACAAACGGCATGGATTTTGAATTTTTTTTAAATTCCAAAACTACCCATCAACCCTCACGTGTGTTGCGCGTGACCCATCCCCAACGGTCACCTCTCCTTCTTCCCCTGTTTAAGAGAGTCACCTCTCTTACTTCCTCCAACGGCCACTTATTCTTCCCCTTCTCTTTCTCACTTCTTTATCCTCTCTGATTTAGTTCATGCAACCATGATTATTCACACATAAATACAATACATAGGCCAATATAAGGTAGAATAAAAGGGTTCTACGCAATATATGAGCTATACTAACCTAGCATGCAAATATCTAGCATATTATGAATCAACCATGACCACACTACTTATCTAAATAAGTAGTATAGTCAAGGTGCCCAATGGATGCGCGACGCACGACTACGTGCATCCTATGCTTCCCGAAGGGTTGGATCGAACCACTCACCGATACCTGGGTCGTCGCGCATCCAACCGACGAGATCTGTAAGACAAAAGGATCAAAAGGGGTGAGTACCTCAAACAAAGACTACCTAACTCCTGATAGTTTCCACAACATGCATAACAACTCCTTTACACACAATCAAGCAAAATTGGTAAATATGCTACAACTAGCCCTACAATTTGATCTTCATAGCACCAAATGCACATCCCAAAATTATAAAATAAATCATACACATTTTCTAATATGTGGGAATTATAATATGTGAAGATATCATAACCTAATTTTACCTTTACAAGCCCGAAATAAAATCTTTTCAGAAACTAGACAGTTCAAATGCGAATCTGGACAGTCCATGCAAAATAGGTTATAACTTACAACACAGATATCACATTGACACCAAATTTTATATATAGCATCTAGACACATAGATGATCATATTATATGAAGACACAAGCCTCAAAACATGTCTCTAGATACTAGTTGCACAAGGATCTTAAGGAGACACAAATCTGCATTACTACAATACAAAACCACCTCATGTGTAATAACAATTTCACATAACAACACTCTTCCAACAGCACCCACACATATCCACATGTGCTAAAAAAACCTATAGAAAGAAGAGGAAAAAGCTTACCAAGAGAGGGGGGAGGGAAGGGGAGATGTGGGAGCTCACAAGCGTGCCCACAACCACCTCGACCACCACCACCACTACCACCACCTCAATCTTAGCCACTTTTCTTCTTGCTGAACCAGAGGGGAGGGGGAACAGGGGAGAAAATCATGAGAGGTGCTCTAGAGGAGGAGGAGAAGGAAGAGACAACACAACAACAAATCATGCACACACACACACACCTTGATTTCCACTTTTTCTAACTCTACCTCTTCTTGTTCCATCTTCTTCTCCTTCTAAAACTCCATCAAACACACTCAAAAGGGCTGGACCAAAAGAGAGTCGAGAGAGAGAGAGAGGAGAGACATTTGTGCTTAAATACAACAAATATAGTAGGGGCGAAATGACCAGACTGTCATTGACTAAAATTCTGGATAGTCATCACTAAAACAGCTATAACTTTCACAATCTAGCTCTGAATTGTACAATTAAAAATTCATTAAAAAGCCAAGAAATTTATTTACAACTTTTATGTTATGCTCAGATCAAATAACCTCTCCAGATATTTTAAAATATGAGCTAAACATCAAACAGGGCTGCTGCAAGGATTTTTTCATCCTACGGTATAATTGGAAAAATACCCATAATTTTTGCTACATGAATCCAGATGATCTAATTCCACTTTTGTATGAAAGCTAACTCAAAACTGAATATCTCATGATAAATCCATATTTAAACTTCTTCATCTTGGATATTAACAACTTATAGGAGAATAATTATGCAGTCAAATTTTTAATCAGAGCACTCTAACTCCCGCGGGTAACTAAAAGCTAAAATTTTTAGCGACTCCGATAGAAAAAATAAGGCTCCAAATGACACAGGCCTAACAATGTCTTTGGCAAGGTCTGGATCAAGATCTTCACAGACACGTAATGCTTTAAGCTTTGAGTAAGTCATGTAACCCATGCGCACGAAACGGTTTAGGTTCAACTTGAGAAAGTTCCTCCTATGTTTTACCTTCAGACACTTAGCTCGAGCCCATGTGAGCAGTGTCATAGATCTCGTCCTCTGATGCCAGGAGGCCATCCCAGCATAGCACTAGTTCAACCATAGTGAGAGGCAGAGAAGCCACCTCTTCTTTCAACTTGTTCATGTCCCCATAGCAATTGAGGATGACTTTCTTTGCTTCGTCGACAAATGATTTGATCGAGTGATCATAAGATGTCAACAATGATCTGGGAAGGTCCAAAATGTGGGCGGCGGAGTCGAGGGACATGGGCAGTCTGGGCAGCAGAGTATTGATGCAATAGTCTGCACAAAATGTGACTTAATACATGTCAGCAACCCTCAACAGACTTAGCAAATGAGGATATGAGGCATAGACTTGAGGAGCTCAACGACCACGTATCTCTCATTATTTGCGTTGATTTGTAGAATAATTTGATTTTCATTGGTTTTTCTCATACCATTTGACAGGAGTTTGAAGAAAAATTTGCTCTTCGATGCGAGTAATCCAGAACTGACATGCATGTATATATCCTGCTTGGTCCCATCCTTGGTTTGGATATTGAGAACTCGATATGAGAATATGGGGTTATTGAAGATGCCTTTGCGGACATCAACATTGTGATGGTGTTTTCCCTGCAATCCTTTTGCCATCAGAGAATACCTACACACAATTGATATGCTATGGGGTTGCAGTATAATACATGTTTCCTGAACTATGTACATATACAAACACAAACACATAAGTAGACACGCACATGTACAAACACACATATATGAATGTGAAAGAAAAATGACAAATAAATCAATATTAGTTGATGAATATTCTTGAATGTAGAATGCGCGGAGTTCATGAAAATCCCGATAATCAACATGATTCATCAGATTCGGGTGCATACTCGCAAGGCTATACTTCACAGAGTTGATCATTGTATGTTTTCCCCTCAAGCTGAACATCATTCTCCTCTGCTTCCAATTCATCAAACCCAAGCTCAACCACTGGTATTGTTAATGGATGGGAGTGTCTCACCAACCACTCATGCGGCAGGTTGGGCATATATACTCCTACAACATTCTCCTCCTTGCATCGTTACGGCAGGCTGCGACTGGTGGTGCTGTTCATCTCCGCTACAAGCGGAGGCACAAGCCATTGTGGATGGTATTATTGCAGCCACAGAGCTGGAATACCGAGAAGTTATTGTGTGTATAGATTCTACAATAGCGGTCATCCTCTTCATTGACCCTGTCTCTGGGCCTCCGCACTTGCATCACCAGCATATACATGCCATGCGTCAGGTCTATTTTAAATTGACCCCTCGACAGTACTTGGGCGCGGTGGATGCACTTGCCAAGCAGGCTTTCTCATATTGTTCGACTTTCTATAGTTTTACAGGACTCGCTCATGCGAAAATGTTTGTCCACTCAAGAGGACTCTCTTAGACTGTTAGTGGATGGGTGGCTTATAGCCACTGGTGGTTATCTCCAAGTTAGATTAGGGCTGCAACTCAGGCGGGTTGGGCTCAGGTTGACCTCAACCTGAACTCAACTCGAATTCTAAAATACTCAACCCTAACCCGATCGAACCTGATTTCCAACCCGGATTGGACTAACCCGAACTCAACCCGTAATTAAATAAATCAATCCGATCCAACCCGATTTTTAAACATGATGTGCAAATTAAATAAACCAACCCGATCCAACCCATAAGATTAGTTAGGTTTACCTAAAATTTGAACGGCTCAAATTAGGAGTTATAGAATAAACAACCATAATTTATTTTTTAACTATTAGTTTACGGGTTCAGGTTGGGTCGAGTTGTGAGTGAGGCCAACCCGAACCTAATCCGATTTGTGAGTAACCCTAATTGGCCAACCCAAACTCGAACCCGAACCCAATTTGATCAATTCAACCCATATAAAAATCGAGTTCAACCCATTGGGTTCGGGTTCAACCCAACCCAAGTTGCAACCCTAAGTCAGATGAGAGGATAACACCTTATGCTTTGTTGGTTTTAACATAGCATTGTAACCCCAAAAATAAATAAATAAATAAATTGTGACTTTTATGTGTAAGTCATTGTAAACTATGCTATTTAGTGATTGTTCCATTCCTTCTTTATATTTTATTTTAAGTTTTAAACTTCTAACGCCTTTTTAGATTTTAGTCTCCGCGCCAAATGTTTGTCTGTTAGGGATATTGAATAGTTGAAATTCCTAAACTACCCTATGAAATTTTGATTTTTATGTCTATTTAAACTATGCTATTTAGTGATCGATCCTTCTTTTCTTTATATTGAATTTTAAGTCTCCAATTTCAATCACATTTTTCATTATTAGTCTCGGTGTAAACCATTTTTATTACCAGGATATCAATTTTCTTATTCAGCCTCTCTTCAACTTCCATCATTCGATACTTCAAATCAATGATGGTGTGCCAAGATTAATAGCTTTCATGAATGAGATTTCAGAAATAAATAAAAAAATAAAAACAAAAGAATAGTAGCTTCAAATTAATAAAATAAAAACATCATCTAAACTTTAATTGAGAGGAGAAATGACATGTTTATACAATATTTATTCGTGTCGTCAATATTATAAGAGCGGGATACTATCTTGATTCAATGGATGAAATATAGATAAATTTTAAAATATAAATATAATTTTTAATTTTTTTCATATTTTGTAAAGATATAATAAGAGAGATCGGCAAAATATGTATACGGTGCTAATGTAGTTTTGTTTTAGACATTTCACCAAATATTTTGCATACAAGATCCAAATATTAAAATACATACAAAATGAGATAGCATTTTGTTTAGGAGTTAATAATGAAAAAGACGTTTAAAGTTGGAAACTTAAAATTTAATATAAAGAAGAGAGGGATCCATAACTAAATAACATAATTTAGAATGAATTTTTTAGAAAACAAAAACAAAAATCTAGTGGAGAATTATATGGTAATATCTCGTGTGTGTTTTTTCTGTATTAATGAAATGGAAATTAAAAAAAATAATTTCCGCTTGATAAAGTAAAATCTTTTGGAAATCATAACTCAACAATAAACATTTTTATAAAATGTATTCTCCAATAAATAATCTCTGAATGTACGAAAAGCTACTTAACATTCACAAAGAAATATTCAATACGAACCAGTTCATAGAATCTCATTGTGTACCGTGTGACAGACCATGCTAGGCTTGCAAGCTTAAGCTTATTTCATATGTATCATATGAGAGACCATGCTAGCTAGTTCGTATTTCATCTTTTGATTTATCATCAATTTAAGATTACACATTAGCAGTGGGAGACCTATGATTTTTTTGAGGGGTGTTTAAATAATATTCAAAATACAATTAAAAAACTTTACAAGTATGAATTGTGTCATTGTTATAAATCAATAAAGATCAATATAACATACAATCTAATAATAAATCAATCCCAACAATTAATCTTAGCCTCTAATATAAAGATATACTAATAAGTAAAAATAAAAGAAAAGGAAAGATAAAAATAACTATACAACCCGTTTATTGATTATGGGAGAAGGGACCGGTTGTTTAATTTTGGAGGAGAAAATTTGAAAGCAATGTTTGTATAAATTAGCATAAACCATTGTAATAATTTAAACCGGGACAAATATAATATATTCATGCATTATTAGTTCACAAAAGGTACTAAGGCAGCGTTTGATTATGCGATTAAACAGCTCTTGCATTCACAGGAAACTGCTTCTGTAATCTTGTAACCAAATAATTTTACAATCGAAATTTCCTGCAAACGGATTTAAGATAAATAGTGCCCCACAACTGTGATTGGAGCAAGCTGGGGGAGGCAGCTTCCTGTAGAATTAGTTTTAAACTCAGTTTTGCAGAAAATCAGTTTTGCAATCCTGCTACCAAACGCTACCTAACTTGAAAATGTTAGAATCAGAGAAAACAAATAATAATGAGACTCCATTCTATTAGAAAGGGACAAAGCCCTTTATATAGTAGTACAAGACCTAATACACGTGTAGTAATAATAATAATAATAATAATAATAATAATAATAATAATAATAATAATAATAATAATATAATACATATGTAATCTAACACCCCTGTTCAAACTAAAGGTGGATCAAACAAGATGAGTTTGCGAATGAGAGATTGAAACCAAGGAACTTGATGAGACTTCACAAAGAAATCAGGGATCTACTCAGCAGAGGAAATGTTGATGGACGAAGTGACAATCAATCACAATATGTTTAGTCCTCCCATGAAAAATTAGATTACCGGCAATCTGAATGGCACTCCGATTATCTCAATAAAGTGGAGTGACCTGCAACCTCAAATCCAAGATCGATCAAGAGTCGTCTAAGATTAACAATATCTTTGATCGTGATGGCCATAGCTCGATACTCGGCTTCTATACTGAAAGAAAAACAACATCTTATTTCTTGCTATGTCAGGAAATGAGGGAATCCCCAAGGAAGATGCAAAACTGGTAGCAGAGCAACGATTAGTCGGATCTCCCGTCCAGTCAGCGTCAGTATAAACTCGAAAAACAAGAGATGAGGATGATGACAGATAGAGTGATCTGGTGATAGTCTCATGTAGATATCTGAGGATCCTCATGAGAGTGCTATATAGTGAACCGAATGAGGAGTAGAGACGAACTGACTAACTATGCTGACTACATGAGCAATATCAGGTCTGGTGATGTAGAGATACATGAGCTGATCCACAATCTGTCTATATCGTGTAGGAACTAGAAGAATCTCTCCATCAGTAGGACGAAGCTTTACATGAAGCTCAAGGGGAATATCAACGCTGTGAGTGTCAGATGTAGCGGCACGATCAATAATATATGTTGTGTACTTCTGTCGAGAGAGAAGAATCCCCCGCTCACTCTAAGCAATCTCTATCCCTAGAAAGTAGTGAAGAGTACTGAGCCTGAAACTGAGTGTGAATCATGGTGGTAAAAATATCATAGATGTGAGTAACCTCAGAGTGATTATGCAGTAAATAAATCCAGGTAAAGCGAGAATAATCATCAATGAAACTAATATAATGAGAAAAATCACTCAAAGAATGTATAGGAGCAGGGCCCCAAATGTCAGAATGCACTAACTCTAAAGGACTGGTGGACTGATTATTACTAGAACTATAATGAAGGGCCACATGTTTGGCCAGTTTATAGCTCACACACATAGAAAAAGGAGAAAAAGAAGTAGATCCTAACTCACCAGACTCAAAGAGGCCTTTAAGGCAAGACTCAAAGACATGACCTAACCTTCGATGCCATAGATCGACATTAGAAGTGACTCTACCATAGAAGACAGAGGGGTCTAGAACTGGGAGATGCAGATACTCCATGAAGTACAACCGCTAACTCTGTGACCAACACCAATTCTCCGCCCCGAGTGTGGATGCTGCATGAAAAAACCAGAGGAAGTGAAATAAACGGTCAGACCAGAATCACAGAGCCGACTAATAGAAATAAAGCTCATACAGAGATCCGGCGCATGTAAAACATATGGAATGGAAAGACGACTGATGGGATCCAAGGTGATAGTGATAGATCAACACTAGGTGATGACTAAAGTGGAACCGTCAGCAGTGTGAATCGGAGGCAAATGAGAAGGAGCAGGTGAACACGTAGTGAGTATAGAACTATCAGGTGTCATATGATGGGATGCAACAGAAGAAAAAAATTCAATTGAAAGAATTACCCAGGGTGGAGGAGAAGGCCTAGGGTATAGCAAAACCAGGCTGAGGTGGATGAAGTAAAAGTTGCTCGAGGCGCTGATTTATCAGGGTGTCAAAATGATCAGAGATAGGCAGACCTTATGTAGTGAGAGTAGCGACAGCTGCACTAGGATGACGGTGAACCGGACTACGACCACGACCCTAAGAAGCTTGCGATAGCACACTATGTTTCTTCGGATAAAGAGCCCAATATTAGTAATGACATGACCTGGCCTTTTGCAGTGTGCACAAATAGATGTAGAAAGTGACGAAACTACATGAGAAATAGCAAGAGGGGCAGCAGCCAGAACTCCATAATACATGGTTGAAGGAGTCGTCTGTCAGGAGGCAACTGTGCGAATACGAGTCTCCTCAGCAACAATCTCGGCCAGAGTAGCTTCTAAGCACGACAAAGGATCACAATGAATCAATTGTCCAGCCAAAGCGAAAAATTAAGGATGGAGAGCTATAAGAAACTGGTATAGCTTACGTTGAACACGAAAGATGGCTCGCTCAAGTGGAGTTGCTTGTGGACTAGGCTCAAGAGTACGTAACTCACAAAAACACGTGCGCATACGGCCGAATGAATCTATGACAGGCAGTTCTCTCTGTCTAATGGTCTGGACCTCAACAAGTAACTGATATTCATGGGCGCCGCTTTTCTCCACAAAGTGTTCAATAAGAGAAGCCCATAGCTCCGCTGCCGTATCGAAGCCACTAAGGTCAGCTGGAAGAGAGCGATTAATGGAGTTAATTACCTATGAAAAGGCACGCTGATCACATTTGCGCCATAAGGGATATGTCGAAGCAATAGATAGTGGAGCAACAGAAGTACCATCAAGGTGACCAAATAAATCAAATATTGACTAAGAGTGCTCTTCACGGTGGCATGCCAGGAAGGTCAATCATCCAAGAAAAAAATCAGTCAACTGTGGAAGAACATCACGAAATGACTCAAAAGACTCCACATGACGGTTGGTAGAAGACCGGAGGTGTCCATCGATGGGGGTCCATATTATTCGGATCGGTGGGCAAATTCATTATCAAAATATCTCAGATGAAACAAAAAAATGTACAGATGCGTAGATAATGAAAAACGGAACAAAATGAGTACTTGTTTGACTAAATTCAGAGTTCGAATGAAACCGTAACAGTCCAAGAAAGAAATGCCAAGAAGTTGCCCGAATGTCACTGGACGGTCTTCGGAAGTCGCTCAATGGTCACCGGAAAGACGCCGAACGGTGGTTGGACGGTCACTGAAAAGACGCTGGACGGTGGCTGGACAGTCGTTAGAGAGTCGTCGGATGGTGGTCGGACGGTTGCCAGACAGTGTCGAATGACAGAGCAGATGGGCTGGAAGATCCGGGCAGGCGGGCTTGCAGATCTAGGTTGGCCTGCACAGACGGGCCGAGCAAACGGGTTGGCGCAAGATGCGTTTCCACGTACGCGGATATACTGCCGGGCCAGGATTCACGGGATCACACGCGGTCCATTGGACTCGCGCGGGCAGAGGCATTCGGGCAGGGACAACAACGCTCTGTCACTTGGCGCGCAGATGGGGGGAGCGCGCGTGTAGAGGTGCGGCGGATGGGGGGGCATGGTGAACGGCAGCGCACGAAGGACTGCGGTGCATGGGAACGGCACATATGACAATGAGTCGGGGACGACGACACGAAGAAAATGATGACGTGAACAATGACGCGATGAAGATGACAACTTAGCGAACATCGAATCTCAAGAAAGATCTGATGAACAAAAGAAAAAAATTATATTTTGGGAGCTTAAAGGAGTTCTGATGCCATGTTAAAATAAGATAAAATAAATAATAATATGAGACTCAATTCTATTAGAGAGGGACAAAACCCTTTATATAGTAGTACAAGATTTAATACAAGTGTAATATAGTAATATACGTGTAACATAATAATAATACAAAACACATGTAATCTAACAGAAAACAACGATTACATATAAGTAAAAATAGATGACTGCTATGAATGAATTGATCCCATACCTGTAGATGAACTTTGTATTCTTTTTTTTTAATTATTATCAAAGCTGTTCCACTTAGATCAAAGAACTTTTTTATGGTCAATTAAAACCTGAGTGTAAATTGAAGGGGTGCATTTATAAATCTTTACAATTACAAATATAAGAAGGCACTCAAAACAAACTAGATTTTGTTATTATGTTTTTAATCTTTTCGAATAATTTCACTTATCCTTCTTTTAAAATAACAAATTAACAAACTCTAGTTGTTATTTTATCCTTTTCTAATTTCTAATAATATTGATTCGTCATAATGATGTTTAAACGATTTTTTATGAGTTTTGTAATATGTTAAATATTTTCATAATATTAATGCTCATATTTTTCTTATAAAGTCCAGTATATATGTAATGGCTTTTCCTTAAAAATTATTTTGTTTTAAATTGAGTTTTGTAGAAAAGTTGTTTCTACGCAGATTATGAAAAAAGTAGCTTTTAAGTACTTATTTATAATAAAAATGTATTTGCAGCTTTTAATTAAGTTTTTTTTTTTTTCATTTGAAAATGGGTTTGGGGAAATCAAATTCCAGCAAACCCATAATCATCTCAAACCCACATCCAAAAAACTATCCCTGCAAGGCCATGTTTGTTGTAACTTAAAATTTACATCCGCTAAGATTATAAGATCTTGTGTTTTAAATTAAGTTTTTGAAAAGCTATGTTTTATTAGATTTTCAACCGCAACATTTTTTGGTCTAAAAAAGGAAAGATGGTGGTTTGAAAATTTAAAAGCTAAAGATGTATTTGGATCTGATTATTTTTTTTGCTTTTCAAATACAAAATTTGCTTAAACTCATATCCAAACAGGACTATAACTTTTAGATTATTTATTATAGCTTTTCTCATAAGTAGTAGACATATTTTTTATTATTGTTTAAAAGCTTGAAATAAATAGTAGTGGTTGTTTGTTTAATAAATTGTAAAATAACTTTTTGTTGTACAATTTTTAGAAATACCCTTAAATTGTAGAAGTGAAAATTTGATTTATGTTTGACAAAATAAATTTATTTTTACATAAAAAAGTAATTTATGAATATCTAAAAGAAAATCAACTGAAAATAAATAATATTTCAAATTCACTACAATATGTTCCAAATATTACATTCTAGAATTTTAATAAACTAATTGATAAATAGAATTATAAAAAAATTAATAATGTACTATTTATGATAGTAAAAAAATTGAGAAGATGAAAGGTTTGGTGATTTCTGGTGTAATAGTAAAAAATAGATAAGCATATTATTAATAATAAAAAAAATTAAGGGTTGTGCAAGTGTCAAAAAAAAATTAAAGCATTTTATAAGTTTTAACAAACAACTACTAATTGTGCGTACCACTTCTCTGTCGCCATACGCAGTGCTTGGCGTGTTTTGGGGGAGGCGGGTGTCTAGATCCAATCAAGTTTGGATACTATTAGTATTTAACTACACAGTCTATGAATTGAACGGATGGTATCAGGTCTGATTGGATCCCTGACAGGTTTTTTGGGGAGGCTTGAAGTACGGCCTCTTCGGTCTATATTTTGTGGTGATGAGTCTTTCACATCCATTGTTCTATGTATGATTAAAACATGTAATTTCCAACCAATCCCATGAATTTTTAAACTCAATTGCTTCGACTAACTTACCAATTCAATGCTTGTTTAAATGCTTGAAAGATCACTTCTTTTGAATCAAAAGTTAACCAAGAAGAATCTATCACTACAAGAAATCTGAGCATTAGCTGCGAAAAGTTTCGTAGCAAATACTCTTTCTCGACGAAATGTGTTCGTTGCAATTAACATTGCAAAAGCCTCGTGTGGGAATACATTTTGCTACGAAAAAATGGTTTCGTAGCAATATAACACCTTTTGCTACGAATTGTATATCATAGAAACGTTTTTGCTACAAATTATTTTTTAGCAAAAGATGATATTTGTTACAAATTTATTTCGTAGCAAAAGAGAACTTTTTGCTACAAAAAATATTGCGTAGCCAAAAATAACCTTTTGCTACGCAACATTATTCGCAGCTGAAACTGTCCTTTTGCTACGACATTTGGTTCGTAGCAAAATAGACTTTTTAATGTGTTCGTTGCAATTAACATTGCAAAAGCCTCGTATGGGAATACATTTTGCTACAAAAAAATGGTTTCGTAGCAAAAGAACACTTCTTGCTACGAATTGTATATCATAGAAAACGTTTTTGCTACAAATTATTTTCGTAGCAAAAGATGATATTTGCTACAAATTTATTTCGTAGCAAAAGAGAACCTTTTGCTACGAAAAATATTGCGTAGCCAAAAATAACCTTTTGCTATGCAATGTTATTCGCAGCTGAAACTGTCATTTTGCTACGACATTTTGGTTCGTAGCAAAATAGACCTTTTAGCTGCAAAAACATATTTCGTAGCAAAATATTCCTTTTGCTACGAAAATGTTTCGCAGCTAAAAATATTTAAACCGAATAAGAAAAACCTTTCCCTGCGTAATATTTCGCAGGAAAAGGTCACATTTTCCTAAAACCGAATTAAATAAATATCTACTCATGAGAATAATGATAAAAACCATCCACTTTTTAATTAAAACTAGTTATGTACATTACAAAATGTTATAATATAAGTCCAAAGAAAATACAACAAAATGAGATAACACATGTATTTCATGGAGGCAAGGGAGAATCTCTAAAAGTTAGACTCTGATGCTCTTCCTTCTATTCCAGCATACAAGACACCTATAAAAGACAAACATGTATCACATGAAATCTTTGTATGACTAGACTAATGATAATAGAAACAAGTCACCACCCGAATCCAGCTAAAAATAATTCAATCAGATAAAAAAAAGGACATTTGTGAGATTAAACATATTTAATCTAAATTGCCAGCAGCCAGGGCCAACATCAACACACACTAGCAAAGAAAAAAATAAAACACTGTATAATTTAATGTGTCGATTCCTTTATCATATGGCAATCTAGTTGTGGTGGAAACTTGTGAACTTTTGATGTCACTATCCCATGTTAAATGAGCTGTAGTTTTCACCTCACCTCCTGCTACAAGAAACCCAGTTTACTTTCTTGAGAATAATAAGTTTTTACAAGCTAATCTGGTATTTTTAATTGATATTACAAGTTATCCCAATTTTACAAGATAAAAAATCAATCAATTTTATCTTTATTCATCTTTGTTAGAATCAAAATAAAAGGAGAAACAAATGCTATTCCACTTTTTATGCAAAACAAAAAAAAAATCACATTTTGAAAAAAAATCAAGACACTTGTCCACACTTCACCCAGATTTTTTTCCATTATCGGTCACTCATAATCTCCCTAACTCATAACACAATAAAAAACTAAGCTCACTCTTCAGTATTGATTATACCTGTAATAAATTAATAATGATACCATCAGGGCTTTATCAGTTTATTTCATTTTAATTCAAAACACTGGCTACAAATCTCATGCAGGATAAGATAAACCTAATACTCTTTTAATGGTTTTCTTGGACAGCTAAAAAAACCATTGTCAGGAAAACCTTGAAACAATGGGAACTCCATCGAATCGGATTAGACACATAAAGGATTTGTGGGGGTGCTTGAGAAGGGATATGATTGATTAAGACGAGTGTCCAATAAATAAGATGGCACTGGCAAGTTGATTAGGAAGAAATAAGAAAAAGAATAGCACATAGATTGCAGGAACCATATTATTCCTGCTCAAAGTCACAGTTATACATTTTAAATTCATTGGAAAAAAAAATTTATGTACAAAATGGTTCATTTCATAACAACTATGAGAAAATTGTGGGAAACATGTGAACTGCATTAAAACTCAGTCTCCGTATCAGCAATATTTGTCACATTTGACTAGACAAAGACAAGATAAGATATCATAACAACTTCTCATTTGCAGACAATTGATAACCTCTCTCTCTCTCTCCCCCCCCCCCCCCCCCCTCCCTCTTTCTCTCTCTCTATAGAATGGACAGACATGGCAGGAAACAAAGCAAACTGAAGGACAACAACTATGAGTCTGAAAGTTGACCATGCTTTCTTTATTTATCCATTGCTTTGCCATTAAAATATAGAAGAATGTTAAGTTCAGCTCAATGGACAGCCCATGTGTGTTTAAATTTTATAAATTTATAAATCACATCTAATGAGGTGTTTATTTCACTGAATAACTAGGGAGATATATAAATTTCGCACAGGACTGTCCACACGGACTGCAGTGTAATTAAGCGCACAAAACATTAATTATGCTTGTTGTTTCAAGACCATCATGAATTAATCAATGGAGAGCATGGTGTAGTTTTCTTATTGGAAACTTGATAAGTTGAAAATATAACTACTGGCAAACCCAAACAGAAATACAAAGTGTATGGATACCGAAGTGTAAACATGGTGAAGAATAAATGTGCTGTCGATGGAACTCATAATTTTAACAAACTACCTATGAATAAAGACATTGGCACATGATGATATTAGACGGACTGTCAGAAGTGGCGCTTCTAGAATTCATAATTCAATAATGTACAAGGAACGAGTGTTGAGATGTCAGTCACCATATAGGCTGGGAGCATTGTGCATAGATCCCACCTTGTTATATATAAATAAAAATAGGGAGCTTGCTGAGTAAGCTTCACTTTCAACACATTAGTTTTTAGGAAGGTTTGGGAACGGTACTAGAGAGGTCAACAGGCTCACTCATTCACAGGCTAAAGTATTTTTTGACAGGGGTGTTAAAAATTTTGTATACAACTGATTATGGTAGTTAGCATGGTAGGATGCTTTTCTCACAAATTTTCAGAACATTTGAGAAATGGAGAAGAGGAGGAAAAAGGAGCATATGTCCCAGTGTTTAACAGAAAAACATCAATTCATCTAATCATACTCTGTAGCATCAATCCCTGTGGCCACTCATCTTTGCAAGCACATCCGATCAGAAAACTGTAACCATTATAGTCCTCATTTCACAACAATGCATAAAGGACAACACAATTTTCCAGCATAGGCAACAAAGGCTCCTCATATTCATTCTTTGAACCTAAATCAGATATATAGAAGTTTCCTCATCACACACTTATAACAAGCAGATTCTGCAAAACAGTGCATACCTGCATATATATCATTCATCGCTTTGCGAACGTGGCCATCAGGCATGATATCAACCATCAAGATGTGTCTATGCTATACCCATATGCTCCCATCACCTGTTCATCAGGGAAAAGAATACAATAAAAACATAGCATTAATCACGATGTCTTTTATTCATTTAAAGTGTAAAAATTCGATGAACAAAAAAGAAACAGATCCTCGTGTCATTTATACTATGACAATAAACATTATTCCATTGATTTTTCTGAAAGACGACTAATACAACCACTTGAATAAAGAGATGATTATTTCATATAAAAAAAATCCTAAAATGAGTTTCCAAACATGCACGAACAGAATTCAAGATACTAATTAAAAAAACATCAACTCTCTTACAAATGCATCTAAAACACAACCTTTTCAAGCTCCTCGAATACGGCTTTCACTACATCACCCTTCTGCTCAAAGAGGTCATCCAGAGTCATCCTCGGCACAAGCACGCGTACAACTGAGGATTTCCAATCAACAAACACAACAATAACACAGAAAGAGTAGAGTCCAATTTCCCATCATATACGGCCACCATTTAGAACCAATTGCCAAACCAATTCAGCTATTGCAAAATCAATTGTCTATATAATCAACTGATAAGAAAACTTGTTTTTGAACTTCAATGTTTGGTTTAGGATTTTAGTTTTGACGTCTTAAAAAATCAACAACACAAGCGTTTTTTGAATGCGCTTACACAAGTACTTATGGTAGTTGCAACCCCAAAAGAAAAGGCATAAATAACTACCTCAAAAAAATGGAAGAAGCCCCAAACCTAGTTGCATCTGCGGTATAGTAAATGATTCATAAAAATCACCTAAACCCTTCAATTACCAAGAATAATTGGTCCACCCAATAAATTATCATGTCCATTATACAACCCAGTCAATTAAAACTAAGCTACATAGAGAAAAAAAAGGCAGAAATAGTATATCTGATTACTGCAACTGTTTTGTAAGTATGTTAGATACTAACATCTAATACCCCTGTGTTTCAGCCCCGCCCCATTTATATTTAAAAAAAAAAAACCTAAATTTCAATCAAACCCATTCAATCAATAGAGAAACCCCACTCCCATAGGTACCCCAACCAAAGCCTAAAACATACATTCAATCATCAATCCCGATGTTTTTTTTTTCTAATATTTTGTTCCAAGCTCTTGCTAGAAAACCCCTAAAATTCGAGATCAAACCCGAAAAGAAAAAAAGAAAAAAAATACTAAGATCAATAAACACAAAAAAAACATCAGATCAATAACAAACCCTAAAAAAAACTCAGATCAATAAACACTAAAAAAACAAAACGGATCTAAAAAAATCAGATCAAAAACACAATCAAAGAGGAGAAGAAGTAGATATAGATCGAGAGAGAGAGAGGCCTTACAATGTAAGCGTTCTTTCTTATAGTCCCCGCGGTGAGGTTGTTCGGCGAAGGTGGCGAGGCAGAGGAACGGAGGAGGCAAGGCGGAGAGACTGAGGAGGCGGCGAGGTCGAGGCGATGGTGATCGGCGTGACTCCACTTGATGCAGTTTGGAGAGGCAGAGAGAGTGTTATTTGGGTTTTAGGGATTTTAAGGTTATCGGGGATTTCAAACCAAATCAGTTGTTTGGGTTTTTTTATTTCAAGAACGAGTCGGGTTGGGTCACTAACGAATCGGGTTATCTGTCATTTATTTTTATTTTTTATTTTCTTCCGGTAGAATTTAATTTTTAATCAAAATTCTTTTGTGTTTTAAATTTTTTAAAAATAATATACATAATATAATGATGTATATTTATAATAAAAAAATTGAAGTGTATGGATGCATTTATAGAAAATGTAAAAAAATTATATAAAAAAATATACTTTATTAACATAAACATATACTATAATACTACCTTTTTGTCGCTCTACGATCAATGAACTCCCACATAATTAATACTGAAATGGTCAGAACATAATTTTCTTGTATTATTAAAGTTGTATGGCTTTCTATAATCTTTTTTAATAAATTAATAATGTTTGTTTGTCTACTAATAGTTGCATATGAATTTTCTTCTAAGGTATATTATTGACATTGTTGTGATAGTACTACAATTAAGATTTTAATGAAAAGTATGGATCATAAATTTATATCTGAAGAGTACATTTTACAGAAATAAAATTACATGAATTATCATAAAATATTAGTCCCTTGAAGTACACATCGTCCTCTAAAAGATAATTTAATATAAAATTCCTAAACAAACACTGATCGGTTCAACGATCGGTGTTTATTTGGTTTGGAATATACATCAATTGCTTAAAAGTAATTTAATATAATGTGCTTATTTTTTTTCCATATTCACTCTTTTATTCACAAAACTTACATGGGTTTGTTTTGATTCTCTATACATTTTTTTAATTAAAAAAAAATACAAATCACAGTTACCAATAAATAAATAAATAATTTAGTTTGGGCTTTGGGTTTGGCTCTATAAATTTTTGTCATATATTGTTTGTGCTTGCACCTAATAAATACACATTATATATATAAGTAATAATTAAAAATCCAATGTGACACTGGGCTCATTAAAAACAAGAATAAATGAATTGTATATAATATTAAAATGAATATTCTCAACTTTGATATCAACAAATCTTAATCAATTACATAATGTCATTTTAAAAGAAGTTCATCAAACATATGCATAATACAAATTAAAATTTCATTTCGAATATTTAATTACAAACATAATTAATATACCAAATCATTTAATTTGATGATGGACTACTGTGAAAAATAAAATACATATCTATATCAAATATACTAATTCTTATCCATTCTTTTTGTTTATACATACCTAAATAAAGAAAAATACATATGAAAAAATGACCACGTTCATTGAATAGTATAATAAATAATGTTTTGATTTTATTATTTATATTTGAAATCAAATTACAGAAAGAATTTATAGCCAAAATGACCTTTTAGTTAATGGTAATGAAGTGTATTTTCATTTCATAACAAATTAAATCTTTTGAAAATTCCTAAATAGCTTGCAACGAAATTCAAATTCGCAGCAAATGGTTATGATTTCGTAGCTAAAAGTCTGCTATTTTTCTATGAACTGCTTTTGCAGCGAAAAGATACATAATTTGCTACAAAGTAGTATTTCGTAGGCAAAAGTTACATGTATTTCTACAAAATACCATTTCGTAGCTACAAATTGATATCTTTTACTACGAAATTCATTTTTGCAGCTAAAGGTCATAGGTTTTGCTACGAAAATACGATTTCGCAGGAAAATGTAATACCATTTGCCACAAAACCAAATCGCGTAGAGAAAATTAAAACTATTACCTACGAATTAAATTTTAGCAGATAAAAGTCACTTTTAGCTACGCAATCTAATTTCGCAGCTAAACGTTCGTAGTTAATGTTCAAATTTGTTGTCCTGCATTTCCCTTCCCATGCGTCTTAGAATTTTGCACCTTTTGGCTTCCACAGCCTTTTCAGAAATTGCACTATATTTGTCACCTTATGAATGAGTTGATGAACATTATGCAACACCGGTGAAGGTTTATTAGCTTGAAACCTACACCACGTATGTTAATAATAAAAAAAAGAATTAGCATCAGGAAAAGTAGGCAAGTAATTGATGTCCTCTGTTGCATTTCTTTAAGCCATGTGCTTGCTTCAATGAAGACTCAAGTGTAGTAAAAAAAAAAAACTTCTTACAGTAGTCAAATACTGAAATGTTAGTTCATTGATGATTGATTATGACAAAATAATAATAATAATAATAAACATTCCAAACTTTTATGTGGAATGCTAGAGTTACATTTATGGATTCTGTTCTATTGTTACATTCGCTCTAAGGTGCAGCATATTATCGATGGAGGAGGGTCTTTTGTCTACAAAGTATGAATTTAGAGTATTTGGATATAGCATGTAGAAGAAGGTAGGATGGAAACGGTGCAAGCCTGATGGAAATTTCACTTTCACTGTCCTCTCTCTTTCATCCAGCTCTACATCTTTCACCGTGTTTTCTTCTAAATATCGCCCCTCTTGTTTGCATGTTATACGGAACCTTACACTTATGTCAATGCCTGTCATACAGACACTCTCATATGTCATGCACAACTGGACTCCAAAAAATTGATCTCTAGAACGACGCACTTCAAGGTGAAAGGGCAAGCCTCCAAATACAAAAGTCTTTGTGTGTTTCAACTCATTGGGCGTCCACTTCATTATCGTCTCCTCTTCGAGCGTGAGAGAGACCATGAACCCCTGGCTAGACTTTCTGAATTCGACGACCTCCACAGGGTAGTAGTATTGATCTGTCTCTGCACGAACCATGAGGATGTGCATATGTGATGATGGATTCTGTCCCTTGAAGAGTAATGCATCTATAAGTATGTTTGTCACGTTCCAGGGCGGCCGTCTTCGAGACATGTCAATATATGTAATATCAGTAATCAATACAAGAGGTCAATAATGACTCTAATAAATAACACACAAAGTTGGTAAAACAATGATAACTGATAGCTCATTGAAAAGTGGAAGCATAAAATACCAATGAGGTCTATAACTCAAAATATTATTACAGACCTGAATACACAATCACTGTTCTGTGAGAGCTAAGTCTAGTCCAATGAAGTACAACCACTGTAACACGCACGATTATAAATACATAAATGACACTACTAGGACTGTTGACAACCTCGCACTCGCCAACCGTCAGACGGGACGCTCCACGCACGCAAGGGTTATATGATTATGAGTTCTATGGTTTTTTTTTTTTTTTTAATTGGGCTATATGGATTTTGTGTGAGAAGATTATGCAAACTGATCCTAAACCTTTTAAAAAAAATTTAAAAAACAAACGAGACAAAAAAAAATCCCAGACTCTGTTGAACTCAACAGGGATGTTGGGGAGGGAGACCTTCTCCGGCTCCAGTCCCTGACAGGTTTGTTGGGGAGGCTTGAAGTACGGCCTCTTCGGTCTATCGGACCCGAAAGGGAAAAACCCCTGTTTTTTTTTTTTTTTTTTTTTTTGGTTCACATGAGCACATCCACCGCTCCAAAACCTCCTCCGGCTCCAGTTCCTCATCATCAAGATCAGGTCAGGCTCTTTACATATATTTTCTGTCACCTTTTTGTGGTGACCGAGTCTTTCACATCCATTGTTCTATGTATGATTAAAACATGTAATTTCCAACCAATCCCATGAATTTTTAAACTCAATTGCTTCTACTAACTTACCCAGTCAATGCTTGTTTAAATACTTGAAAGATCACTTCTTCTGAATCAAAAGTTAACCAAGAAGAATCCATTTCCCTTCCCATGCATCTTAGAATATTGCACCTTTTGGCTTCCACAGCCTTTTCAGAAATTGCACTATATTTGTCACCTATGAATGAGTTGATGAACATGATGAACACCGGTGAAGGTTTATTACTACAGTTTGAAACCTACACCACGTATGTTAATAAAAAAAAAAGAATTAGCATCAGGAAAAGTAGGCAAGTAATTGATGTCCTCTGTTGCATTTCTTTAAGCCATGTGCTTGCTTCAATGAAGACTCAAGTGTAGTAAAAAAAAACTTCTTACAGTAGTCAAATACTGAAATGTTAGTTCATTGATGATTGATTATGACAAAATAATAATAATAATAATAAACATTCCAAACTTTTATGTGGAATGCTAGAGTTACATTTATGGATTCTGTTCTATTGTTACATTCGCTCTAAGGTGCAGCATATTATCGATGGAGGAGGGTCTTTTGTCTGCAAAGTATGAATTTAGAGTCTTTGGATATCGCATGTAAAAGAAGGTAGGATGGAAACGGTGCAAGCCTGATGGAAATTTCACTTTCACTGTCCTCTCTGTTTCATCCAGCTCTACATCTTTCACCGTGTTTTCTTCTAAATATCGCCCCACTTGTTTGCATGTTATACGGAACCCTACACTTACGTCAATGCCTATCATACAGACACTCTCATCTGTCATGCACAACTGGACTCCAAAAAATTGATCTCTAGAACGACGGACTTCAAGGTGAAAGGGCAAACCTCCAAATACAAAAGTCTTTGTGTGTTTCAACTCATTGGGCGTCCACTTCATTATCGTCTCCTCTTCGAGCGTGAGAGAGACCATGAACCCCTGGCTAGACTTTCTGAATTCGGCGACCTCCACAAGGTAGCAACCATGATCAATCTCCACACGGACCATGGGTGACGGATTCTCTCCCTTGAAGAGTAATGCATCTATAACCATGTCTTTTGCAACCTCAGGATGAAGATCTTCGCAGACACATAATGCTTTAAGCTTTGAATAAGTCATGTAACCCACGCGCACGAAACGGTTGAGGTTCAGCTTTAAAAAGTTCCGCCGACGCTTTATATTCAGGTAGTTAGCTCGAGCCCACGTTAGCAGAGTGTCATAGATCTCATCCTCTGATGCCAGGAGGCCATCCCAGCATAGCACTAGTTCAACCACAGGAAGAGGCAGAGAAGCCACCTCTTCTTTCAACTTGTTCATGTCCCCATACCAATTGAGGATGACTTTCTTTGCTTCGTCGACAAATGCTTTGATCGAGTGATCATAAGATGTCAACAATGATCTGGGAAGGTCCAAAATGTGGGCGGCAGATTCCAGAGACATGGGCAACCTGGGCAGTAGAGTATTGATGCAATAGTTTACACAAGATGTGACCTCATACATGTCGGCAAACCTCAACAGACTTAGCAGATGAGAATATGAGGCCATTGTCTCAGGGGAGAGCTCATTGTCGTGCATAAACTTGAGGAGCTCAACGACCACGTCTCTCTCGTATTTGGCGTTGATTTGTAGAATAATTTGATTTTCATTGGTTTCTTTCATACCATTTGACAAGAGTTTGAAGAAAAATTTGCTCTTCGATGCGAGTAATCCAGAACTGACGTGCATGTACATATCCTTGGCGCCATCCTTACTTTGGATCTTTAGAACTCGATCTGAGAATATCGGGTTATTGAAGATGCTTGTGCAGACATCAACATGGGGATGGTGTTCTCTGTGCAATTCTTCTGCCATCAGAGAATACCTATGCAAAATAGATATGTTATTTTTTTCAAGTAACAAATAAATAAATTATAAATAGATGACTGCCATGAATGAGTTGATCTTTTTCAAGTAACAAATAAATAAATTATAAATAAAGCCTAAATTGAGTTCCTCCCATACCTGTAGGAGAACTTTGTATACTTTTTTAAATGATCAAAGATGCTCCACTTAGATCAAAGAATTTTTTATGGTCAATTAAAATCTCAATGTCAATTGAAGGGGATCATTTATACATCTTTACAAAATAAGAAGGCAATCAAAACAAACTAGATTTTGTTATTTTTTTTCAAATCTTATCGAATAATTTTCACTTATCTTTCTTTTTTCAATAAAATAACAAATTAACAAACTGTAGTTGTATTATTTATCTTTTTCTAATTTATAATAATATTGAGTCGGCATAATCATATTTAAACGATTTTTATTAATGCTCATATTTTTCTTATAAAGTAATGTAAATATGTAAATTATCGACTCTTTTTATCTTATTAAACAGTAATGTGACTGTTTAGTTATGATTTTCGAATATGATTATTTATTTTTCGTTTGTTATCTATTTTTTATATGTTTTAATTATTAAATAAGTTTTTTTTTAGTTAAAAGAGTTTATTAGCTAAATGAGTCCAAGCTCGAGTCTTGGTTCAAGCTCGTTTTACAAATGAGCCGAGCAAAAATTTAATCGAGCTCACAAGTCAAACAAGTTGAGCATTAACACAAAATTAAGCTCGATCCTGTGCCAAGCCGAGCCCAAGGTGAACATGTTAAAACTTGGCTCGCTCGGCTCATTTACCACCCCTACTTTTTTTTATTATAAAGAGTTTTCTTAATAAAAAATGGGTTTTTTGCATGTATACCATAATAAAATATTGTAGTTATTTTTATACGACACATATTTTTATATCATTAGAAATTTCTTAATGTAAAAATGTACCCCTCTTTTATCTTTTTTGATCAAAATGAATCTTAACTATAGTTATTTTTTAACCAAGATGAAAAAATGACAAAAATAACATTAACATATAATATTTTTTATAATGTAAATAATTAAACATAATGACCAAATTAACTCTCATTCTTTTCAAATCAATCGTGAGCCATTCAATTCTTTTCTTTTCTTCCAATCAAGATCTAGGTTTTTTTTTTAAATTGTTATTTTGTAATATATATGATTAATTATTCTCAAAAATAATTTTATTTCATTTTAACTAATGGAATTATTAATAAGTATTATGTCTTTGTTAATAAGTAGTTTGTATGATTAATTTTTATGTTTTTGAATTTTAGATGAAATTTATCATTTTCAAGTTAAATTATTTTTATAAATATTGTATTTGGTACGATAAAAAATGCAAAAAATAAATAAGGGTAATTTGGTCATTTCTCTAAGACTTTAACGATTTTAATGAAAATTTGGATGGAAGTTAATTAGGATGGTAAATACATATAAGTTCTATATATTTCAATGGTATAAAAATAAATAAGTGTTTTCAAATTTATCGCAAGTGCTAAAACAGGTGGCATACCAATGTATCATGTGAAACCTATTTGCGCCAAAATTCTAAAAACAA
Organism: Acorus calamus; assembly: GCA_030737845.1. Classification (NCBI taxonomy): domain Eukaryota; kingdom Viridiplantae; phylum Streptophyta; class Magnoliopsida; order Acorales; family Acoraceae; genus Acorus; species Acorus calamus. The sequence continues at coordinate 32,310,594 of CM060858.1, read as the reverse complement.
ATTAACATTAAGTGACAAACTCCATAAAAATTTAAAAATAAAAATTTAAAGATTTTAAACAGGATATTAAATAAAAAATATATAATTTAATATTCTCATCGAAAATAACAAACTTAAAACTCTAACGCATATTTGGTTTATGTAAAACCTAAATTCAAAAAAAGTCAAACATTTAGTTATAACAACAGATAATTGAACATGTAATTTGTTTTAAGATTGTTATAAGTACTATAGAGAACAAATTATTGGGTCGGTTGGAAGAAAAGTTGATATATTAGAAGATCACACATTGGATTCTGATTTCGCAAGGTCGAGTTTGAAAAAAAACATATTAGAAGACAAAATTACATATCATCTGAAAATATGTATTCGGAAAATATATTATATGAAAACCTATATTTCGAATATGACATAAATAGTTTCAAAAAGTTATTAAATTTCTTTGTTCCGTTCGGATAAAAAGAAAAATAAAATTCGAATCATGCAAAAGTTTATTCCATTAAATAAAATAAGGTAATAGATTATATTAAAATTTGATGCACAATCAGTCAATTACCATAGTAAAAGGTGTAATTTATGTTTATTTCAAGTTCAATGAACTCTATCATAATAGAATAGCAACAATATTTATTATAGCCATCAAGAAAAAATAAAGTCATGAATAAATTCAATAAATAAAATCATGAAAAGCCAGGAAATTGTTTGGCAGTTGGTTATTCATGTACAAATAAAAAGGACTAAATTGAGTTCTTCACATACTATACCTCATGCTTGCAGAAGCTCCCTGTATCTTTCTTTCTTTTCTTTTTCTCTGATGAACCACCAATACAAAGACAACTCTTTAGAATGAATTAGAATTTCCTTTATATAATGTGTAAGAGACCATTGAAGGAAAGTAGTTAATAGATAAGTTTTTAATTTTTATGGTACTATTGTGCGAGAGACTATTACCTTATATAATCCGTGAATTTTGTTTCATTTGTTTTTATTATTAGGAATATGAGATTGGATTGAGATTTCATACGTCAAACCAAATCTCAATTACATGATGTGATTGACAAATAAAATAGGATATTGTTACACAAAAGTCTTTTTCACATCCCCAAATATGATATTGTTACACAATAGTCTTTTTCACATCCCCAAATAGGATATTGTTACATAAAATAGGATATTGTTACACAAAAGTCTCATGTATGTGGTTAGCCATTTAGCGAGATATATACATCCTTGGTGAGGTACATTTATACCTCATTAATTTTTTTATATGTACTAAAATGAATTCATTTAATTCAAATTAAGAGATACACATATTTCATCAAAATATACACATCATTAAACGAATTTTATTATTTTTAAAAGATTAAAATATGTGAGAACAGTCTTTGTAGGACTGCATTTAAGGTTGTCCCTAACATTATATGATTAAGTTTATATTTATAAGATATTAACCAATTAATATCTGGAAATAAATATTAAATCAGTTTTGATATCATACAAAAAAGGGTTTTTGGCACATGTCTCTTTCAAATAAATGCTAATTATTTATATATCAGTACAAATCACATTTATTTGTACACCAATGAATTTTATTAATGTACAAATGTGTCATTCGATCATTTGTTATGATTAAATCATAAGTGTTGTTAACCCATAATTAGTGAAAAGAAAAGACAAAAAAAACTTACCTTAATGTTTATAATAATAGTTTGATAAATAAGTTTAATATAGTTTTAAGAACATATTAGTCTTTTTAACATGAGGAGTATTTAAACATTTATAATTTAATATAATGAACACACGTGGGAGAGCATGAAAAAACTACATTTAAACGTAATAATAGCAAATAGTATCTTAAAAAATAATACTAAAAGATTATCAGTAATTTTAATTATGCAATATTTTATACATGAAAATTAATGTATATTACCAAGCAACAAATATTTAATATTGCATATATTAATTGTTTTTAATCTAATTTAAGCCAATGTGGTCAACAAAATTGGTTCTAATATAAATATATGATTTTTAATTAAGACCATCTAAAAAAGATATATTATATCAATAAATTAAAAAAGAAGAGAGAAGGGAATGAGATTTTATAATGCTCACCTTGAGTCCTCCTCTTTAAACGGCTTGGGATTAAATTACTTGGGGTTTCTTGATTTTTTTTGGAACTTGGAAGGGACTAAGGACCAAGGAGTTCTTTATATAGGTGAAATTAGGGGTGTTAAAGTCGGTTTGTTGGAGAGGGTATTTAAGATAACATTATTAGAGAAGAAAAAAAGAGTTTACAAAGTTGTTCGGTTTAGAAAGGGCACTTAAGATAACATTAAAAAAAATTGAATTCGGTTTAGGGGTGTTAGAATCTGTGTTTCTTTTTGTTGTTATAAAATCAATAAGAGGAATAGATTTATAAAATCTAATTATCTATTTAAAATCAATAATATTATTAATAGAACTTTATAAATTATCTTAACATACTGTTATATATATATTTTAACAACAGCATGACAGGTTAATATCATTTTTAATAAACATATCAAATTTATTATTAGGTAATATTAGAGTCAGTATATTAATAATATTTTTACGATTAATATATATTGTAATTAGGAAAAATGACTAAAAAAATCTTCCAATACTTAAAAATATCCAAATTAGCCACTTTTTGAAATTATACCTAAAAAAGTCTCATTTTACAATTTTGGAAACACAAAACACTAATTTACCCTTATGCAATTAGATCCTTAATACACTCCATATCTTTAACTTTATTCAAATATTTCACTCTCTTAATTTTATTAATATATTTCACACATTTTCATGTAGATCAATTTTTTTTAATTATAAATTATTTGTGATTAGGTGGATTTTGTGAAATATGTACCAATATAATTTAAGTTTTTTATGATGAACCCAATTAAATGTTGATGTTTTTTTTTAAAATGAATATGTACTAATGAAATCATAAAAATATGTAAATAGCAAAAAAATAAAAAATGTGAATAAATGTTTAGAATACTAAAATATTATCTCCTGCATTGGGGCACAACACAGATTTAAATTACATATTATAATTATACGCAATGAAAAATGATAAACAATATCATATAAAATATATATAAGAAACACACAGTATGGTATATAATAACAAAATCTCTAATAGGATTGATTTTTATTATGTATAGAGAGATTTTTGTTTTATAAGAAAAATAGGTTTTTAGTGTGGAATAAATAAGGTTATTAAAGATTTAATTACATAAGGATATATTAGCCTTTTGCATTTTCAAAACAGTGAAATAGAACTTTTTTAGGTATAATTTTAAAAAATTGCTAATTTGGGTATTTCAAACTCTTATGAGATATTTTTGATCATTTTCCCTTGTAATTATGTAGATATAAATATAGGTATAAATTTTGAATTTTTAAATTAATATATTTGAGAATTATAAACATTATTATTCATTTAAGACTGGTTGAGCATGTTCGATCGCAAGGACAACATCATCGATATGTTCATGCATCCACCCGTGTTTATTAATGCTATCTTATATTATATATATACAAACTTTCCCCCAGTTTGTCAACTAACATAAACAGAGAATAAGGGAGAATAACAGTAGAATAACTCTTATTCGTTATCACCTATTTTACCTATTCCACCCCTATTCTACCCTAATTCCACTACCCAAACAGCCCCTTACCCCCCGTTTGTGTAACGGAATAAGCGAGTATAATGGTAGTATAAGGGTGGTATAAGAATGGATAGGAAAAATGGTTGTTTGTTTGCGGGGTATAACTTGGTATTGCTAAGCCAGTTTAAACGAGTATAAGAGAGTATAACAATTCTAAGCAACCCCTAGGATAAGCTATACTCACTTTATCTATTCCCATGGGCCCACATGTCAAATCAACTTTTTACACCTCATCACATCAAATCACCTATCAACACCTCTTATACATCAATGGACCCACATGTCAAATGAACTTTTTTACACTTTATTTATATTTTATTCTTTATCAAACAAATAACTCAATCTTTATTCTTAAGTTTTCCAATGAGAATAAAAAAAACACAACCAAACAAAAAATCTCTTATTCTTGTAGATTTGTTATCTATGCTGACATAGTTATCTATCCAGAATAACTCAATTCCATTATCCAAACGGAGGGTATTTGTTTAGAGCGGATAAACCCTGATAGCTATGCATGGATAAACGAGCATAAGTCCTGATAACAATTCAACTAAAATGTGAGAATGGCTTATCAGGGCTTATCAATAACTAAGAATAAAAATACCCTTTACCATCATTACAAAAAAATTTCTCTCACATCCTTTTACACAACCCAATCATTACCCAGATTAAATATGGTCCGTCCATCTGTTGTACCCAATAAATAACAACAAATTGCAGCCATTGATTGTTTCCATTTCTCATATTCAATCTCAACCACTAAAATTAAAAGTGAGATTTAATCTCCACCGTACACCTGTCACCCACCCCCCGTCCTTCTCATCCCCGCCTACTCCCTCGTCAAGATCTCCGCCTTGATCAACCGCCGTACGAGCTCCGGCCGCGGCACGTTCTTGAAGAGGCTGAACATGATCATGGCCGTCGGATTGATCGCCGGGATGATCACGGGGGTTTTGATCGGAAGTCTCTTCTTCTCTTACAAGATCGACGTGGAGTGCAAGGGTGCTGTTGTTGCTCGGCATGTGTTAACCGGAGGCAAATCAATCATCGAAGGAAGCACAAGTCTCGCACTCTCGCTTGGCCTTTCGGTGCTCTCTGGCACGGTGGGGGTGCTGCATTTTGTATCCCAATTGATGATGTTTCTATTAGTTCTGTATTACCTGACATCTTTGGAGTCTGACGGAGCAACCGAGCAGGTACTCGCAATGCTCGACGGTGGGAGGGGCCGGGTCATCGGAGATGTGGGGACCAAGGTCGAGAGCGACCTAGATGAAAAACAGAGGGCTTGGAGACGGAGAGTCGTAGTAGGTGATTTAGTGAGAGAGAGAGAGACCTCCTCCTGTTCTTCTCTATTTCATTTTTACGTGGGTCTGATTTGGGGGTGAGTTTTTTTTTTATTGTTTTTTTTTTTTTGTGTGGGTCGAAAAATATAAATTTAGGTGATTAATGAATATAAATTCAACGATTATTGACTAGGGCTATTTGATAATGTAAAAAGAAGAAGATTGATAATAAAATTTGTTAATTAATATCAGTCATTTTATTAGGCAAAAAGAAAATTTTTTAATTTATTACTATTTATGATCAAGGGATTGAGTAAATTTAATTAACACATAACTCATAATTGGAATCATTACAAAGCAATTGGAATAAACACTAAGAATACATAGAGTTAATTGTTCAATATATATAAAGGTCCACCATAAAATATTACATAAGATGGACGGTCCAGATTTAATTACACTCATTATGGATTGAATTATATTCATCAATTACATCAAACACAAAATTATATTACAGGGGCAAAGTTGATATTTTGAAAATAATAACTCACTATCCATCCCCGGTCAACCATTTATCCACAGTTATTCTAGGTCAACCAAACACTAAAAATCTGAATTTTATGTTTTCAAATATGAATAAATAAGAATAATAGAAATTACAACCAAACATGGATAGTCTTATTCTGTCAAACACTGTTATCTATCCTCGTATAACACGGACTTGCTACCAAACACGGATTTGCTACGAACCATATTTCGTAGCTAAAGGAAAACTTTTGCTACGAACATGATTTCATAGCTAATAGATTCCTTTCGCAACAGAATTATTTTGTAGCACAATGTATCATATTGCTACGAAATAATTGTCGTAGCAAAAGTAGAATTTCAGTTACGAAATATTTTCATAGCAAAAGATCACATTTTGCTACGCAATATATTTTGTAGCAAAAGATATTCTTTAGCTACGAAATCAATTTGTAGCAAATACTATCTTTTGCTACGAAATAAATTTGTATGAAATACATTTTGTTGCGAAATATTATCCGTAGCGAAAGGGTGCCTTTTGCTACGAATGAAAATTTCGTAGCATAAGGTATTTCGGTACGAGGCTTTTGCAATGATATTTGTAATTAACTCATTTCGTCGAGAAAGGTTATTAGCTACGAAAATTGGGGTTTTCGCTACGAAATCTTGCGCAGCTAATGCACGAATTTCTTGTAGTGAAAGAAAAGGAAAGATAAAAATAACTATACAACCCATTGATTGATTATGGGAGAAAGGACCGGTTGTTTAATTTTGGAGGAGAAAATTTGAAAGCAATGTTTGTATAAATTAGCATAAACCATTGTAATAATTTCAACCGGGACAAATATAATATATTCATGCATTATTCGTTCACAAAAGGCATTAAGGCAGCGTTTGATTATGCGATTAAACAGCTCTTGCATTCACAGGAAACTGGTTCTGTAATCTTGCAACCAAATAATTTTACAATCGCAATTTCCTGCAAACGGATTTAAGATAAATAGTGCCCAAAAACTATGATTGGAGCAAGCTGAGGGAGGCAGCTTCCTGCAGAATCAGTTTTAAACCCAGTTTTGCAGAAAAGCAGTTTTGCAATCCTGCTACCAAACGCTACCTAACTTGAAAATGTTAGAATCAGAGAAAACAAATAATAATAAGACTCCATTCTATTAGAAGGGGACAAAGCCCTTTTATATAGTAGTACAAGACCTAATACATGTGTAACATAATAATAATAATAATAATAATAATAATAATAATAATAATAATAATAATAATAATAATAATAATAATAATATAATACATATATAATCTAACACCCCTGCTCAAACTTAAGGTGGATCAAACAACATGAGTTTGTGAATGAGAGATTGCAACCAAGGAACTTGATGAGACTTCACAAAGAAATCAGGGATCTGCTCAGCAGAGGAAATGTGCGGAAGCGTAAGTGTGTGAGCAAGGAAGTGTTAATGGACGAAGTGACAATCAATCACAATATGTTTAATCATCCCATGAAAAATCAAATTACTGGCAATCTGAATGGCACTCCGATTATCGCAATAAAGTGGAGTAGGACCTGCAACCTCAACTCCAAGATCGATCAAGAGTCGTTTAAGATGAACAATATCTTTGGTCGTGATGGCCATAGTTCGATACTCGGCTTCTATACTAAAAGAAAAACAACATCTTATTTCTTTCTATGCCAGGAAATGAAGGAATCCCCAAGGAACTAAGGACCAAGGAGTTCTTTATATAGGTGAAATTAGGGGTATTAAAGTCGGTTTGTTGGAGAGGGTATTTAAGATAACATTATTAGAGAAGAAAAAAAGAGTTTACAAAGTTGTTCGGTTTAGAAAAGGTACTTAAGATAACATTAAAAAAAATTGAATTCGGTTTAGGGGTGTTAGAATCTGTGTTTCTTTTTTTGTTACTAGTTAATGCACACGTGCGATGCACGTGAATTATTATGAAAATTATTTAAAATTATTATTATTTAATTAAATATCAAAGTTAATATTATCTTGTATATAATATATATATATACATATATATGTATAATATATAAATATACAAATGTATATCTTATAAAGGAAAAATTACTTGAATAAAAAAGAATTCAATAGACACACAATATTAATAATCGTGATATAAAAATAAAATATTAATGTAAATTTGTTTCTGACATTAATTTGTTTTGATTATTAGAATATGTGTTTAAATCATATCTTGAATAAAAATATAAATATAACTATTATAATATTAATAACATAAATAAAAATTAAGTATGAGCAATTCAAAAAGAGATCTTGGATCAATTGATAAATTTAAATTTATTATGCCACATATTCAATTTTTGATTAAATTCGAATTCCTAAATTTTACATATAATTTCAATTTTTTTCAAATATAAAATAAAATTAAAATATAATTTTAGATATAAATAATTTTGTATTTGTAACTTAGATTAGAGTTATAAGATACAGATTTTTTTATACAATTATTTAAATCAATTTCACTGAATGGATGTATATTTTGAAATATCTACGTCTAAGAAAATTTAAATAATATCAATTATAATTTAAATAAATTAATTTATTTCTCCGTAATTTAATAATTTAAAATTTAAAATTTTCACCTATTTTAATTTATCCATACGAAATTCTAAAAATTTATTATTTATTTTGAATCATAATTTTCTATTTAAGTTTAATTTAAACTTATTCAATACAAATAATATTAAAATTATCAATCTTAATTTAATATATGGATATTATCTTATAATATATTATTTTATATTATCAGTTTTAAATTCATTTTTTTATTTTTTTCAATTAATCCATACCTAACTAATCATATATTGTCTCCATTTGCTAATATTTAAATTTTTATTTATTTAAATATTATTTATCCATATCTCATTTATCCATATGTTAATATTAAATTTATCTTAATATTATTTTATTCATCCATATCTAAATTTTTTAATTTAAATCAATCTTATAACATACTATTCATCCATAACTTTTCAATTTTAAAGATGTAGTTATAACAGTTTTAAGTTAACATATTTGATAAAATATCTTATAATATCAGTTTTACTTAATTATCTTATAATATATAATTGATCCAAACTTATCATTTTTTATATCAAATTTTAAATCCATGTCTTATTGATTTTGAGTTATATTTTTTAAATAATAACTTTTGAAAGCACTACTTACTCTTCCAGTGTGTTGAATTCATGTATGCACTAATTAATTCTCCTAATATTTAAAAATATTCAATCAAACAAATAATTAAAACTTTTTTATTGTTAAATAATCCCTACTAAATATATTTAAAAATATTAAAAACAAAAAACACCCATCATCCATGAAAACAATCACCTAAAAGTAAATGGAAAAAAAAATTATGGAAACATAATCAAACATAAACAAAAGATTATAAAAAAATATAAAAATCAAAGTCATTTTCTACAGAGATATATAGACTTAGAAAATAAAAAAATAAAAAAAATCATATTCACAGACATAAATAATAATGATAATTAAATAAAGTAATAGATGTATATTCCTATGTGCTTTTAACAAGTATGTAGAATGTTATATATAATTTTTTTATAAATACAATATTACAAAGAATAAACACATGAGAAAATCAATGCTTAGATATTAAAATTAAAATATAATAAAAATATTTAAAAAGAACATCTTTCTCTTTCGATCAAACTCTAGAAGAGAACTCTTATATGCATAATTCAATTCTCCTAAAAAAAACATTCATTAAATCAATTATTAGAATATCCAAATAACATGTTCAAAAATATTAAATATGAAAAAATTCATCATCCTTACAAATAATTATTAGAAAACAAACAAAAACTCCAAATATTTGAATTTAAAAATTATTGAAACATAATCAAACATAAAAAAAATATATAAATATAAATATAAATATAAAATCATCTTCCAGACACATAAAGCCCAAAGAAACTAAAAAAAATAAATTGAATATGAGAGGTTGGGCATTTATATGTTTTATTTTTTTGAAAATGGTTCATCTGATTTATATATATAGCCTGATTTTTTTATTTCTTAGGATTCATTTTTATCTATATTTTGTATTAAAATACAAAAAACCAAATTACACGCAATGAGATAATTTTGAATTGAGAAAATTAATTATTTTTAAATTAAAAATAATTAAAACTAATTTTTTTGTTTTTGAATATCTTCTTTTATCTATATGTATTTTGAATTTCTAAAAAGAAAAAATTGGTTATTATATCTATTATATATATACATTTGAAAATAATTAACACTAATTTTTTTGTTTTACTAGATCTGGTTTTATCTATATGTATTTTGAATTTCTAAAAAACAAAATTTGTTTAAAAAATCGTATTTTATGAGATAAAATCTACCAAATTAAAATATAGATAAGAATATTTTATAGATATAGTTATATTTTTAATTAATTTAAAGTTGTAAAATCGGCTAAATGTTTCCCATTTAACTCGTACTTCTAATCGTGGAGGCATAAATATATATTTTTTATCAAAATTTTGAAATAAATAAATAAATAAATGATAGTAAGTCATAATAAATTCTGTTTAGATAATAAATTTGATCAAAATTAAATTATTTCTAAAATTATTTAATTTTTAAAATTATAATTTTTCTAGCATAACTCTTATTGGGATGATCCATATCTCATTGGAAAGATGTTTTCATTATATACTCTTGTGTGAAATAGATTTTTAGTTTCAAATATTTTCAAAATTGTTTAAAAAATTATAAACTTTCAAGCATAACTCTGATTGAATGATGAATACATCACTAAAAAGATCTATTCGATATATATTTATGCATGTCTAATAAAGTTTTCTAAAAAATGATTATTTGATAATGAAAATTGATATTAAATATGAAAAATTTTATTTGATGAAAAATTATTTATTTATCAGTTAAAATAAATTATAAATTTATTATTAATAATGCATATTAAATTTAACAGATTTATGATATTTTATTAAATAGAATGTTCAAATATATTAAAAATGAAGCATATTCATCGTTCTTAAAAACAATTATAAACAAAAAACATATTTTTTAATCTAAATATTATATAAAAAATCACAAAACATATAAAATAATCTTCTAAAGATATAAACAATAATAAATATTAGATAACTAAAAGATATATATTCCTATGTAAGTTTTTTTAATATATGTATATTAGTTATGTACTCCTTTTAAATACAACATTACAAAGATTGAATACATCAGAAAATTGTGAATAAATATTAAAAATAATATAAAAATATTTAAAAAATACCATCTTACTCTTTTGATGAGCATGTAGAAGAGAACTCTTGTATGTATGTTTCAATTCCTCTGAAATAACAAAATATTCAATAATGCAAATGATTTGAATATCCAAATAACATTTTCATAAATATTTAAAATTTAAGAAAAAACACATTCGTCATCCTTGAAAGCAATTATTAAAAAATAAACAAAAATTTTAAATATTTGAATTTCAGTATGATTGAAACACAATAAAGCATAAACAAAAAATAAATAATAAAAAGAAATCATCTTGAAATAAAGACCTAGAAACCAAAAAAAAAAAAGAATTTAGAAGAAGAGGACGAGTGTTAGGGCATTTATATATTTTTTGGAACCTTCTTTTCATCCTAAATAAATAGATATAACCTATTTTTTTGTTTATTTTGATACATTTTTGTCTACATTTTGAATTAAATTTTAAAAAATCATATTACTGCCAGTAAATGATTTTTAATTATAAAAAATAATCTAAAAATTCTAATATAATAAAAAATAACTTTTTATTCTTTAAAATAAAAGACCGATTATTATATCTATTATATATTTTTTTCATAAATTAAATGATTATTATTATATTTTATATAAATAACCTCTTTTTTCTTATAATACATTTCTTTCCAATTTAAATTTAAATATAAAAACAATTATTAATAACTTTGTATATTTTGAATATTGGAAATTGAATCTTTCAAATTTGACTATCATTAAAACCTTTTTTTAGTTTCATAATTAAAATCCATTTTTATCTATATTTATTTTGATCAATTATGATTATTAAAAATTGTAAATTTTCGTGTATAACTCTTATTGGAGTTATAAGGATCTCGTTGAAAAGATATTTTTTATTTAAACTTATGCAAATGAAATGGATTTTTTCAAAAAAATAATTATTTCATGGTGAAAAATAAGATCAAAAGTATAAATTATTTTTAACCCGAAATTAATTATAAAATTTATTGTGAAAATTAATAATCAAATGAATATTAAATTTAAATTGATTTTATGATATTTTATTAATTAAAATCTATTTTAATCGGATAAGATCTAAAATAATATTTTATTGAGATGAAATCTAGTTTTTGAGATAAAATCTATCATATTACAAATACAGAAAATATCTATTGATGGATATATGTGTATTCTAATTAATTTCAAGGGGAAAATCAGCTAAAATATTTGGAGAAATTTTTTTTTATTTCATCCAAATCACTATTTAAATCTTTAATAAACATCCACAAAACATCGAATCTTAAAATCGATAAGATAGTAAGATTAAATGTAAATCTAAATAAACTAATTAATGTCAAGATTTATTAATGGATAATAAGATTGAATATAAATCTAAACATGCTACATAATTTTTAGATTTGTTGATGGATATAAGTGTCTTTTTAATTAATTTTTAAGGGTAAAATCAACTAAAATGTTTTCCCTCCAACTCTTTTTTATAGTAGTATAGATATATTTTGAATTTCTGAAAATAAAAAAAAATTGGTTGTCATCATATCTATTATATCTATCTTTTATTGATCAAATGATTATTTTTTAAATAATTATATCTATCTTTTATTGATTAAAGGTTATTTTGTAAATAATTATTTTTAAATAATTATTTAAATAAAAACTCTAATAACATTAACTCTACTCTTGACTATAACAATTAATTAGACAATAAAAATAAAATCAAAACATTGAAAAGAACAACTTACCCTTTTTGTGTGTTGAACTCTTTGTTTGCACTAACCAATTCGCCTGAAATATAAACATTTAACCAAGCAAAGAATTAGAAATACTTTATCACTAAGCAATCCCTAACAAAAATATCAAATAAATTCTAAATAAAACATATTCATCATCCCTAAAAATTTCATCTAAAAAAAAATTAGCCAAACATAAATCATAAAACAATAAAAAAATTAAAAAGTAAAATTTTTCTAAAGAGATGGAAACCTAAAAAAATAAGGAATGAAATGAATAAGATAGGTGAGGGGCATTTATAGTTTTTTTTAGGTGGATTTTATCGAAATCAGGAGAGTGGGATAGAGTAGTTATCCTAAAATTAAAAGAATTGATATATTTAAAGTTAAATTTAAAAAACATGTGAATAATTGAATATCTCATGATAAAAAATAAGATCAAATGTTTAAACTCATATTAATTCGAAATTATCTATTTATTACTTAAAATAAATTCTAACTAAGATAAAACTATTTTTAAAATTAAAAATCAAATGAATCTAAATTTAATATGATTTTTACTATAAATTGGATACAATTTGTTAATGATTTATATAAATAATAGAAGATACTCAATTTTGTATTTTTATTTTTTAAAATCATATTTCTGAGATAAAATCTAATTTGTGATATATATAAAATTTAGGACAAGTGAATAAGATTTGTTGATGGATATAGTTATTTTTTTAATTAAATTTTATGGGTAATATTGACTAAAATGTTTCCCCTCCAACTCGTACTTTTTATAGTAGTATAGATTAGTTAGAGAGGGCATTCAAGATAGCATTAGAAAAAAAGATAAGAGGAATAGATTTATAAAATCTAATTATCTATTTAAAATCAATAATATTATTAATAGAACTTTATAAATTATCTTAACATATTGTTATATATATATTTTAACAACAGCGTGACAGGTTAATATCATTTTTAATAAACATAATTTGATAAACTCAAATTTATTATTAGGTAATATTAGAGTCAGTATATTAATAATATTTTTACGATTAATATATATTGTAAATAGGAAAAATGACTAAAAAAGTCTTCCAATACTTAAAAATATCCAAATTAGCCACTTTTTGAAATTATACCTAAAAAAGTCTCATTTTACAATTTTGAAAACATAAAACACTAATTTACCCTTATGCAATTAGATCCTTAATACACTCCATATCTCTTAACTTTATTCAAATATTTCACTCTCTTAATTTTATTAATATATTTCACACATTTTCATGTAGATCAATTTTTTTTAATTATAAATTATTTGCGATTAGGTGGATTTTGTGAAATATGTACCAATATAATTTAAGTTTTTTATGATGAACCCAATTAAATGTTGATATTTTTTTTAATGAATACGTACTAATGAAATCATAAAAATATGTAAATAGCAAAAAAATAAAAAATGTGAATAAATGTTTAGAATACTAAAATATTATCTCCTGCATTGAGGCACAACACAGATTTATATTACATATTATAATTATACGCAATGAAAAATGATAAACAATATCATATAAAATATATATAAGAAACACACAGTATGGTATATAATAACAAAATCTCTAATAGGATTGATTTTTATTATGTATAGAGAGATTTTTGTGTTATAAGAAAAATAGGTTTTTAGTGTGGAATAAATAAGGTTATTAAAGATTTAATTACATAAGGATATATTAGCCTTTTGCATTTTCAAAACAGTGAAATAAAACTTTTTTAGGTATAATTTTAAAAAATTGCTAATTTGGGTATTTCAAACTCTTATGAGATATTTTTGATCATTTTCCCTTGTAATTATGTAGATATAAATATAGGTATAAATTTTGAATTTTTAAATTAATATATTTGAGAATTATAAACAATATTATTCATTTAAGACTGGTTGAGCATGTTCGACTGCAAGGACAACATCATCGATATGTTCATGCATCCACCCGTGTTTATTAATGCTATCTTATATTATATATATACAAACTTTCCTCCAGTTTGTCAACTAACATAAACAGAGAATAAGGGAGAATAACAGTAGAATAACTCTTATTCGTTATTTGTTTAGAGCGGATAAACCCCGTTAGCTATGCATGGATAAACGAACATAAGTCCTGATAACAATTCCACTAAAATGTGAGAATGGCTTATCAGGGCTTATCAATAACTAAGAATAAAAATACCCTATACCATCATTACAAAAAAATTCTCTCACATCCTTTTACACAACCCAATCATTACCCAGATTAAATCTGGTCCGTCCATCTGTTGTACCCAATAAATAACAACAAATTGCAACCATTGATTGTTTCCATTTCTCATATTCAATCTCAACCACTAAAATTAAAAGTGAGATTTAATCTCCACCCTACACCTGTCACCCACCCCCCGTCCTTCTCATCCCCGCCTACTCCCTCGTCAAGATCTCCGCCTTGATCAACTGCCGCACGAGCTCCGGCCACGGCACGTTCTTGAAGAGGCTGAACATGATCATGGCCGTCGGATTGATAGCCGGGATGATCACGGGGGTTTTGATCGGAAGTCTCTTCTTCTCTTACAAGATCGACGTGGAGTGCAAGGGTGCTGTTGTTGCTCGGCATGTGTTAACCGGAGGCAAATCAATCATCGAAGGAAGCACAAGTCTCGCACTCTCGCTTGGCCTTTCGGTGCTCTCTAGCACGGTGGGGGTGCTGCATTTTGTATCCCAATTGATGATGTTTCTATTAGTTCTGTATTACCTGACATCTTTGGAGTCTGACGGAGCAACCGAGTAGGTACTCGCAATGCTCGACGGTGGGAGGGGCCGGGTCGTCGGAGATGTGGGGACCAAGGTCGAGAGCCGCCCAGATGAAAAACAGAGGGCTTGGAGACGGAGAGTCGTAGTAGGTGATTTAGTGAGAGAGAGACCTCCTCCTGTTCTTCTCTATTTCATTTTTACGTGGGTCTGATTTGGGGGTGAGTTTTTTTTATTATTGTATTTTTTTTATGTGGGTCAGAAAATATAAATTTAGGTGAGTAATGAATGTAAATTCAACGATTATTTACTAGGGCTATTTGATACTGTAAAAAAAAGAAGATTGGTAATAAAATTTGTTAATTAATATCAGTCATTTTATTAGGCAAAAATAAAAACATTTTAATTTATTACTATTTATGATCAAGGGACTGAGTAAATTTAATTAACACATAACCCATAATTGGAATCATTACAAAGCAATTGGAATAAACATTAAGCATACATAGAGTTAATTGTTCAATATATATAAAGGTCCATCATAAAATATTACATAAGATGGACGGTCCAGATTTAATTACACTCATCATGGATTGATTTATATTTATCAATTACACCAAACACAAAATTATATTACAGGGGCAAAGTTGATATTTTGAAAATAATAACTCCATATCCATCCCCTATCAACCATTTATCCACAGTTATTCTAGGTCAACCAAACATATTACAAAACTCATAAATAATTGTTTGAACATCATTATGACGACTCAATATTATTAGAAATTAGAAAAGGATAAAATAACAACTAGAGTTTGTTAATTTGTTATTTTAAAAGAAGGATAAGTGAAAATTATTCGAAAAGATTAAAAACATAATAACAAAATGTAGTTTGTTTTGAGTGCCTTCTTATATTTGTAATTGTAAAGATTTATAAATGCCCCCCCTTCAATTTACACAGAGTTTTTAATTGACCATAAAAAAGTTCTTTGATCTAAGTGGTGCAGCTTTGATAATAATTTAAAAAAAAAGAATACAAAGTTCATCTACAGGTATGGGATCAATTCATTCATAGCAGTCATCTATTTTACTTATATGTAATCATTGTTTTCAGTTAGATTACATGTGTTTTGTATTATTATTATATTACATGTGTATTACTATATTACACTTGTATTAGGTCTTGTACTATTATATAAAGGGTTTTGTCCCTCTCTAATAGAATTGAGTCTCATATTATTATTTGTTTTATCTGATTTTAACATGGTATCAGAACTCCTTTAAGATCCCAAAATATTTTTTTCTTTTGTTCATCAGATCTTTCTTGAGATTCGATGTTCACTAAGTTGTCATCTTCATTGCGTCATTGTTCACGTCATCGTTTTCTTCGTGTCGTCGTCCCCGACGCATTGTCATACGTGTCATTCCCAAGCACCGCATGTTAAGACTGTGTCACTTTTAAAGGTCAAATATCGCGTTTTATTTATTTTAATAGTTCGGGCATTCAGTTTCAAAATTAAACTGCATATTTGTGGTTCTGGTGTTCACTTGGGCTTAAATGGAAGTTTTTGTAGCATTTTGAGGTCTTTTAGAAATCATGCAGTTTCGATTGGTATTTGGATTTAATTTTGTTAATGCCCAAGATGAAGTAGTAAAAATCTGGTTTTATCATGAGATG
This sequence comes from Acorus calamus, assembly GCA_030737845.1. NCBI lineage: Eukaryota > Viridiplantae > Streptophyta > Magnoliopsida > Acorales > Acoraceae > Acorus > Acorus calamus. The sequence goes on along the minus strand of CM060858.1, from coordinate 32,293,595 downwards.
TTCAGTGTTAAGTTAGCTTTCATACAAAAGTGGAATTATATCAACTGGATTCATGTATCAAAAGTTATGGGTGTTTTTCCAATTATACCCAGCCCTGTATGATGTTTAGCCTAGATTTCGGAATAGATGAAGAGGTTATTTGATCTGGGTGTAAACATGAAAGTTGTAGATAATCTTCTTATCTTTCAAATGCCATTGGAATCGTATAAGTCGGAGCTGTATTGAGGAAGTTATGGCCGTTTAAGTGAAGGCTGTCCAGAGTTTTAAAGTCCAAGGACAGCTCGGTCATTCAGTCCGACCTTGCCTATTTAAGCTCCCCAAATGCACGACCTTAGCATATTTTTCCCCTCTTTTGCTCTGGTCCAGCCCCTCTTTGGGTGGAGGAAGTGGTGGCGATGGTGGGGAAGGAGCACAAAAGGAGAAGAAAGGTGTGTATACTTTTAGTTGTGTTGTTGTGTTGTTGTTTCTCCTCCTTCTCCTCCTCCCCCCCATAGCTGATCCCCCCCCCCCCCCTTATGTTTTTCCCTCCCCTTTGGACCAGCAGCCCCCCACATGTTTGATGAAATGCCAAAGAGAAGGTGTGCTTGGATTGGGTGCATGTAAAGGGAGATCAAGCAAGGTTTGTGTGTTTGAGCTTGGCTTCCCTCTTCTCCACCCTCTCAAGGTATTCCCTTCCCTCTTTGTGAGTGTGTTTGTGCTAATGTGTGTATGTGATGGTAATTGTGGGCATATGTGGGTTATGGGTGTGTGTGTGTGCCCTCTTTTATTACCCCCACCTCCCTCTTCTTTTCCATGGCATTCTTTTGACCTCATTGTTGTTTTGGCTTATGTGAGATGGCTGATTTGGTGGTGGTTGTGGCTGTGCTATGTGGCATGTGTGATGGTGGTTGTTTGTGGTGATGGTGGTGGAACTCCTTATGTGCACCATCTCCTCTTCTTCCCAAGGTATATTCACTTCCCTTTTTTGTGCCATGTAGGTATTTGGGTTAATGCTTCAAAGAAGTATAAGTGTTGCTATCTATTGCTTTTGGTGGTCAGCAAGGATGTCCAAGTCTTGTTGTAGGTGTTTTTCCCCTTTCTTGTTGTTGGGAGCTTTATGTTGTTGTAGGACAGATTTATGACTTCTTAAGATCCTTGTAGAACTAGTACTTAAAAACATATTTTGAGGCTTGTGTCTTCATTTCATATGATCATCTATGTGTCTAGATGTTATATATGAAATTTGGTGTCATTATGATATATGTGTTGTAAGTTATAGCCTGATTCTCATGGTCTGTCCAGATTCGCGCAGAAATTAACCAGTTTCGGAAAATAATTTATTTCGGACCTTTAGAGATTTAATCAAGTTATTATGTCTTCACGGAATATGATCCCAACATGTCATAGAATGTGTGTGATTTATTTCAGAATTTTTGGATGTGTATTTTATGCCGTGGAGACCAATGTTTAGAGCTGGTTGCAGTAGATGGACTAATCTTGTATAAATATGTGTCAAAGAGTTATTATGCATGGTGTGGGCAATATCAGGAGTTGTTGTCTTCATGAAGAAGGCTTGTATATGTGTCAAGATGCCTTATATTTAATTAAGCATCATTGGTTGTTCTTGCAGATCTCGTAGACCGGACGTGCAGCGATCCAAGTACTTGTGAGTGGTTTGATCCACCCATTTTGAGATGCGTTCGATGCATGTACTCATACATCGCGCATCCGTGGGGCTGTATAGCTATACTCAATCTTGATTCCTGAATTATATTGCTATATCAGATCCATATTATGCTAAATAACTTGCATGCTAGGTTTATATGTGAATCATGATATGTAGGATTCTATACTTGTTAGTTTTATTTGAGATATCTTATATATTATTAAGTATAGAGTATAACATGACCTTATATTAATAAGTTACATAGTGTTTTGCTCATACTAGTGGGTATGCCTCTAAGTAAACTATTCCTTGTGAGAATGTGGTTAAGACTCATTTAATTATTAAATTCTTGTTTGTTTGATGTTTTGCCTTTACCTTGAACTTTATATGGGTCTTATTTGCCTCTACTTGATGTTGGATGAGTCATGTTAAATTATAGTGATGAAGTTTGGTTGTGTTAGGAAATGCGATTTTCTTTCATTTCTTTAGAATATTCTATGAGGAGTGGTGAAGTTATTTATTTCATAAGTTACTTAGCATTGTTATTTGTTGATTCCCTGTTTGTTTAGGGAATCTAATTGCATATGCTTGTACTTATTGATAGCTAATAAATGGGTCTCACTATTATCTTGTGCATATAGTGGAATCATGTGATTGATTTAGAAAATGCAGTTAATTTTTTAATGCTACGTTCTTTGGACATGTGGTCCATGCACCTTGTTGTGATAGAAAATCTCATGTGATAATTGTGTGTATGTTCAATTGTTTGGCCTTATTTGTGACAGGTATATCTATGATCTGTTGTTGTCAGGATCATACTTTGTTTTAGCATGCAAATGTTGTAGCTATCTTGTCTGCATCCGATTGATGCATTTCTATGGGAATTCATGAGAATTCATTGTTGTATTGGAGTTTGTTATCTGATAGCTATGATGATAGAATGTCAGGCCTATCTGTGTTAGGTGTGTGCATGACTCGCTTTTAGGATCATGTCTTGTCATGATTGAGTGCGAGGACTTAGCTTCTTTCCCCCCCGCATCTAAGGGATGCATATGTGCGAGAATTCAAGGGAATTCTGTATAGCAATGGTAATAGCTAGCGGATAATAGTTGATCTGTGAGAATCGTATTGTGAGCGTGGAATGTTTCTCCCTTACCTCGTATCGGCGTTGAAGCTACCCGGCGTTGGAGCTATCCTGGATTCTGCCGCTACATCATAGGAGGCCCAATGTGTATTTTAATACCCTTGTGGCTTCGTACCTATCTTAGAAGGCTGTCAGGAAGAGGGCTACCTGGGAGAGGGCTACCGGAAGGTTAAGGGAGTTAACGAGTTGATTTTCCTTTCTAATAGTCCCATGTCACCCTAGGGGTGAAGGTGAGGATGACATTGGAGTGCTTCCTCCCGTATCGTCGTACATCGAAGCTTCCGAGTGTTGAAGCTACCCTGGATAGTGCCACCACATCATAGGAGGCTCAATGTATATTTCAATACCTTGTGGCTTCGTACCTATCTTGGAAGGCCGCCATGGAGAGGGCTACCGAATGATGCAAGGCATCGTAACGTATTATACATCGATGCAGATAATATTTGAAGTGTTGTACTAGTTTGAGATACTACACATTACTATTAATGAATTAATTGCTTTTCAAGAGTCCTAGGAGTTCCCCTCTGGGTCAAGGGTGAGGTGAGGTGAGGTCACATCTCCACGTGACATGTATCGGTTGGGGTTCTTCCGCATATATTTTTCCTTACAAGAGCAATGTGCTTAATATTATACTATATTTGTAGAGCTTGGATTCTTGCCACTCATTGAGCTTGTAGCTCACCCCTCGTGTGTTATTTTTCACCAGGGACTGGGTTGGCGTGGAGCTAGAGCATCTATTTGGCGTGGTTCGGGCGTAGAGTGTCCCACCTTTCGGTTAGCGAGTGAGAGGCTGTCAGCAATCCCATTTTCTTTGTGTATATACTGGTAATCGTGCGTGTTGCACATATGATTTTATTTAGGCTAGACTTGGACTCTCACAGGACAGTTATCGTGTATTCGGGTTTGTAATAATGTTTTTTATTTACAGACTAATTTGTATATTATACTTCCGCATCATTTTTTTATTGGCTACTACTTTCCTGTAGCCTTGTTATCTTATTTGATCCATGTTGATTATTGTATGATTGGTAATGCCTCGGGGCGTAACACCGCAATCCTTCTGTGCTGCCGTTCACCATGCCCCTCCATCCGCCGCACCACTGCACATGCGCTCCTCCCATCTGCGCGCCAAGTGACAGAGCATTGTTGTCCCTGCGCCCGAATGCCTCTGCCCGCGTGAGTCCAATTGACCGCGTGTGATCCCGTCAATCCTGGCCCGACAGTATGTCCGCGTACGTGGAAACGTATCTTGTGCCAACCCGTCTGCTTGGCCCGTCTGTGCACGCCAACCTGGATCTGCCAGCCCGCCTGCCCGGATCTTCCAGCCCGTCTGCTCTGTCATCCGACACTGTCCGACCACCATCCGACGACTCTCTGAGGACTGTCCGGCCACCGTCCAGCGTCTTTTCGGTGACTATCCAACTTCCGTCTGGCGTCTTTCCGTTGACCATCGAGCGACTTCCGGAGACCGTCTAGTGATATTCGGGCAACTTCTTGGCGTTTCTTTCTTGGACTGTTACGGCTTCGTTCGAACTCTGAATTTAGTCAAACAAGTACTCATTTTGTTCCGTTTTTCATTATCTACGCATCTGTGCATTTGTTGGTTTCATCTGAGACATTTTGATCATGAATTTGCCCACCGATCCAAATAATATGGACCCCCATCGATGGTCACCACCGGTCTTCAACCAACCGTCATGTGGAGTCTTTTGAGTCATTTCGTGATGTTCTTCCACAGTTGACTGATTTTCTTCTTGGATGATTGACCTTCCTGGCACGCCACCGTGAAGAGCACTCTTAGTCCACATTTGATTTATTTGGTCACCTTGATGGTACTTCTGTTGCTCCACTATCTATTGCTTCGACATATCCCTTATGGCGCAAATGTGATCAGCATGCCTTTTCATATGTAATTAACTCCGTTAATCTCTCTATTATGGCTGACCTTAGTGGCTTCGATACGGCAGCGGAGCTATGGGCTTCTCTTATTAAACGCTTTGTGAAGAAAAGCGGCGCCCATGAATATCAGTTACTTGTTGAGGTCCAAACCATTAGACAGAGAGAACTGTCTGTCACAGATCTATTCGGCCGTATGCGCACGTGTTTGTGTGAGTTACGTACTCTTGAGCCTAGTCCACAAGCAACTCCACTTGAGCGAGCCGCCTTTCGTGTTCAATGTGAGCTATATCAGTTTCTTATAGCTCTCCATCTTGAACTTTTCGCTTTGGCTGGACAATTGATTCATCGTGATCCTTTGTCGTGCTTAGAAACTACTCTGGCTGAGATTGTTGCTGAGGAGACTCGTATTCGCACAGTGGCCTCCTGACATACGACTCCTTCGACCATGTATTATGGAGTTCTGGCTGCTGCCCCTCTTGCTATTTCTCATGTAGTTTCGTCACTTTCTACATCTATTTGTGCACACTGCAAAATGCCAGGTCATGTCATTACTAATATTGGGCTCTTTATCTGAAGAAACATCGTGTGCTATCGCAAGCTTCTTAGGGTCGTGGTCGTGGTCCGGTTCACCGTCGTCCTACTGCAGCTGTCACTACCCTCACTACACAAGGTCTGCCTATCTCTGATCATAGTGATACCCTGATAAATCAGCGCCTTGAGCAACTTTTACTTCATCCACCTCAGTCTGGTTTTGCTACACCCTAGGCCTTCTCCTCCACCCCGGGTAATTCTTTCAGTTGAATTTTTTTATTCTGTTGCATCCCATCATATGACACCTGATAGTTCGGTACTCATTGCGTGTTCACATGCTCCTTCTCATTTGCCTCCGATTCATACTGCTGATGATTCCACTTTAGTCATCACCTAGTGTGGATCTATCACTATCACCTTGGATCCCATTGGTCGTCTTTCCATTCCATATGTTTTACATGCGCTGGATCTCAGCATGAACTTTATTTCTATTAGTCGGCTCTGTGATTCTGGTCTGACCGTTTATTTCACTTCCTCTGGTTTTTTGTGCACCATCCACACTCAGAGCGGAGGATTGGTGTTGGTCATAGAGTTGGCGGGTTGTACTTCGTGGAGTATCTGCATCTCCCAATTCTAGACCCCTCTGTCTTTTGTGGTAGAGTCACTTCTAATGTCGATCTATGGCATCGAAGGTTAGGTCATGTCTTTGAGTCTTGCCTTAAAGGCCTCTTTGAGTCTGGTGTGTTAGGATCTACTTCTTTCTCTCCTTTTTCTATGTGTGTGAGCTGTAAACTGGCCAAACATGTGGCCCTTCATTTTAGTTCTAGTAATAATCAGTCCACCAGTCCTTTAGAGTTAGTGCATTCTGACATTTGGGGCTCTGCTCCCATATATTCTCTGAGTGATTTTTCTTATTATATTAGTTTCATTGATGATTATTCTCGCTTTACTTGGATTTGTTTACTGCGTTATCACTCTGAGGTTGCTCACATCTATGATGTTTTTATCATCATGATTCACACTCAGTTTCAGGCTCAGTACTCTTCACTACTTTCTAGGGATAGAGATTGCTTAGAGTGAGTGGGGGATTCTTCTCTCTCGACAGAAGTATACAGCATATATTATTGATCGTGCCGCTACATCTGACACTCACAGCATTGATACTCCCCTTGAGCTTCATGTAAAGCTTCATCCTACTGATGGAGAGATTCTTCTAGTTCCTACACGATATAGACAGATTGTGGATCAGCTCATGTATCTCTACATCACCAGACTTGATATTGCTCATGCAGTCAGCATAGTTAGTCAGTTCGTCTCTACTCCTCATTCGGTTCACTATAACGCTCTCATGAGGATCCTCAGATATCTACATGAGACTATCACCAGATCACTCTATCTGTCATCATCCTCATCTTTTGTTTTTCGAGTTTATACTGACGCTGAATTATGCATATAAGAGTTCTCTTCTAGAGTTTGATCGAAAGAGAAAGATGTTCTTTTTAAATATTTTTATTATATTTTAATTTTAATATCTAAGCATTGATTTTCTCATGTGTTTATTCTTTGTAATATTGTATTTATAAAAAAATTATATATAACATTCTACATACTTGTTAAAAGCACATAGGAATATACATCTATTACTTTATTTAATTATCATTATTATTTATGTCTGTGAATATGATTTTTTTTATTTTTTTATTTTCTAAGTCTATATATCTCTGTAGAAAATGACTTTGATTTTTATATTTTTTTATAATCTTTTGTTTATGTTTGATTATGTTTCCATAATTTTTTTTTTCCATTTACTTTTAGGTGATTGTTTTCATGGATGATGGGTGTTTTTTGTTTTTAATATTTTTAAATATATTTAGTAGGGATTATTTAACAATAAAAAAGTTTTAATTATTTGTTTGATTGAATATTTTTAAATATTAGGAGAATTAATTAGTGCATACATGAATTCAACACACTGGAAGAGTAAGTAGTGCTTTCAAAAGTTATTATTTAAAAAATATAACTCAAAATCAATAAGACATGGATTTAAAATTTGATATAAAAAATGATAAGTTTGGATCAATTATATATTATAAGATAATTAAGTAAAACTGATATTATAAGATATTTTATCAAATATGTTAACTTAAAACTGTTATAACTACATCTTTAAAATTGAAAAGTTATGGATGAATAGTATGTTATAAGATTGATTTAAATTAAAAAATTTAGATATGGATGAATAAAATAATATTAAGATAAATTTAATATTAACATATGGATAAATGAGATATGGATAAATAATATTTAAATAAATAAAAATTTAAATATTAGCAAATGGAGACAATATATGATTAGTTAGGTATGGATTAATTGAAAAAAATAAAAAAATGAATTTAAAACTGATAATATAAAATAATATATTATAAGATAATATCCATATATTAAATTAAGATTGATAATTTTAATATTATTTGTATTGAATAAGTTTAAATTAAACTTAAATAGAAAATTATGATTCAAAATAAATAATAAATTTTTAGAATTTCGTACGGATAAATTAAAATAGGTGAAAATTTTAAATTTTAAATTATTAAATTACGGAGAAATAAATTAATTTATTTAAATTATAATTGATATTATTTAAATTTTCTTAGACGTAGATATTTCAAAATATACATCCATTCAGTGAAATTGATTTAAATAATTGTATAAAAAAATCTGTATCTTATAACTCTAATCTAAGTTACAAATACAAAATTATTTATATCTAAAATTATATTTTAATTTTATTTTATATTTGAAAAAAATTGAAATTATATATAAAATTTAGGAATTCGAATTTAATCAAAAATTGAATATGTGGCATAATAAATTTAAATTTATCAATTGATCCAAGATCTCTTTTTGAATTGCTCATACTTAATTTTTATTTATGTTATTAATATTATAATAGTTATATTTATATTTTTATTCAAGATATGATTTAAACACATATTCTAATAATCAAAACAAATTAATGTCAGAAACAAATTTACATTAATATTTTATTTTTATATCACGATTATTAATATTGTGTGTCTATTGAATTCTTTTTTATTCAAGTAATTTTTCCTTTATAAGATATACATTTGTATATTTATATATTATACATATATATGTATATATATATATTATATACAAGATAATATTAACTTTGATATTTAATTAAATAATAATAATTTTAAATAATTTTCATAATAATTCACGTGCATCGCACGTGTGCATTAACTAGTAACAAAAAAAGAAACACAGATTCTAACACCCCTAAACCGAATTCAATTTTTTTTAATGTTATCTTAAGTACCTTTTCTAAACCGAACAACTTTGTAAACTCTTTTTTTCTTCTCTAATAATGTTATCTTAAATACCCTCTCCAACAAACCGACTTTAATACCCCTAATTTCACCTATATAAAGAACTCCTTGGTCCTTAGTTCCTTGGGGATTCCTTCATTTCCTGGCATAGAAAGAAATAAGATGTTGTTTTTCTTTTAGTATAGAAGCCGAGTATCGAACTATGGCCATCACGACCAAAGATATTGTTCATCTTAAACGACTCTTGATCGATCTTGGAGTTGAGGTTGCAGGTCCTACTCCACTTTATTGCGATAATCGGAGTGCCATTCAGATTGCCAGTAATTTGATTTTTCATGGGATGACTAAACATATTGTGATTGATTGTCACTTCGTCCATTAACACTTCCTTGCTCACACACTTACGCTTCCGCACATTTCCTCTGCTGAGCAGATCCCTGATTTCTTTGTGAAGTCTCATCAAGTTCCTTGGTTGCAATCTCTCATTCACAAACTCATGTTGTTTGATCCACCTTAAGTTTGAGCGGGGTGTTAGATTATATATGTATTATATTATTATTATTATTATTATTATTATTATTATTATTATTATTATTATTATTATTATTATTATTATTATTATGTTACACATGTATTAGGTCTTGTACTACTATATAAAAGGGCTTTGTCCCCTTCTAATAGAATGGAGTCTTATTATTATTTGTTTTCTCTGATTCTAACATTTTCAAGTTAGGTAGCGTTTGGTAGCAGGATTGCAAAACTGCTTTTCTGCAAAACTGGGTTTAAAACTGACCCTGCAGGAAGCTGCCTCCCTCAGCTTGCTCCAATCATAGTTTTTGGGCACTATTTATCTTAAATCCGTTTGCAGGAAATTGCGATTGTAAAATTATTTGGTTGCAAGATTACAGAACCAGTTTCCTGTGAATGCAAGAGCTGTTTAATCGCATAATCAAACGCTGCCTTAATGCCTTTTGTGAACGAATAATGCATGAATATATTATATTTGTCCCGGTTGAAATTATTACAATGGTTTATGCTAATTTATACAAACATTGCTTTCAAATTTTCTCCTCCAAAATTAAACAACCGGTCCTTTCTCCCATAATCAATCAATGGGTTGTATAGTTATTTTTATCTTTCCTTTTCTTTCACTACAAGAAATTCGTGCATTAGCTGCGCAAGATTTCGTAGCGAAAACCCCAATTTTCGTAGCTAATAACCTTTCTCGACGAAATGAGTTCATTGCAAATATCATTGCAAAAGCCTCGTACCGAAATACCTTATGCTACGAAATTTTCATTCGTAGCAAAAGGCACCCTTTCGCTACGGATAATATTTCGCAACAAAATGTATTTCATACAAATTTATTTCGTAGCAAAAGATAGTATTTGCTACAAATTGATTTCGTAGCTAAAGAATATCTTTTGCTACAAAATATATTGCGTAGCAAAATGTGATCTTTTGCTATGAAAATATTTCGTAACTGAAATTCTACTTTTGCTACGACAATTATTTCGTAGCAATATGATACATTGTGCTACAAAATAATTCTGTTGCGAAAGGAATCTATTAGCTATGAAATCATGTTCGTAGCAAAAGTTTTCCTTTAGCTACGAAATATGGTTCGTAGCAAATCCGTGTTTGGTAGCAAGTCCGTGTTATACGAGGATAGATAACAGTGTTTGACAGAATAAGACTATCCATGTTTGGTTGTAATTTCTATTATTCTTATTTATTCATATTTGAAAACATAAAATTCAGATTTTTAGTGTTTGGTTGACCTAGAATAACTGTGGATAAATGGTTGACCGGGGATGGATAGTGAGTTATTATTTTCAAAATATCAACTTTGCCCCTGTAATATAATTTTGTGTTTGGTGTAATTGATGAATATAATTCAATCCATAATGAGTGTAATTAAATCTGGACCGTCCATCTTATGTAATATTTTATGGTGGACCTTTATATATATTGAACAATTAACTCTATGTATGCTTAGTGTTTATTCCAATTGCTTTGTAATGATTCCAATTATGAGTTATGTGTTAATTAAATTTACTCAATCCCTTGATCATAAATAGTAATAAATTAAAAAATTTTCTTTTTGCCTAATAAAATGACTGATATTAATTAACAAATTTTATTATCAATCTTCTTCTTTTTACATTATCAAATAGCCCTAGTCAATAATCGTTGAATTTATATTCATTAATCACCTAAATTTATATTTTTCGACCCACACAAAAAAAGAAAATACAATAAAAAAAAAACTCACCCCCAAATCAGACCCACGTAAAAATGAAATAGAGAAGAACAGGAGGAGGTCTCTCTCTCTCTCACTAAATCACCTACTACGACTCTCCGTCTCCAAGCCCTCTGTTTTTCATCTAGGTCGCTCTCGACCTTGGTCCCCACATCTCCGATGACCCGGCCCCTCCCACCGTCGAGCATTGCGAGTACCTGCTCGGTTGCTCCGTCAGACTCCAAAGATGTCAGGTAATACAGAACTAATAGAAACATCATCAATTGGGATACAAAATGCAGCACCCCCACCGTGCCAGAGAGCACCGAAAGGCCAAGCGAGAGTGCGAGACTTGTGCTTCCTTCGATGATTGATTTGCCTCCGGTTAACACATGCCGAGCAACAACAGCACCCTTGCACTCCACGTCGATCTTGTAAGAGAAGAAGAGACTTCCGATCAAAACCCCCGTGATCATCCCGGCGATCAATCCGACGGCCATGATCATGTTCAGCCTCTTCAAGAACGTGCCGCGGCCGGAGCTCGTACGGCGGTTGATCAAGGCGGAGATCTTGACGAGGGAGTAGGCGGGGATGAGAAGGACGGGGGGTGGGTGACAGGTGTACGGTGGAGATTAAATCTCACTTTTAATTTTAGTGGTTGAGATTGAATATGAGAAATGGAAACAATCAATGGCTGCAATTTGTTGTTATTTATTGGGTACAACAGATGGACGGACCATATTTAATCTGGGTAATGATTGGGTTGTGTAAAAGGATGTGAGAGAAATTTTTTTGTAATGATGGTAAAGGGTATTTTTATTCTTAGTTATTGATAAGCCCTGATAAGCCATTCTCACATTTTAGTGGAATTGTTATCAGGACTTATGCTCGTTTATCCATGCATAGCTATCAGGGTTTATCCTCTCTAAACAAATACCCTCCGTTTGGATAATGGAATTGAGTTATTCTGGATAGATAACTATGTCAGCATAGATAACAAATCTACAAGAATAAGAGATTTTTTGTTTGGTTGTGTTTTTTTTATTCTCATTGGAAAACGTAAGAATAAAGATTGAGTTATTTGTTTGATAAAGAATAAAATATAAATAAAGTGTAAAAAAGTTGATTTGACATGTGGGTCCATTGATGTATAAGAGGTGTTGATAGGTGATTTGATGTGATGAGGTGTAAAAAGTTGATTTGACATGTGGGCCCATGGGAATAGATAAAGTGAGTATAGCTTATCCTAGGGGTTGCTTAGAATTGTTATACTCTCTTATACTCGTTTAAACTGGCTTAGCAATACCAAGTTATACCCCGCAAACAAACAACCATTTTTCCTATCCATTCTTATACCACCCTTATACTACCATTATACTCGCTTATTCCGTTACACAAACGGGGGGTAAGGGGCTGTTTGGGTAGTGGAATTAGGGTAGAATAGGGGTGGAATAGGTAAAATAGGTGATAACGAATAAGAGTTATTCTACTGTTATTCTCCCTTATTCTCTGTTTATGTTAGTTGACAAACTGGGGGAAAGTTTGTATATATATAATATAAGATAGCATTAATAAACACGGGTGGATGCATGAACATATCGATGATGTTGTCCTTGCGTCGAACATGCTCAACCAGTCTTAAATGAATAATATGTTTATAATTCTCAAATATATTAATTTAAAAATTCAAAATTTATACCTATATTTATATCTACATAATTACAAGGGAAAATGATCAAAAATATCTCATAAGAGTTTGAAATACCCAAATTAGCAATTTTTTAAAATTATACCTAAAAAAGTTCTATTTCACTGTTTTGAAAATGCAAAAGGCTAATATATCCTTATGTAATTAAATCTTTAATAACCTTATTTATTCCACACTAAAAACCTATTTTTCTTATAAAACAAAAATCTCTCTATACATAATAAAAATCAATCCTATTAGAGATTTTGTTATTATATACCATACTGTGTGTTTCTTATATATATTTTATATGATATTGTTTATCATTTTTCATTGCGTATAATTATAATATGTAATTTAAATCTGTGTTGTGCCCCAATGCAGGAGATAATATTTTAGTATTCTAAACATTTATTCACATTTTTTATTTTTTTGCTATTTACATATTTTTATGATTTCATTAGTACATATTCATTTTAAAAAAAAACATCAACATTTAATTGGGTTCATCATAAAAAACTTAAATTATATTGGTACATATTTCACAAAATCCACCTAATCACAAATAATTTATAATTAAAAAAAATTGATCTACATGAAAATGTGTGAAATATATTAATAAAATTAAGAGAGTGAAATATTTGAATAAAGTTAAAGATATGGAGTGTATTAAGGATCTAATTGCATAAGGGTAAATTAGTGTTTTGTGTTTCCAAAATTGTAAAATGAGACTTTTTTAGGTATAATTTCAAAAAGTGGCTAATTTGGATATTTTTAAGTATTGGAAGATTTTTTTAGTCATTTTTCCTAATTACAATATATATTAATCGTAAAAATATTATTAATATACTGACTCTAATATTACCTAATAATAAATTTGATATGTTTATTAAAAATGATATTAACCTGTCATGCTGTTGTTAAAATATATATATAACAGTATGTTAAGATAATTTATAAAGTTCTATTAATAATATTATTGATTTTAAATAGATAATTAGATTTTATAAATCTATTCCTCTTATTGATTTTATAACAACAAAAAGAAACACAGATTCTAACACCCCTAAACCGAATTCAATTTTTTTTAATGTTATCTTAAGTGCCCTTTCTAAACCGAACAACTTTGTAAACTCTTTTTTTCTTCTCTAATAATGTTATCTTAAATACCCTCTCCAACAAACCGACTTTAACACCCCTAATTTCACCTATATAAAGAACTCCTTGGTCCTTAGTCCCTTCCAAGTTCCAAAAAAAATCAAGAAACCCCAAGTAATTTAATCCCAAGCCGTTTAAAGAGGAGGACTCAAGGTGAGCATTATAAAATCTCATTCCCTTCTCTCTTCTTTTTTAATTTATTGATATAATATATCTTTTTTAGATGGTCTTAATTAAAAATCATATATTTATATTAGAACCAATTTTGTTGACCACATTGGCTTAAATTAGATTAAAAACAATTAATATATGCAATATTAAATATTTGTTGCTTGGTAATATACATTAATTTTCATGTATAAAATATTGCATAATTAAAATTACTGATAATCTTTTAGTATTATTTTTTAAGATACTATTTGCTATTATTACGTTTAAATGTAGTTTTTTCATGCTCTCCCACGTGTGTTCATTATATTAAATTATAAATGTTTAAATACTCCTCATGTTAAAAAGACTAATATGTTCTTAAAACTATATTAAACTTATTTATCAAACTATTATTATAAACATTAAGGTAAGTTTTTTTTGTCTTTTCTTTTCACTAATTATGGGTTAACAACACTTATGATTTAATCATAACAAATGATCGAATGACACATTTGTACATTAATAAAATTCATTGGTGTACAAATAAATGTGATTTGTACTGATATATAAATAATTAGCATTTATTTGAAAGAGACATGTGCCAAAAACCCTTTTTTGTATGATATCAAAACTGATTTAATATTTATTTCCAGATATTAATTGGTTAATATCTTATAAATATAAACTTAATCATATAATGTTAGGGACAACCTTAAATGCAGTCCTACAAAGACTGTTCTCACATATTTTAATCTTTTAAAAATAATAAAATTCGTTTAATGATGTGTATATTTTGATGAAATATGTGTATCTCTTAATTTGAATTAAATGAATTCATTTTAGTACATATAAAAAAATTAATGAGGTATAAATGTACCTCACCAAGGATGTATATATCTCGCTAAATGGCTAACCACATACATGAGACTTTTGTGTAACAATATCCTATTTTATGTAACAATATCCTATTTGGGGATGTGAAAAAGACTATTGTGTAACAATATCATATTTGGGGATGTGAAAAAGACTTTTGTGTAACAATATCCTATTTTATTTGTCAATCACATCATGTAATTGAGATTTGGTTTGACGTATGAAATCTCAATCCAATCTCATATTCCTAATAATAAAAACAAATGAAACAAAATTCACGGATTATATAAGGTAATAGTCTCTCGCACAATAGTACCATAAAAATTAAAAACTTATCTATTAACTACTTTCCTTCAATGGTCTCTTACACATTATATAAAGGAAATTCTAATTCATTCTAAAGAGTTGTCTTTGTATTGGTGGTTCATCAGAGAAAAAGAAAAGAAAGAAAGATACAGGGAGCTTCTGCAAGCATGAGGTATAGTATGTGAAGAACTCAATTTAGTCCTTTTTATTTGTACATGAATAACCAACTGCCAAACAATTTCCTGGCTTTTCATGATTTTATTTATTGAATTTATTCATGACTTTATTTTTTCTTGATGGCTATAATAAATATTGTTGCTATTCTATTATGATAGAGTTCATTGAACTTGAAATAAACATAAATTACACCTTTTACTATGGTAATTGACTGATTGTGCATCAAATTTTAATATAATCTATTACCTTATTTTATTTAATGGAATAAACTTTTGCATGATTCGAATTTTATTTTTCTTTTTATCCGAACGGAACAAAGAAATTTAATAACTTTTTGAAACTATTTATGTCATATTCGAAATATAGGTTTTCATATAATATATTTTCCGAATACATATTTTCAGATGATATGTAATTTTGTCTTCTAATATGTTTTTTTTCAAACTCGACCTTGCGAAATCAGAATCCAATGTGTGATCTTCTAATATATCAACTTTTCTTCCAACCGACCCAATAATTTGTTCTCTATAGTACTTATAACAATCTTAAAACAAATTACATGTTCAATTATCTGTTGTTATAACTAAATGTTTGACTTTTTTTGAATTTAGGTTTTACATAAACCAAATATGCGTTAGAGTTTTAAGTTTGTTATTTTCGATGAGAATATTAAATTATATATTTTTTATTTAATATCCTGTTTAAAATCTTTAAATTTTTATTTTTAAATTTTTATGGAGTTTGTCACTTAATGTTAATTTGTTTTTAGAATTTTGGCGCAAATAGGTTTCACATGATACATTGGTATGCCACCTGTTTTAGCACTTGCGATAAATTTGAAAACACTTATTTATTTTTATACCATTGAAATATATAGAACTTATATGTATTTACCATCCTAATTAACTTCCATCCAAATTTTCATTAAAATCGTTAAAGTCTTAGAGAAATGACCAAATTACCCTTATTTATTTTTTGCATTTTTTATCGTACCAAATACAATATTTATAAAAATAATTTAACTTGAAAATGATAAATTTCATCTAAAATTCAAAAACATAAAAATTAATCATACAAACTACTTATTAACAAAGACATAATACTTATTAATAATTCCATTAGTTAAAATGAAATAAAATTATTTTTGAGAATAATTAATCATATATATTACAAAATAACAATTTAAAAAAAAAACCTAGATCTTGATTGGAAGAAAAGAAAAGAATTGAATGGCTCACGATTGATTTGAAAAGAATGAGAGTTAATTTGGTCATTATGTTTAATTATTTACATTATAAAAAATATTATATGTTAATGTTATTTTTGTCATTTTTTCATCTTGGTTAAAAAATAACTATAGTTAAGATTCATTTTGATCAAAAAAGATAAAAGAGGGGTACATTTTTACATTAAGAAATTTCTAATGATATAAAAATATGTGTCGTATAAAAATAACTACAATATTTTATTATGGTATACATGCAAAAAACCCATTTTTTATTAAGAAAACTCTTTATAATAAAAAAAAAAGTAGGGGTGGTAAATGAGCCGAGCGAGCCAAGTTTTAACATGTTCACCTTGGGCTCGGCTTGGCACAGGATCGAGCTTAATTTTGTGTTCATGCTCAACTTGTTTGACTTGCGAGCTCGATTAAATTTTTGCTCGGCTCATTTGTAAAACGAGCTTGAACCAAGACTCGAGCTTGGACTCATTTAGCTAATAAACTCTTTTAACTAAAAAAAAACTTATTTAATAATTAAAACATATAAAAAATAGATAACAAACGAAAAATAAATAATCATATTCGAAAATCATAACTAAACAGTCACATTACTGTTTAATAAGATAAAAAGAGTCGATAATTTACATATTTACATTACTTTATAAGAAAAATATGAACATTAATAAAAATCGTTTAAATATGATTATGCCGACTCAATATTATTATAAATTAGAAAAAGATAAATAATACAACTACAGTTTGTTAATTTGTTATTTTATTGAAAAAAGAAAGATAAGTGAAAATTATTCGATAAGATTTGAAAAAAAATAACAAAATCTAGTTTGTTTTGATTGCCTTCTTATTTTTAAAGATGTATAAATGATCCCCTTCAATTGACATTGAGATTTTAATTGACCATAAAAAATTCTTTGATCTAAGTGGAGCATCTTTGATCATTTAAAAAAGTATACAAAGTTCTCCTACAGGTATGGGAGGAACTCAATTTAGGCTTTATTTATAATTTATTTATTTGTTACTTGAAAAAGATCAACTCATTCATGGCAGTCATCTATTTATAATTTATTTATTTGTTACTTGAAAAAAATAACATATCTATTTTGCATAGGTATTCTCTGATGGCAGAAGAATTGCACAGAGAACACCATCCCCATGTTGATGTCTGCACAAGCATCTTCAATAACCCGATATTCTCAGATCGAGTTCTAAAGATCCAAAGTAAGGATGGCGCCAAGGATATGTACATGCACGTCAGTTCTGGATTACTCGCATCGAAGAGCAAATTTTTCTTCAAACTCTTGTCAAATGGTATGAAAGAAACCAATGAAAATCAAATTATTCTACAAATCAACGCCAAATACGAGAGAGACGTGGTCGTTGAGCTCCTCAAGTTTATGCACGACAATGAGCTCTCCCCTGAGACAATGGCCTCATATTCTCATCTGCTAAGTCTGTTGAGGTTTGCCGACATGTATGAGGTCACATCTTGTGTAAACTATTGCATCAATACTCTACTGCCCAGGTTGCCCATGTCTCTGGAATCTGCCGCCCACATTTTGGACCTTCCCAGATCATTGTTGACATCTTATGATCACTCGATCAAAGCATTTGTCGACGAAGCAAAGAAAGTCATCCTCAATTGGTATGGGGACATGAACAAGTTGAAAGAAGAGGTGGCTTCTCTGCCTCTTCCTGGGGTTGAACTAGTGCTATGCTGGGATGGCCTCCTGACATCAGAGGATGAGATCTATGACACTCTGCTAACGTGGGCTCGAGCTAACTACCTGAATATTGTTACGCCCCGGAGCGACCGTCCCCGAAGCATTACCAATCAAACAATAATCAAAAGGATCAAATAAGAAAACAAGGCTACAGGGAAGTGGTAGCCAATAAAATGAAATGATGCAGAAGTATAATATACAATTAAGTCTGTAAATCAAAAACATTATTACAGACTCGTATACACAATTACCGTCCTGTGAGAGCCCAAGTCTAGTCCAAATACAACAATATATGCGACACGCACAATTACTAATACATACACAAAAATAGGATTGCTGATAGCCCCACACTTGCCAACCGGAAGCTGAGACACGCCACGCGCGAACTACGCTAGAGGGATGCTCCACCTCCACGCCCCACTGTCCCTGGCGGAAAATAACACACGAGGGGTGAGCTACAAGCTCAGTGAGTGGCAAGAATCCAACTCAAGAATAATAATATAACACTAACGTATTTTCCTTTCAAGGAAAGATATGGATGGGAGAACACCGACATATATAAATGTCACGTAGAGTCGTGACCACACATCACCCTCACCCTCACCCCGAAGGGGGAAAAACTGTTGGGACTTTTGGGAAACAACTAATCCATTAACACTAACGAGTTGTAACAGAAACTAATACCTAGCTACAAAGATTCTTCACATCTAGATAAATACATATCAATCCCTCGCATCATCCGGTAGCCCTCTCCCGGGTAATCCTCATCCTAAGGGCCATCCAGGGTCAGTACTCAAGCCTTGTATGTTAGTGACGTCATACTCTGAGCATTCCCGACGATACGGCATCACTCGTGGTCGGTACTTTAAGTCTCGTATGATAGTCATATCATACTCTGGGCATTCCTAACGATATTATGGCACAATGCAGGACAGACTCAACCCCGGGTAGCTTCGACGCACGATGATGTAGGGTACAGTACTCCACGTTCGCAATATCATCAGGTAGCCCTCTCCCAGGTAGCCCTCTCCCTGGCGGCCTTCCGATGGCACGGCGGCACTATGCAGGGTAGCTCCAACGCTGGGTAGCTTCGACGCACGATGATATGTGGAGGAAGCACTTCGTGCTCGCAATACGATCCACACACGCTTAACACGGGTAGGCCTAACATACTATTGTCATAGCTATCAAGTAACAAACACCGAATAGCCTCTACGCACGATGATGTAGAGAAACAGTACTCCACGCTCGCAATATCATCCGGTAGCCCTCTCCCAGGTAGCCCTCTCCCTGGCGGCCTTCCGGTGGCACGGTGGCACCACGAAGGGTAGCTCCAACGCTGGGTAGCTTCGACGCACGATGATATATAGAGGGGGTACACCATGCTCGCAAGATGATCCTCCCGAATCAACTACTATCATCTAGCAATTACCAATTGATATACATAATTCTCTTGAATTCCCGCACAGATGCATCACTTGGATGCACGGGAAAGAAGCTAAACACTCGCACTCAATTATGACAAGACATGATCCTGAAGGCGGGTCATGCACACGCCTAACACGGGTAGGCCTATCATACCATTTTCATAGCTATCGGGTAACAAACACCGAGTAGCTTCTACGCACGACGATGTAGGGAAATAGTACTCCACGCTCGCAATATCATCCGGTAGCCCTCTCCCAGGTAGCCCTCTCCCTGGCGGCCTTCCGGTGGCACGGTGGCACCACGCAGGGTAGCTCCAACGCTGGGTAGCTTCAACGCACGATGATATAGGGAGGGGGTACTCCATGCTCGCATGACGATCCTCCTGGATCAACTACTATCATCTAACTAATACCATTGCTAATGAATTCTTATGAATTCCCACACGGATGCATCTCTCGACGTGGGAAATAAGTCCTTGCACTCAATCAGGATAGAACATGATCCTAAGGGCTGTCATACCGCGTCTAACACAGATAGGCCTGACATTCTATCATCATAGCTATCAGATAACAAACATCAATACAACAATGAATTCTCATGAATTCCCATAGAGTTGCATCACTTGGATGCAGGCAAGATAGCTACTATATTTGCCCACTAAAACAAGTATGCTCCTGACAACAACAGATCATAGATATACCTATCACAGATAAGGCCAAACAATTAAACATACACACAATTATCACATGAGAGTTCCTATCACAACAAGAGTGCATAGACCACATGTCCAAGGAACCTAGCATTCAAGAATTAACCACACTAAGCATCTATCAACACGAAGGCAATACTACGAAAGGACACCTTTAGTATAACATACCCAACATTCCATGCTATATATATAAAAGCTGCAAAGTGATAATAGCAATATTATTTGAAAATCAATAATGAGTATAGCTATAGAACCCCATGGGTACGCGACGCACAATCACATGCATCGAGCGCTTCCCAAAAGGGGTGGATCGAACCACTCACCAAAAACCCATTCATTGCGAGTTCCGCCAACGAAAGCTGCAAAACACAACCAATGATTATCAAATGAAATATGAAGTTTCTTGGCACCTATATATAAGCCTATTTCATGAAGACAACAACTCCTGATATTGTCCACACCATGCATAATAGCTCTTTGACACATATTTATACAAGACTAGTCCATCTACAGCAATCAGCCCCAAACATTGGTCTCCACGGCATTGAATACACATCCAAAAATTCTGAAATAAATCATGTGCATACTCTGATATGTTAGGATCATAATCCGTGAAGACATCAAATCCTGATTTAATCATGAAATACCCGAAATAAATTATTTTCAGAAACAGGTCTATTTCTACGCGAATCTGGGCAGGCCATGAACATTAGGCTATAACTTTCAATACAGGTGACCAAATGACACCAAATTTGATATATAGCATCTAGACATGTGGATGATCAAATCACATGAAGACATAACCTTCATAACATGCCTCTAGACATTAATTTCAAATGGATCTTCACAGGACAGAAAATCTGTTTTAATACAACACAAAACCCCCACCATTAATGCATAAACACAAACATCTCATGTGCAATAGCAATTACCCATAACACCCTCTCAACAGCACCCATATTCAATTGCACACAGACTCACACCAATATAAACACAAATACATACATTGGCATAAAGAAAAGGGGAAGGGAGTACCTCTTGGAGGAGGAGGAGGATTTCACAAGCACAAATACACACAACCTTCCCTTCTTTGCTGGCTGGACAGATCACAAGAGGGGAGAAAATTAAAAGAGGGCTTAAAAGAGAGAGAGACCAAGCTAATTAAATAGGCTCACACACATGAATCATACACTTTCACCCTTTCTTCCACTTCTCCTCTTCCTTTGCATTAGCTTTTCTCCTCTTCTTTGGCTCTCTATTTTATTTTCCCATGAAAATGAGTTTCTCCCACTCTCTCTCACACACACCATAAATTCAAATAGCAATCACACCTGAAATATGCAGCCACAACACCCTCCACACTCAACAATACTACATAGAGACATTAATACTTCATTGGAGCATAAAAACAAACACTTACATGGCACCCCTACACAACCTTGGAGAGGAGAAGAAGATGGAGAGGAACACAAGTGCACACACACATATACACACCTCCCTCTCACTCATCCATCACTTCCATCTTTAAATATCAACCTCCCATGATGGCTGAAACCATAGAGAGGAAGAGTGAGAGGGGAAGCTTGAAAGAGATGGAGAAAGGAAGAATCAACAACAACAACCAACAACCACCATCCAAACATACCTTCTTGGACTCCTTTGTGTGCTCCTTCATCTCCATCACCTCCACTTTCTCCACCCAAAACACACACAAGAGGAGGGGCTGCAACAGCTCAAAAAGAGCCCAAACAGAGGCTGAAGTCGTGCATATTTGGGGGGTTAAATAAGCAAAGGTCGAGTAAATGACCAAGTCATCCTCGGACTTAAAACCTCTGCGCAACCTTCACTTAAACGACCATAACTTCCTCAATACAGCTCGGAATTGCGTGATTCCAGTG
The DNA here is from genome assembly GCA_030737845.1 of Acorus calamus. Lineage (NCBI taxonomy): Eukaryota > Viridiplantae > Streptophyta > Magnoliopsida > Acorales > Acoraceae > Acorus > Acorus calamus. The sequence continues at coordinate 32,271,434 of CM060858.1, read as the reverse complement.
GCATTGGAAAGCTAAGAAGATTATCTACAGCTTTCATGTTTACACCCAGATCAAATAACCTCTCCAGCTATTCCGAAATCTAGGCTAAACATCTTACAGGGCTGCTGCCTGGATTTCTCAACTTCGGGGTATACTCGAAAAAATACCCATAACTTTTAATATACGAACCAAGTTGTTCCAATTCCACTTCTATATGGAAGCTATCTCAAAACTGAACATCTCATAATAAAATCAGATTTTTAGCTTTTCATCTTGAATTTTAACAAAACCAAATCCAAATACCAACTCAAAACTGCATAATTCCAAAAACGTCAGAATGCGACGAAAATTTATAGGTAGGCCAATGCCGGTACCAGGAGAATAGATATGCAATTAGATTTTGAAATTGAATGCCCAAACTATAAGAATAAATACAATCCAACATTTAACAGCCAAAAAGTGACACAGACATAACAAATATAAAGCGTCGGCGGAACTTTTTAAAGCTGAACCTCAACCGTTTCGTGCGCGTGGGTTACATGACTTATTCAAAGCTTAAAGCATTATGTGTCTGCGAAGATCTTCATCCTGAGGTTGCAAAAGACATGGTTATAGATGCATTACTCTTCAAGGGAGAGAATCCGTCACCCATGGTCCGTGTGGAGATTGATCATGGTTGCTACCCTGTGGAGGTCACCGAATTCAGAAAGTCTAGCCAGGGGTTCATGGTCTCTCTCACGCTCGAAGAGGAGACGATAATGAAGTGGACGCCCAATGAGTTGAAACACAGAAAGACTTTTGTATTTGGAGGTTTGCCCTTTCACCTTGAAGTGCGTCGTTCTAGAGATCAATTTTTTGGAGTCCAGTTGTGCATGACAGATGAGAGTGTCTGTATGATAGGCATTGACGTAAGTGTAGGGTTCCGTATAACATGCAAACAAGTGGGGCGATATTTAGAAGAAAACACGGTGAAAGATGTAGAGCTGGATGAAAGAGAGAGGACAGTGAAAGTGACATTTCCATCAGGCTTGCACCGTTTCCATCCTACCTTCTTTTACATGCGATATCCAAAGACTCTAAATTCATACTTTGCAGACAAAAGACCCTCCTCCATCGATAATATGCTGCACCTTAGAGCGAATGTAACAATAGAACAGAATCCATAAATGTAACTCTAGCATTCCACATAAAAAGTTTGGAATGTTTATTATTATTATTATTTTGTCATAATCAATCATCAATGAACTAACATTTCAGTATTTGACTACTGTAAGAAGTTTTTTTTTACTACACTTGAGTCTTCATTGAAGCAAGCACATGGCTTAAAGAAATGCAACAGCGGACATCAATTACTTGCCTACTTTTCCTGATGCTAATTCTTTTTTTTTTTTTATTAGCATCCGTGGTGTAGGTTTCAAACTGTAATAAACCTTCACCGGTGTTGCATCATGTTCATCAACTCATTCATAGGTGACAAATATAGTGCAATTTCTGAAAAGGCTGTGGAAGCCAAAAGGTGCAAAATTCTAAGATGCATGGGAAGGGAAATGGATTCTTCTTGGTTAACTTTTGATTCAGAAGAAGTGATCTTTCAAGCATTTAAACAAGCATTGACTGGGTAAGTTAGTCGAAGCAATTGAGTTTAAAAATTCATGGGATTGGTTAGAAATTACATGTTTTAATCATACATAGAACAATGGATGTGAAAGACTCGATCACCACAAAAAGGTGACAGAAAACATATGTAAAGAGCCTGACCTGATCCTCGCGTAGGGTCTTGATGATGAGGAACTGGAGCCGGAGGAGGTTTTGGAGCGGCGGATGTGCTCATGTGAACCAAAAAAAAAAAAAAACAAAAAACAGGGGTTTTACCCTTTCGGGTCCGACAGACCGAAGAGGCCGTATTTCAAGCCTCCCCAACAAGGTCTCCCTCCACTGCGGAATTTCAAGCCTCCCCAACATCCCTGTTGAGTTCGAGTCTGGGATTTTTTTATGTCTCGTTTGTTTTTTAAATTTTTTAAAGGTATAGGATCAGTTTGCATAATCTTCTCACACAAAATCCATATAGCCCAATTTTCAAAAAAACAAAAAAAAAAATCCATATAACTCATAATCATATAACCCTCGTGAATCGCTTTAACTGAAAATACAATATATCAAAACTCTCTATAATATATTAAAAATATAAAAAAATGATTATTTTACTCCTTCAAGTAGAGTTTTATAATTTATTCAAATGGTTAAAATCATCATTTACAAAAGATTTTTGTATTTTTAACACCTTTTAAAATTTTCGATATCCTATATTTTTAATCAGAATTAACTAAATAAAATATTCACAATGTTTCAAAGAAAACCCCCGGTCACCTTGTTATGAAATCAGTTTGGACGAGTTTATTAGAATGAATTTACAAACCGCGTTACAATGTTCCAATGTTACAAGGTTCCATCCACCTTACAAACCGCGTTTTCAGTGATACATAACAATGTCCACTTTCTTTTACATTGCATTCATTTTCCTCCGCCTAGAATTATGGCCACCATCTCCTGAGTGGGATCCAATCAGGCCTGATACCATCCGTTCAATTCATAGATTGTGTAGTTAAATACTAATAGTATCCAAACTTGATTGGATCTAGACACCCGCCTCCCCCAAAACACGCCAAGCACTGCGTATGGCGACGTAGAAGGGGCATGTCTAGTCCCACCAACAAATTTTCTTACACCACCAGTCGAAAAAAAAAAAAAAAAACCCGGTGTTTTGCTATCCCCACCAATTCGCCCAGTTTGATTGGATTTGGTCGCCATTAGGTTTTGGACGACCGGATTTGGTCATTATTTCAGGTTTTGAGCGACTGTATTTAGTCGTCATTTCAGGTTTTGGGCGACCGAACCTGGTCGAACAGGATTTGTAATAAAGTTTATAATTTTTTTTCTTGAAAACATAATCTCACGACGTGTATTCTCCTTAAATCCTTCATATAACTTCAAGTCTGAGTTGTAATATAGGGAGAATAAATCATTATTCTTAAATATAGAATATAAGAACAATTTTTTTACATAAGTTACAGACAAATTTCAAAAGCCAAATATAAAATGTGTTAGGGTCAACTAGTAGGTTTTTTGTTTTCAAACAAAAAATCATCTTAACTACGAATTCAAACGAAGCTTAAAAATGATATATATTTGTCTAATAAGATATTTTCTATAAAAAATTGAATTAATTAAAAATATACATACATATGTTTTTTTCAGTCTCAATGTAGAATATGATGGATAAACACCGGTTTTTTTATTTATTGGGGGGATGAGAAAATTGTTTGGTGGGGATAGACACGCCCACGTAGAAGTGGTATGCACAATTAATACATGTTTGTTAAAACTTATAAAATGCTTTAATTTTTTTTGACACTCACACGACCCTTAATTTTTTATTATTAATAATATGTTTATCTATTTTTTACTATTACAAAAGAAACCACCAAACCTTTCATCTTCTCAATTTTTTTACTATCATAAATAGTGCATTATTAATTTTTTTATAATTCTATTTATCACTTAGTTTATTAAAATTCTAGAATGTAATATTTGGAACATATTGTAGTGAATTTGAAATATTATTTATTTTCAGTTGATTTTCTTTTAGATATTCATAAAATTACTTTTATATGTAAAAATCAATTTATTTTGTCAAACATAAATCAAATTTTCACTTCTACAATTTAAGGGTATTTCTAAAAATTGTACAACAAAAAGTTATTTTACAATTTATTAAACAAACAACTACTACTATTTATTTCAAGCTTTTAAACAATAATAACAAATATGTCTACTACTTATGAGAAAAGCTATAATCAATAATCTAAAAGTTATAGTCCTATTTGGATATGAGTTTAAGCAAATTTTGTATTTGAAAAGCAAAAAAAAACTCAGATCCAAACACATTTTTAGCTTTTAAAATTTTAAATCACCATCTTTCCCTTTTTAGACCAAAAAATCTTGTGGTTGAAAATCTAATAAAACATAGCTTTTCAAAAGCTTAGTTTAAAACACAAGATCTTATAATCTTAGCGGTTGTAAATTTAAGTTACAACAAACATGGCCTTGCAGGAATAGTTTTTGGATGTGGGTTTGGGATGATTATGGGTTTGCAGGAATTTGATTTCCCCAAACCCATTTTCAAATGGGAAAAAAAAACTTAATTAAAAGCTGCAAATACATTTTTATAAATAAGTGCTTAAAAGCTACTTTTTTCATAATCTGCGTAGAAACAGCTTTTCTGCAAACTGAATTTAAAACAAAATAATTTTTAAGGAAAAGCCATTACATATATACTGGACTTTATAAGAAAAATAGGAGCATTAATATTATGAAAAGATTTAACATATTACAAAACTCATAAAAATCGTTTGAACATCATTATGACGACTCAATATTATTAGAAATTAGAAAAGGATAAAATAACAACTAGAGTTTGTTAATTTGTTATTTTAAAAGAAGGATAAGTGAAAATTATTCGAAAAGATTAAAAACATAATAACAAAATCTAGTTTGTTTTGAGTGCCTTCTTATATTTGTAATTGTAAAGATTTATAAATGCCCCCCTTCAATTTACACTGAGGTTTTAATTGACCATAAAAAAGTTCTTTGATCTAAGTGGAGCAGCTTTGATAATAATTAAAAAATGAAAAAAGAATACAAAGTTCATCTACAGGTATGGGATCAATTCATTCATAGCAGTCATCTATTTGTACTTATATGTAATCGTTGTTTTCTGTTAGATTACATGTGTTTTGTATTATTATTATGTTACAGGTGTATTACTATATTACACTTGTATTAGGTGTTGTACTACTATATAAAGGGTTTTGTCCCTCTCTAATAAAATTGAGTCTCATATTATTATTTGTTTTATCTGATTTTAACATGGCATCAGAACTCCTTTAAGATCCCAAAATATTTTTTTTTCTTTTGTTCATCAAATCTTTCTTGAGATTCGATGTTCGCTAAGTTGTCATCTTCATCGCGTCATTGTTCACGTCATCGTTTTCTTCGTGTCGTCGTCCCCGACGCATTGTCATATGTGCCGTTCCCATACGCCGCAGTCCTTCGTGCGCTGCCGTTCACCATGCCCCCCATCCGCCGTACCTCTACACGTGCGCTCCCCCCATCTGCGCGTCAAGTGACAGAGCATTGTTGTCCCTACCCAAATGCCTCTGCCCGTGCGAGTCCAATGGACCGCGTGTGATCCCGTGAATCCTGGCCCAGCAGTATGTCCATGTACGTGAAAATGCATCCTGTGCCAACCCGTCTACTCGGCCCGTCTGTGCATGCCAACCTGGATCTACCAGCCCGCCTGCCCGGATCTTCCAGCCCGTCTGCTCTGTCATCCGACACTGTCTGACAACCGTCCGACCACCATCCGACGACTCTCTTACGACTGTCCGGCCACCGTCCAGCGTCTTTTCGGTGACCGTCCAACCACTGTCCAGCGTCTTTCCGGCGACCATCGAGCGACTTCCGGAGACCGTCCAGTGATATTCGGACAACTTCTTGGCGTTTCTTTCTTGGACCGTTACGGCTTCGTTCGAACTCCGGATTTAGTCAAACAAGTACTCATGTTGTTCCGTTTTTCATTATCTACGCATCTGTGCATTTTTTGGTTTCATCTGAGATATTTTGATCATCAATTTGCCCACCGATCCGAATAATATGGACCCCTACCGATGGTCACCACCGGTCTTCAACCAACCGTCATGTGGAGTCTTTTGAGTCATTTCGTGATGTTCCTCCACAGTTGACTGATTTTCTTCTTGGATGATTGACCTTCCTGGCACGCCACCGTGAAGAGCACTCTTAGTCCACATTTGATTTATTTGGCCACCTTGATGGTACTTCTGTTGCTCCACTATCTATTGCTTCGACATATCCCGTATGGCGCAAATGTGATCAGCGTGCCTTTTCATATGTAATTAACTCCGTTAATCACTCTCTTCCGGCTGACCTTAGTGGCTTCGATACGGCAGCAGAGCTATGGGCTTCTCTTATTGAACGCTTTGTGAAGAAAAGCGGCGCCCATGAATATCAGTTACTTGTTGAGGTCCAGACCATTAGACAGAGAGAACTGTCTGTCACAGATCTATTCGGCCGTATGCGCACATGTTTTTGTGAGTTACGTACTCTTGAGCCTAGTCCACAAGCAACTCCACTTGAGCGAGCCGCCTTTCGTGTTCAACGTGAGCTATACCAGTTTCTTATAGTTGTCCATCATGAATTTTTCGCTTTGGCTGGACAATTGATTCATCGTGATCCTTTGTCAGGCTAAGAAGCTACTCTGGCCGAGATTGTTGCTGAGGAGACTTATATTCGCACGGTGGCCTCCTGACAGACGACTCCTTCGACCATGTATTATGGAGTTCTTGCTGTTGCCCCTCTTGCTATTTCTCATGTAGTTTCGTCACTTTCTACATCTATTTGTGCACACTGCAAAAGGCCAGGTCATGTCATTACTAATATTGGGCTCTTTATCCGAAGAAACATGTGTGCTATCGCAAGCTTTTTAGGGTCGTGGTTGTGGTCAAGTTCACCGTCATCCTACTACAGCTATCGCTACCCTCACTACACAAGGTCTGCCTATCTCTGATATTATTGACACCCTGATAAATCAGCACCTTGAGCAACTTTTACTTCATCCACCTCAGCCTGGTTTTGCTACACCTTAGGCCTTCTCCTCCACCCCGGGTAATTCTTTCAGTTGAATTTTTTTATTCTGTTGCATCCCATCATATAACACCTAATAGTTCTGTATTCACTGCGTGTTCACCTGCTCCTTCTCATTTGCCTCCGATTCACACTGCTGATGTTCCACTTTAGTCATCACCTAGTGTGGATCTATCACTATCACCTTGGATCCCATCGGTCGTCTTTCCATTCCATATGTTTTACATGCGTCGGATCTCTGCATGAACTTTATTTCTATTAGTCGGCTCTGTGATTCTGGTCTGATCGTTTATTTCACTTCGTCTGGTTTTTTGTGCAGCATCCACACTCGGGGCGGTGGATTGGTGTTGGTCATAGAGTTGGCGGGTTGTACTTTGTGGAGTATTTGCATCTCCCAGTTCTAGGCCCCTCTGTCTTCTGTGGTAGAGTCACTTCTAATGTCGATCTATGGCATCGAAGGTTAGGTCATGTCTTTGAGTCTTGCCTTAAAGGCCTCTTTAAGTCTGGTTTGTTAGGATCTACTTCTTTTTCTCATTTTTCTATGTGTGTGAGCTGTAAACTGGCCAAACATGTGGCCCTTCATTTTAGTTCTAGTAATAATCAGTCCACTAGTCCTTTAGAGTTAGTGCATTCTGACATTTGGGGCTCTGCTCCCATATATTCTCTGAGTGATTTTTCTTATTATATTAGTTTCATTGATGATTATTCTCGCTTTACTTGGATTTGTTTACTGCGTAATCACTTTGAGGCTCAGTACTCTTCACTACTTTCTAGGGATAGAGATTGCTTAGAGTGAGTGGGGGATTCTTCTCTCTCGACAGAAGTATACAGCATATATTATTGATCGTGCCGCTACATCTGACACTCACAGCATTGATACTCCCCTTAAGCTTCATGTAAAGCTTCATCCTACTGATGGAGAGATTCTTCTAGTTCCTACACGATATAGACAAATTGTGGATCAGCTCATGTATCTCTACATCACCAGACTTGATATTGCTCATGCAGTCAGCATAGTTAGTCAGTTCGTCTCTACTCCTCATTCGGTTCACTATAACGCTCTCATGAGGATCCTCAGATATCTACATGAGACTATCACCAGATCACTCTATCTGTCATCATCCTCATCTTTTGTTTTTCGAGTTTATACTGACGCTGACTAGGCGGGAGATCCGACTACTCGTTGCTCTGCTACCGGTTTTGCATCTTCCTTGGGGATTCCTTCATTTCCTGGCATAGAAAGAAATAAGATGTTTTTCTTTTAGTATAGAAGCCGAGTATCGAACTATGGCCATCACGACCAAAGATATTGTTCATCTTAAACGACTCTTGATCGATCTTGAAGTTGAGGTTGCAGGTCCTACTCCACTTTATTGCGATAATCGGAGTGCCATTCAGATTGCTAGCATGGGAGGACTAAACATATTGTGATTGATTGTCACTTCGTCCATCAACACTTTCTTGCTCAGACACATACGTTTCCGCACATTTCCTCTGCTGAGTAGATCCCTGATTTCTTTGTGAAGTCTCATCAAGTTCCTTGGTTTCAATCTCTCATTCGCAAACTCATGTTGTTTGATCCACCTTAAATTTGAGCAGGGGTGTTAAATTACATATGTATTATTATTATTATTATTATTATTATTATTATTATTATTATTATTATTATTATTATTATTATTATTATTATTATTATTATTATATTACACATGTATTAGGTCTTATACTACTATATAAAGGGCTTTGTCCCTTTCTAATAGAATGGAGTCTCATTATTATTTGTTTTCTCTGATTCTAACATTTTCAAGTTAGGTAGCGTTTGGTAGCAGGATTACAAAACTGATTTTTTTAAAACTGAGTTTAAAATTGATTCTGCAGGAAGCTGCCTCCCCCAGCTTGCTCCAATCACAGTTTTTGGGCACTATTTATCTTAAATCCGTTTGCAGGAAATTGTAATTATAAAATTATTTGGTTACAAAATTACAGAACCAGTTTCCTCTGAATGCAAGAGCTGTTTAATCGCATAATCAAACGCTGCCTTAGTGCCTTTTGTAAACAAATAATGCATGAATATATTATATTTGTCCTGGTTGAATTTATTACAATGGTTTATGCTAATTTATACAAACATTGCTTTCAAATTTTCTCCTCCGGTCCTTTCTCCCATAATCACTAAACGGGTTGTATAGTTATTTTTATCTTTCCTGTTCTTAATTTTATTATTACTTATTAGTATATTTTTATATTAGAGGCTAAGATTAATTATTGGGATTGATTTTAGATTATTAGATTGTATGTTATATTGATCTTTATTGATTTATAACAATGACACAATTCATACTTGTAAAGTTTTTTAATTGTATTTTGAATATTATTTAAACACCCCTTAAAAAAGTCATAGGTCTCCCACTGTTAATGTGTAATCTTAAATTGATGATAAATCAAAAGATGAAATAAGAACTAGCTAGCATGGTCTCTCATATGATACATATGAAATAAGCTTAAGCTAGCAAGCCTAGCATGGTCTGTCACACGATACACAATGAGATTCTATGAACTGGTTCGTATTGAATATTTCTTTATTAATGTTAAGTAGCTTTTCGTACATTCAGAGATTATTTATTGGAGAATACATTTTATAAAAATGTTTATTGTTGAGTTATGATTTCCAAAAGATTTTACTTTATCAAGCGGAAATTATTATTTTTTAATTTCCATTTCATTAATACCGAAAAAACACACACGAGATGTTACCATATAATTCTCCACTAGATTTTTGTATTTGTTTTCTAAAAAATTCCTTCTAAATTATGTTATTTAGTTATGGATCCCTCTCTTCTTTATATTAAATTTTAAATTTTCAACTTTAAACGTCTTTTTCGTTATTAACTCCTAAACAAAATGCTATCTCGTTTTGTATGTACTTTAATATTTGGATCTTGTATGCAAAATATTTGGTGAAATGTCTAAAACAAAAGTACATTAGCACCGTAAACACATTTTGTTGATCTCTCTTATTATATCTTTACAAAATATGAAAAAATTAAAAATTATATTTATATTTTAAAATTTATCTATATTTTATCCATTGAATCAAGATAGTATCCCACTCTTATAATATTGACGACACGAATAAATACTGTATAAACATGTCATTTCTCCTCTCAATTAAAGTTTAGATGATGTTGTTATTTTATTAATTTGAAGCTACTATTCTTTTGTTTTTATTTTTTTATTTATTTTTGAAATCTCATTCATGAAAGCTATTAATCTTCGCACACCATCATTGATTTGAAGTATGGAATGATGGAAGTTGAAGAGCGGCTGAATAAGAAAATTGATATCCTGGTAATAAAAATGGTTTACACCGAGACTAATAAAGAAAAATGATTGGAGACTTAAAATTCAATATAAAGAAAAGAAGGATCGATCACTAAATAGTATAGTTTAAATAGACATAAAAATCAAAATTTCATAGGGTAGTTTAGGAATTTCAACTATTCAATATCCCTAATAGACAAACATTTGGCGCGAAGACTAAAATCTAAAAAGGTGTTAGAAGTTTAAAACTTAAAATAAAATATAAAGAAGGAATGGAACAATCACTAAATAGCATAGTTTACAAGGACTTACACATAAAAATCACATTTTATTTATTTATTTATTTTTGGGGTTACAATGCTATGTTAAAACCAACAAAGCATAAGGTGTTATCCTCTCATCTGACTTAGGGCTGCAACTTGGGTTGGGTTGAACCCGAACCCGATGGGTTGAACTCGATTTTTATATGGGTTGGGTGGGTCAAATCAGGTTCGGGTTCGAGTTCGGGTTGGTCAATTCGGGTTGACTCACAAATTGGACTAGGTTCGGGTTTGCCTCACTCACAACTCGACCCAACCCGAACCTGTAAACAAATAGTTAAAAAATAAATTATGGTTGTTTATTCTATAACTCCTAATTTGAGCCGTTCAAATTTTAGATAAACCTAACTAATCTTATGTGTTGGGTCGGGTTGGTTTATTTAATTTGCACATCATGTTTAAAAATCGGGTTGGATCGGATTGATTTATTTAATTACGGGTTGAGTTCGGGTTAGTCCAATCCGGGTTGGAAATCAGGTTGGATCGGGTTAGGGTTGAGTATTTTAGAATTCGAGTTGAGGTCAACCCGAGCCCAACCCGTCCGAGTTGCAGCCCTAATCTAACTTGGAGATAACCACCAGTGGCTATAAGCCACCCATCCACTAACAGTCTAAGAGAGTCCTGTTGAGTAGACAAACATTTTCACATGAGCGAGTCATGTAAAACTATAGAAAGCCGAGCCCAAGTACTGTCGAGGGGTCAATTTAAAATAAACCTAACGCATGGCATGTATATGCTGGTGACGCAAGTGCGGAGGCCCAGAGACAGGGTCAATGAAGAGGATGACCGCTATTGTAGAATCTATACACACAATAACTTCTCGGTATTCCAGCTCGGTGGCTGCAATAATACCATCCACAATGGGTTGTGCCTCAGCTTGTAGCGGAGATGAACAGCACCACCAGTCGCAGCCTGCCGCAACGATGCGAGGAGAATACTGTAGGAGTATATATGCCCAACCTGCCACATGAGTGGTTGGTGAGACACTCCCATCCATTAACAGTACCAGTGGCTGAGCTTGGGTTTGATGAATTGGAAGCAGAGGAGAATGATGTTCAGCGTGAGGGGAAAACATACAATGATCAACTCTGTGAAGTATAGCCTTGCGAGTATGCACCCGAATCTGATGAATCATGTTGATTATCGGGATTTCCATGAACTCCGTGCATTCTACATTCAAGAATATTCATCAACTAATATTGATTTATTTGTCATTTTTCTTTCACATTCATATTTGTGTGTTTGTACATGTGCGTGTCTACTTATGTGTTTGTGTTTGTATATGTACATAGTTGAGGAAACATGTATTATACTGCAACCGCATAGCATATCAATTGTGTGTAGGTATCCTCTGATGGCAAAAGGATTGCAGGGAAAACACCATCACAATGTTGATGTCCGCAAAGGCATCTTAAATAACCCCATATTCTCAGATCGCGTTCTCAATATTCAAACCAAGGATGGGACCAAGCAGGATATATACATGCATGTCAGTTTTGGATTACTCGCATCGAAGAGCAATTTTTCTTCAAACTCCTGTCAAATGGTATGAGAAAAACCAATGAAAATCAAATTATTCTACAAATCAACGCAAATAATGAGAGAGACGTGGTCTATGCCTATGCCTCATATCCTCATTTGCTAAGTCTGTTGAGGGTTGCTGTCTTGCTACATGTATTAAGTCACATTTTATGTAGACTATTGGATCAATACTCTGCTGCCCAGGTTGCCCATGTCTCTGGAATCTGCCGCCCACATTTTGGACCTTCCTAGATCATTGTTGACATCTTATGATCACTCGATCAAAGCATTTGTCGACGAAGCAAAGAAAGTCATCCTCAATTGCTATGGGGACATGAACAAGTTGAAAGAAGAGGTGGCTTCTCTGCCTCTCACTGTGGTTGAACTAGTGCTATGCTAGGATGGCCTCCTGGCATCAGAGGACGAGATCTATAACACTGCTCACATGGGCTCGAGCTAAGTATCCGAAGGTAAAACATAGGAAAACTTTCTCAAGTTGAACCTAAACCGTTTTGTGCGTGTGGGTTACATGACTTACTCAAAGCTTAAAGCATTACGTGTCTGCGAAGATCTTGATCCAGACCTTGTCAAAGACATTGTTAGGCCTGTATCATTTGGAGCCTTATTTTTTCTATCGGAATCGTTAAAAATTTTGGCTTTTAGCTACTTGTGAGTGTTAGAGTGCTCTGGTTGAAAATTTGACTGCATAATTTTTCTCTTATAAGTTGTTAATATCCAAGATGAAGAGGTATAAATATGATTTTATCATGAGATATTTAGTTTTGAGTTATCTTTCATACAAAAGTGGAATTAGATCATCTGGATTCATGTAACAAAAGTTATGAGTATTTTTTCAATTATATCCTAGGATGAGAAAATCCTGGCAGCAACCATGTTTGACGTTAGCTCAAATTTTAAAATATCTGGAGAGGTTATTTGATCTGAGCATAAACATAAAAGTTATAGATAAATTTCTTGGCTTTCTAATGGATTTTGAATTGTACAATTCGGAGCTAGATTGTGGAAGTTATGGCTGTTTTAGTGATGACTATCCAGAATTTTAGTCAATGACAGCCTGGTCATTTCGCCCCTATTAGATTTGTTGTATTTAGGCACAAATGTCTCTCTTCTCTCTCTCACTCTCAACTCGCTTTTGGTCCAGCCCGTTTGAGTGTGTTTGATGGAGTTTTAGGAGAAGAAGATGGAACAAGAAGAGGTAGAGTTAGAAAAAGTGGAAATCAAGGTGTGTGTGTGTGTGTGTGTGCATGATTTGTTGTTGTGTTGTCTCTTCCTTCTCCTCCTCCTCTAGAGCACCTGTCATGATTTTCTCCCCTGTTCCCCCTCCCCTCTGGTTCAGCAAGAAGAAAAGAGGCTAAGATTGAGGTGGTGGTAGTGGTGGTGGTGGTCGAGGTGGTTGTGGGCACGCTTGTGAGCTCCCACATCTCCCCTTCCCTCCCCCCTCTCTGGTAAATTTTTTCCTCTTCTTTCTACAGATTTTTTTAGCACATGTAGGTATGTGTGGGTGCTGTTGGAAGAGTGTTGTTATGTGAAATTATTATTACAGATGAGGTATTTGTGTTTGTGCATGAATGGTGGTGGTTTTGTATTGTAGTAAGGCAGATTTGTGTCTCCTTAAGATCCTTGTGCAACTAGTTTCTAGAGGCATGTTTTGAGGCTTGTATCTTCATATAATATGATCATCTATGTGTCTAGATGCTAAATATGAAATTTGGTGTCAATATGATATCTGTGTTGTAAGTTATAACATACTTTGCATGGACTATCCAGATTCGCATGTGAACTGTCTAGTTTCTGAAAAGATTTTATTTCGGGCTTGTAAAGGTAAAATTAGGTTATGATATCTTCATGGATTATAATCCTCACATATCAGAAAATGTGTATGATTTATTTCATAATTTTGGGATGTACATTTGGTGCTATGAAGATCAAATTGTAGGGCTAGTTGCAACAGATTTATCAATTTTGTTTGATTGTGTGTCAAGGAGTTGTTATGCATGTTGTGGAAACTATCAGGAGTTAGGTAGTCTTTGTTTGAGGTACTCACCCCTTTTGATCCTCTTGCCTTACAGATCTCGTCGGTTAGATGCGCGACGACCCGGGTATCGGTGAGTGGTTCGATCCAACCCTTCGGGAAGCGTAGGATGCATGTAGTCGTGCGTCGCGCATCCATTGGGCACCTTGACTATACTACTTATTTAGATAAGAAGTGTGGTCATGGCTGATCTATAATATGCTAGATATTTGCATGCTAGGTTAGTGTAGCTCATATATTGCGTAGAACCCTTTTATTCTACCTTATACTGGCCTATGTATTGTATTTATGTGTGAATAATCATGGTTGCATGTATCTTGTGTGTTTATATGGGTGTATAGAATATGGCATGACTTAGGTAATCCTTTCTTGTAATACTATCCTATTATTAGTAATATCCAGCATGATTAAGCCTAGGTTAATAAACGGGCACATGTCTAATATTCCCTTGCGATAAGACTTGAGGGCGTGGGGTAGTTGTTGCGCACATGCTAATGGGGCAAAGCTATGATCAACTTCTAGAGATGAGGAGCTCTCTCTCGCCCTCTCTCTTCGTGTGAACTGAATAAGTAGATGTGGTTCCTACTTGACTCAGGTTCGTTTGGGAATATTAGCATGCACCTGTTAATGCGCGAGATCGCACTTGACCCTTTCCTTTTAAGTTGGTGATATCCAACGCATGTTAGGGTATACTCGTATGCTTGTATGGCTAATGGCCTTGTATGCATGTTTAATTAGGCCGTACCACATGATATGTCGTTTATGCTTTTATCCATGTTAGGGAGTACCCCCATGATTAATTATTATGTTACCGTGCATGTGGTTCATATACATAACTATGGTAGAATTCTCCTATTATGTTATGCGCATGTTAGACTAATTGTGTCTACCCGTACTAGGCGTGGGTATGACCTTTAACCGGGTTATACCTTATTAGTTAGAGCGCAAGCAATGTAATCTCTCTTGCATCCGTGTGATGCACTCATATGGAATTCAGGAGAATTCATTATTGTATCGGTTTTGTTAAACCGGTGGCCATGGCTTTAAGTTAGGCCTACCCATGCCAGGAGCATGTATGAACCGCCTGTTGGGTTACATGCCTTTAGCTTATTTCTGCGTGAGAGCAGAGATAATTACTAGTGTCCGAGCGACGCATCTGTGTAGGAGTTCAAGAGTATTTGATATCATCGGTATGTGGTTATCGAAAGCAGTTGGCTTTTCCATTGGGTTCGCTTTGTGAACATGGAGTGTTTCTTCCCAATATCGTCCATGTTGAAGCGGCCTGAGTTGTAGCTGTTTTGATAGAGGGCCCCCACTTGTAGGTACTATCGATGCATGTGGCAAGATGTACTTATTATGGGAGTATACCAGGTAGAGGCTACCCGGGAGAGGGCTAACGAATGATATTGCGATCGTGGAATCGTTCTCCCCTTCGTCGGATCCGTGTCGATACTTCCCGGTGTTGTAGCTGTCCTGACAGAGGGCCCCCACCTATAGGTACTATCAATGCATGCAGCAAGATGTACTGATCATGAGAGTATACCAGGTAGAGGCTACTTAGGAGAGGGTTATCGGATGATGAAGGATGTAGAGCAAGCAGTTTTATCCTAAAAGTCACTAGGATCACTCCTGTGGGGGTGAGGATGATGATAAGTTGAGTCACGTCGTCACGTAACTCTTATACCCATCAAGTATACTCTGGGTATGCTACTCCTAATGCGTGAGGTATCGAAGTATATCTCTACCTCGTAGCGGATGGACTCGTTGTATTTTGTTATTCAGTAACACCATGTGTTATGGTTAACAGTTGTTCCTCCCCAAGTGTCCCAAGATCCTCTCTCCGGGAGTGAGGGCGAGGGTGAGATTGGTCGCGCCGCCACGTAACCTTGTTATCCACTGGGTTCCCATCCATGTTTTCCTTGAAAGGAAATTGCCTTAAAAATTAAATTGTTGTAATGGTGTTTGGTTTCCAACCATTCACTGAGCTTGTAGCTCACCCCTCGCGTACTGTTTCTTGTACAGGGGTGGTGTTGGGCGTGGAGCTGGAGCTTCCTTGTAGCATGGTCTTGCGTGCGTGAAGCGTCCCGTCTGACGGTTGGCGAGTGCGAGGTTGTCAGCAGTTCTAGTGTCATTTATGTATTTATAATCATGCGTGTTACAGTGGTTGTACTTCATTGGACTAGACTTGACTCTCATAGGACAATGATTGTGTATTCAGGTCTGTAATAATATTTTGGGTTATAGACCTCATTGGTATTTTATGCTTCCACTTTTCAATGAACTATCAGATATCATTTCTTTACCAGCTTTGTGTGTTATTTATTAGAGTCATTGTTGACCTCTTGTATTGATTACTGATATTATATATATTGACATGTCTCGGAGACGGCCGTTGATATTATATATATTGACATGTCTCGGAGATGGCCGCCCTGGGACGTGACAAACATACTTATAGATGCATTACTCTTCAAGGGACATAATCCATCACCACATATGCACATCCTCATGGTCCGTGCAGAGACTGATCAATACTACTACCCTGTGGAGGTCGTCGAATTCAGAAAATCTAGCCAGGGGTTCATGGTCTCTCTCACATTGGAAGGGGAGACGATAATGAAGTGGACGCCTAGAGAGTTGAAAGTCTCTCAGACTTTTCTATTTGGAGACTATCCCTTTCACCCACTACAACAAAACAGGGTTTTGGTGACAGACATTTTGAATAGATGTCACCTAAAACTTTTGTTAGGTGACAGTCAAGAATGTATGTCATAATAAGCATAGTTTTTGGTAACCGTCATTTTGAATAGATGTCACCAAAAACTATTATTAGGTGACAGTCAAGAATGTATGTCATAATAAACATAGTTTTTGGTAACCGTTATATTTGTTTGTCACAAAATTCTATTTTTGTGACAGTTTCTTAAAATGTGTGTCACATAAATATTAATTATTGTGACACACATATTTAAAAAGTCACAAATGGTATTTATTGGTGACAAACATATTTGGAATGTTACCATTTGTATTTATTAGGTGACACACACTAATGGAATGTCACAAAAAACATATTCACAATTAAGTTTTAAAGTTATATTTATAGGGGGGTAGTTAATTAGGATTTTCATGGACAAATTGTCCATATCCATGGATTTATAAATCTTGTGTTTTTCAATCAAAACATTGGTTCATGGATAAAAAGTCCAGCGTCATTCAATTGAGACATTATATCATAGACAAAAAGTCCAGCGTTATTTGATTGAGACATTATTTCGTAGACAAAAAGTCCAGCGTTATTCGATTGAGACATTATTTCATCGACAAAAAGTCCAGCGTTATTCGATTGAGACATTATTTCATCGACAAAAAGTCCAGCGTTATTCGATTGAGACATTATTTCGTCGACAAAAAGTTCAGTGTTATTCGATTGAGACATTATTTTGTGGACAAAAAGTCTACTGTTATTCGATTGAGACATTATTTCATGGACAAAGTCTAACGTTATTCGATTGAGACTCTTATTGTAGACATTTTATCTTGTGTTATTCAATTTAAACAGGATTTGTGAAGACTTTCATAAGTGATGGATTTTTGTGGACTTTTGTAGACTTTAGAGAGAGAAATACAAAGGAAAAAGTCATTTCAAAATCCCACCCAAATAAGTGGGA
Source organism: Acorus calamus (assembly GCA_030737845.1). Classification (NCBI taxonomy): domain Eukaryota; kingdom Viridiplantae; phylum Streptophyta; class Magnoliopsida; order Acorales; family Acoraceae; genus Acorus; species Acorus calamus. Next base: position 32,253,852 of record CM060858.1, on the reverse strand, counting down.
TTCTCATGGACTTTTATTCCAGCATTGTGAATATTTCTTCTTTTTTTTTCTTTTGACAGAACTCCTTTATGATTTTTATCTCATGCCTTTCATATTTTTTTTCTTTATTTATCATCTTTTTTTCTTCTAAATGTCCATTTGTATGAAATATTATTATCACCTCATATGTTTGATGAATATATGAGAATGGTAGATTTGCTTGTGTTGCAATCAATCATTTCATTATTCTATATTATATAATATATGCCTACATCATCCACAATTATTTCCTAACATATAGATTTATCATATATTTGATTATATGTATATATATATATTTGATCATCCACAATTTGATTTTCCTCGAAGATGTTTCTATTATTGTACAATATACATGCATATTTTTTTTATAATGTTAAAAAGATATGTTTAGGCATATGTATATATATGACTAAATATATTGATTGCTTTTATTTCATTTTTTATTTAAAGTAATATAATGACTACTTTTATTTTATTTTATTTTAAGTAATATAATTTATGATTTTATAATAACAGCTTTACGAGATACTAGATTCATTTGTGTCGAAGAGATGTTTGTTACTTTTTTAATGACAGTTTGACAAAGTTCTCGTTAAGACTTTTGACTGGTCTAAATGGACTACTAGTAAGAATTTCAATAAAATTTTGAAGGCAGTAAATACAATAGCACCAGAGTTCATGTATAAACAAAGATGTTTGGTTTCACAAAAAATTAGAGAGAGTACACGATTTTATCCTTATTTGAAATCCATAAGTGTTTATTAATAGAAATCCATATGTGAAAAGAGTCAATATGTGAAAGTCTATGAAAGTCTGTGAAAGTCCATGAGAGTAATTTGTGAAAATCTACAAATGTCTGTAAAAATCTGTGAAAGTCCATGAGAGTGATTTGTGAAAGTCTACAAATGTCTGTGAAAGTCTGTGAAAGTCCATGAGAGTCAATATGTGAAAGTCTGCCAATGTCTGTGAAAGTCTGTTAAAGTCCATGAGAGTTCTTGTGAAAATCTGCAAAAGTATGTGAAAGTCTGTGAAAGTCCATGAGAGTCAATATGTGAAAGTCTACAAAAGTCTACGAAAGTCTGCAAAAGTCTGTGAAAGTCTGCAAAGCCTACAAAAGTCCATCACTTAAACAATGTCCACATAAATCCATCAAAGTCCGCATCGACTACCCCCCATTAGTAACAATATAATCATATTGTAATTATAAATCTTATAAAATATATGAGAATCGAGAGAGGTAAAAAATCAGTATTTCTCCTAATTTACTATAATTCCTTTGCCATAAGTGCTTCCTTATGAAACAAGAAGAAAAAAAAAGTTTATCTCTCTGTCGTTTCATATATTTGTTGTTTTACATTAACCAAGCCACCACCAAAGATTGAAATAAATATGTGATATTAAACCCCCACCATCTCCTATTCTCCTCTACAAATTAAACCCCCACCATCTCCTATTCTCCTCTCCGTCCTCGTCTCTGTCATCTCCTCTGCGTCCTCTAATCCCACACGGCAAAATGACAACCAGGTCCTCCTCTTCTCTTTTAATTCTTTTTTATTTGTGACTTGTTGCAACACCCACTAATAAATTTATTTTTTTATTTATTTTTAAACACAAATAGTTTTTATCGTCGGACATATCGTGTATTTGGGTTATCAAATTATGCATTTGTGCATCATGGTATTATTTTTACTTCTTTCAATGAATTGTTATATTTTTTTATCATTAATAAGGTGAAACAAACATGAATGACAAAAATAAACAAAATAATTTTTATGGGTATTAGGATTGGTTTCGTTTTAATATGGAGATCAGCTACTCTAGACATTTTATTTGAAGCAATTTTCAAGTATTTATATTGTATCTCATAGATTTTGGTTTTTTTTTAGTTGAGTGTCTGAATTTAATTTTTATTCTAATTTGTAAATATTTCAGAAAATTACAAGAATATTTTAATGGATAAGAGTTGGATTCATTTTCTGAGATCCACTGAAAAATATATGGACGGAATGGAGAAATTCATTCAATATGTCTTCAAGAATAATTCTATCAAGGGGACGACCTTATGTCCATGTATTAAATGTGTTTGTAAAATTTGAGTGGATAAGACAACACTAGAAGAACATTTATTGTGGAATGGATTTAATAAGACTTATACACATTGGAATTATCATGGAGAAGGACTACATTGTTTTGCAGCAGTTGATAATAATAATGAGGCTGAGAAAATATATGAGGCAGATGACATCCAAGAGATGTTAAATGACTTAATTGAGATGTATCACGGCATGCATGAAATTCTACAAATGGTGAACCAATGGGGAAAGATGGAGGACCCCAAGATGGAACCCAATCATTTTATTTTTAAGTCATTAAATAATGCTGATCAGGATTTGTACCCTGGGTGTAAGTTCACAAAACTGCATTTCATAGTCCAGTTATTTCATATAAAGTGCTTAGGAAATTGGACCAACAAAACATTCAATATGCTTCTTAATTTGCTAAATGATGCTCTTCCTGGGGGTTCAATTTTGCCAGAGAACTTATATGAGATGAAGAAGATTATTCGGGAGTTGGGATTGAGTTATGACAAGATTCATGCATGTCCTAATGATTGCATGTTATATTAATTTTTATGTATACATGCAATAGGTATTTACTAATTTCTTTTTTTTATGACATGTATAATAGTTTTGAATATTTCCTATTAAGATTTTATCAATCGAGAAGAAATTATTAGCAAACGGGATGCTCCTTAGCGAACAGCCAACCAAAATTGTTGGAGGAACACCATTGGGTGATGGATGATGTGAAGTAGTGGTCAAATCTCCATTAGATTCTATAGGAAAATTGAGGAGGCAACATGAAAAACTTAAAACCGTCAAAGATGCTATTGGACACCATATTGCATGGCCTTGAGCTTTTGTAAGTGTGTATTAATTTTTTTATTTTCTTAATTAATTGATGTTTCATTAATCAATTTTTTATAATTATTATTTTGTAGGTGGAGATAGATTGGACGAAAGTGAAGAGGAACAATGTTCTTCAAGGATGTTGATATTTTATTTTTGCACATTGAAACTTTTATAATAATGTAATTGAATATTGATTGAAATAATGTAATGAATTGTTGGGATTCTCTTATATATGAAAAGTTTTTATTATTTTTACTTTTTAAAATTATGATTGTACATATTCTGATTTTATTTTTTTAAATAATTACTTATAAATTATTATATCGAAATGTTTTATTATTGATATAGCAACTATAAATATTGACTGTCACAGAAAATTTTGATTGTAATTATATATTCTATAATGACAATGATAATCTGTTGCAAAATGTCTACAAAAGATGACTAGCATTGACCATTGATCCATTACATATCGGATTATGGTGACAGATTTGTCGGTCACCATATATTGCCTAAGGTGACGGTCAAGTTTCAACTGTCATTGAAACTTATGCATCGCCTGTCATTGAATGTTAGTTAATGATGATAAACATTTGTGTCTGTCACCTATTGTCAACCTATGGTGGCAGGTGTGTCTGTCACTATATGCCACGTACGGTGACAGACGGGCTTTAACCGTCACAAAACGCTATGGTGACTGGTTCAGCCGCGATGCACGTTCGAACGTCACTGTAACTCTTTCATGACAGACATAAGGGTTTTGGTGACAGTTTTCATCTGTCATCAAAATCCTATTTTGTTGTAGTGACCTCGAAGTGCATCGTTCTAGAGATCGTTCTTTTGAAGTTATGTTGTGCATGACAGATTGGAGAGTTCGTATGACAGGCATTGATGTAAATGTGAGGTTCTGTATAACATGCGAACAGTTGGGGAGATATTGAGAAGAGATGGAGAAACAAGTAGAGTTGAATGAAAGAGAGAGGACTGTGAAAGTGAAATTTCCATCAGGCATGCACCATTTGAATCATACATTCTTTTACATGCGATATCCAAAGACTCTAAAAATTCGTACTTTGCAGGCAAAAGACCCTCCTCCATCAATAATATGTTGCACCTTAGAGCGAATGTAACAATCGAACAGGATCCACACATGTAACTCTAGCATTCCACATAAAAGTTCGGATTTAATTTTTTTTTCATAATAAATCATCAATGAACTCACATTTCAGTATTTGACTACTGCACAGAGAAGTTTTTTTTTTTACTATACATAGAAGTTGAGAGAGTCTTCATTGAAGCACATAGCTTAAAGAAATGCAACAGAGGGACATCAATTACTTGCCTACTTTGTTATAACATATGTGGTGTAGGGTTTCAAACTGTAATAAATCTTTACTGGTGTTGCATCATGTTCATATCAACTGATTCATAGAACACAAATATAGTGAACTTTTTGAAAAGGCTATAGAAGCCAAAAGGTGCAAAATTCAATATGGATTCTTTCTTGGTTAAATTTTGATTCAGAAGAAGTGATCTTTCATGCATTTAATCAAGCATCAAGTGGGTAAGTTAGTCAAAGCAATTGATTTTAAATTCATGGGATTGATTGGAAATTACTAATGGCAAGTGGGTGTAAATGCATGTTGTGGGAATATGCACTTACATTCTGTACCTTTAATTTTCCGTTAAGATGAAACAAAAATATGATTTTACTCTTTTAATAAAATAATTAACTATTGTGGAAATTAATTATCACAAAAACTACATGCACGTGTATTTGAAGAGTTAATTATTTTATTAATTAATATTCACAAGGTACATCCAAAGTTAATTCATTATATTGGTTATTTTGGGGTATTTAAAAAATTAATTAAATGGTAAAATAGTAATTTCAAATATTTTTGTTCCCTCATAACAGGAAATCTAATGGTAAGTGGGTGTAAATACATGTTTATGAACTTTAGGGGTGTTTCTACAAGTTTCAACAATTTCGGAGAATCTAACCCATTTTACCTTTTTTTTTCAATGAGAGTCACTTGCACCCTGTGCAGATGAAGTAGATATGATTATCTTTCCAAACAAGCTGTAACACACCACATTTACCTAACCGTTGATCGGATGGTAAACGGGTCGCTACTACACTTAATACAAATAGAAGACAAAAATTTGAAGCTCCTTTTTTTTAATGATACCAATATAATATAAATATAATAAAACCGATAATAATAAAATAAACAATATCCAACGGTTTTAAATCACCAATGACTTTACAAAATATCAGAGTTTTTACGGAGACAAGATACTGAAAATGAAATATAAATAAATCACCCATGTAGGAGCCATCTGAACTGAACAAACCCAAATAGTCGATCACGACCATAATTTGTTCTCCAACCACTACTTTGACGAAAAATCCAACATTCATCTTAATCATCATAATATGTGATACCTCGTTATGAAACAACTAGCCTATATCGAAAAGGGTGAGCGATTAACTCAGTGAATAAGCCTATTAACAAATTACTTCATGTGACAGCTATATATAAAAATAAGTTATATAAAAAAAATCAGAATTTCTTTTAATAAATCTTTTATTTTATTAAATCAATTTAAAATCATGAACTTAAAAAATATTTTAATGCAATTGAGTGGCCCAATCCTTGGCCCACATTAATAAAATCATGAGAGTTAAATGATATGATCAAATACAAAAAATAAAAATAAAAATAAGGTTATATTAAAAACAAGAATTTTCTTTAATAAATCAATTTAAATTCATGAGCAAAAAAATATATTTTTATGCAATCACATGGCCCAATCCTTAGCCCACGTCATAGAAATCATACAGCTTAAATGATATGATCGGGTAAGGTTCTCAATCGGAAGAACTGTTCCCCCAAAACAGGTGTGCCAAGCCCGGGTCGCCGCTGCCATCACTACGAGAACACCAGCACAGGATGTCCCGGTTGCTGCAGACTCCAACAAAGGAATCCGTCACTGCAAGGAATGCTTTACCACACCCCTCACTGATCTTGGAACTCTTCGAGTCCTAGACCTTCCTCCCTAGATGCGAAATACAACGAGGGGATTTATTCCATAAGTGTGTCATGATATGCATCTTGATAAAATCTCATAGGACTAAGTTGTGTCCACTAGTCCTAAATTTTTCAAAAATCTTAAAAATTCCAAAATCCTTAATTCAAATAATTATCTAAAAAAACATACGCACCAATATATGCGTTTTATTAATTCTTGAAACACGAATAGCATACTCATGCTATATTACTTGTCATGGTGAAGAAATTAAATCATGCAACTTTATTCAACAAAAATGCAATTTGATCAATATGAAGAAAATATCCAAATCATGCAAATTTATCACAATATAAATGCATGGATGACACATAATAGCACACAAATAAGATTGGCATATGAAATTCAACGTTATAAAACAAAAGCTCACACGAAATAAATTGATAGGCTCACTCACCTCGAATGGACTCTAGGTCCGGAGAATGAAGCCCGCAACAAAATTTACAACCTAGATGAACCAAATAAATTATTAATAAAAACCTATAATTCAAGCCTAAACCTAATTTCCCTAATCATAATCGATAGGTATAAATCTTTATACCCAATGAGCTAAATTTATCTCATATAAATCATACAAAAGAAAATATAATAGAACCTAAAAGGACGATAAAAACCTACCATACATATAACAATTCACTAAAAGACAAAACACAGAAAAAGACAAAAATTCAGAAAATTTAAAATAATAATAAAATAACAAAAATTGATAAAATAATATGAAAACACACATTTTTCTCTGTAAAAGTAAACTATTAGTTAGTAAAAGTTGAAAATAAATCTAAACATATATCTATTCTTTAAAATAAATGATAAATTAAAACTTATGAAGACTCAAAAATCCAAATACCTAACATAGATCTAATAATAATAAATAATAGATTAAAACCCTTGTTTTTATAAAATCATAAGAATCTAACAACATGAATGTATATCAAAACTCTAATTTGATCAAAAACTCAAAATCCCATAACATAAAAACATATTTAATTTTTAAAATAAATAATAAATCAAAACCCTATTTTTATTAAAAGACCAGAAATCCAAATACTTAAACATGGATCTAACAAATAATAGAAAAATCAAACGATAAAAAGAAAAGATTAAATACCTTTTTTTCTCTGACCCTTTCCTCTCTCTCTCAATTCTCTCATAAACCTCACGAGCGCCCTCTCTCTCCCTTTCTCTCTCTCTCAAATACATATATATTTAGATATCTAAACCTAATGAAAATTACAAAACGGCCTCCAGATTGTTTCAGATTTACAAATAGATTCCTACCCGAATTAAGGATAGGTCCCTACAGCTTATTACAAGAAATTCATAATTCAAAACTAAGTCTCTGAAAATAAATAACAATGAAATCTCAAAACTTAATTTTTTGAGCTCCAAAGTTTATAAGATTGTAACCATTAAATATCTCGAAGATAATTGAAAGAAAATATATGAAAAAAATTTAACATTAAAAAAATTAGTATTTAAATTTACAAACTGAAATGGACTCGTAAAGATACATTAAATGGGCCAAAATTTAAGAACACACAAAATACACTAATTTTAATTCAAATATCCTATTTATATATTTAAATCAATGGATTTTTAGTTTTAAGCCCCCGTAAACTATCGAATTTAGCTATTGATCCTTCACTTCTTCATATTTTGGTTTTAATCCCTACATTTAAATGATAATTTATGAATTGGTCCCTCACAGGGACTAAAAACAAACTTAATAATGTAGGAATAAGTCCCTCCCAGGGACTTATTCCTAAATTATCATTTAAATGTAGAGACTAAAACCAAAATATGAAGAAGTGAGGGATCGATAGCTAAATTCGATAGTTTACAGGGACTTAAAACTAAAAATCCCTTAAATCAAATATATAAATAAGAGAAAATGCACAGGTGTTACACAAGCCCAACCCTAAATAATATTAAAATATTCATATACTCATAATGATCCATAATCGAGAACCATTATTCCATAATGCCCATATAATCGATCAATCCTCGAACAAACACTTTGACAAATCCCATAAGGCTCAACAACAAATCAATGACCCAATTAACTTAACTCAATCAATTTACATCCAAATAATAATAATAGTACCCAATTATTATTCATTGATCCCATTAAACCAACTAATCAATTTAAGATCCAATTTGAGTCACCATGATCGATAAGAACACCAGAACCCATGAATCAAATTATACCCGTTAAACATCCATTTAAGATCCTCTTAAATCTCTAGAATTCATCAATTAACACATCAATAACATCAAACTTGTTCATCAAGCTATATATTTGCATTATAGGAAACTACATAGAAATATTTGAAAATTCAAAATTTTGTACTCGTAACTCTGAATTGGACGATTCATGTTTTGTTGGAAAGATCTTTTCAAAGGGATCGGGTTAGGTCCAACGGGCGATGGATAATTTGATTGTCTAATACGCTCGTGATCGTCCGATCTTATATCTTTGTTATGATTAAGATAGTTTTTAAGATTTCAAAACTAAATTTAGAATGTAATTAAACTTTAAATTTTTCTTTTTAGGATTCAAAATAAAATGGAAAATGTATGACGAAAGTGTAGCAGCACTCATTAATAAAATATATATTCTAAAGAATTAACAACACTTATGGGGGGTAGTCGATACGGACTTTGATGGATTTCTGTGGACATTGTTTAAGTGATGGACTTTTGTAGACTTTGCATGCTTTCACAGACTTTTGCAGACTTTCACAGACTTTTGTAGACTTTCACATATTGACTCTCATGAACTTTCACAGGCATTGGCAGACTTTCACATATTGACTCTCAGGGACTTTCACAGACTTTCACAGACATTTGTAAACTTCCACAAATCACTCTTATGAACTTTCACAGACATTTGCAAACTTTCACAAATCACTCTCATGGACTTTTATAGACTTTCACATACTTTAGCATTCTTTCACAGATTGACTCTTTTCACATATGGATTTCTATTAATAAACACAATAATGTTTTTGGATTTTTAAATAACAAATAAAGAACTCATCATATCTAACATAAAATGTAATTTAATACAGTAAATATCAATCTTCACTTATCTGAAATGCATATTGCTAAAATGCCATGATAAAAATAGATAATGAAAATAATTGATTGCAACACAAATAAATCCATAATTCTTACATTCATCAAATATATGAGTCGACATCAATATTTCATACATATTTACATTCATAAAAAATTCTTCTTCATTAAAAACAAAGAAAAAATCAATATAACTCCTTGTAAACTTGCATAAATTGATTTCAGTCCCTGTAAAATCAGATAATCGTCACAGGTCCCTGTAAAAATTGAAAAACAGTCATTTCAGTCCTATCGTCACATGTGTTAACTAGGGGTATAGTTAATCCTAACCACATATGCAAATGACTAGATTGCCCTTCATTTACCTTTCAATCTTAACATTTGACCTAACTATTCAATCTCGCTCAAACACACTCTCTCCCACTCGTGGATGGTCTGCGCAACCGGTGTCTTCCACGGCGACCACCGAGCCTCTTCCACGGCGACCATCGAGCGTCTTCCATGGCAACCACCGAGCGAAGGGACTTGAAGGGCATCTCAAAATCTCCATTTCATCGACTGAGTAAGTGCATTTAGGGTTTATAAATTATGAATCAATTGAACTAGGGTTTTGAATGTTTTATTTTTGAAAAAGTTTGGGGTTTCTCATATTTATTTAGGGTTTTGAATATACGGGGATATTGGGATAGATTTTTTGGGGGTCCTCATATTTGTCCCACATATTTGAAATCTTTTTGGGTTTTCAAGGTTTGATATTTTAAATTGTTTTGGGTCTGAGTTTGATTTTTTATCACTTTTGGGTGTTTTAGATTTACATTTGAAATGCTTATGTGATGAAGGCACCTATTCGATGTTGAAATGGTGCATGTGAGTTGTTTTTTTTTGTTTTGAATAGCACATGTTCGCCAACAAATCTTGCATTATGTTATGGCATTTCCAGTACTGTTATGGTTCTGCACTTTTTAATTGAGTTTGATATTTTTATTTCTCCTTTGGTGTATATTGGTTTTCAATTTTCTGATTTTTCAATTATCTTAGTCAATTATATGAGATTGAAATATCTTTATTTGTTGGTTATTTCAACCAGTATAATAGAAGATTTTTATCATATAACATTTCTATATGGTTGACATTGGAAGCCTGTCAAGTCACGAAATGGACAAAATTATGTGGAGGGTAAACAGTTCAATAAAATGCTAGATCGGGATAAGATTGCGCTGATAGATCTGTGGGATGATTTTCTAGAATGGTCCAAAACAAACAGTACAAAGTCCATCACATTTACATATTTGTTGCCTAATCCATTGCCAAAAAAATATACATGAAGAAGGGGCTGATAGACCTAGATGTACATGAAGAAGGGGCTGATAGACCTGCAGAAGAAGAGGCTGAGAGACCTGCTGAGGTAGAGGCTGAGAGACTAGCTAAAGAATGAGGAATTCATGCTTAGACACTAGTTGATTTAGGAATTAACTAGTGTGGAATGAGATATACTCTTAGCTAATTTATATGAGTAGATACTAGTTGATTTAATAATTAATGCTTTTAATTTTTCTCATTTCATAGTGTTGGAGGAATGAATGTCAGTGGTCCTAGTACACACTACACAAACTAGTGTACTTCATTCAAGGTATAAATTTTTTTTATGTGTATCACACATTAGCCTGACTAATTTAATACTTTTCACTACAAGTACACAGAGTAGTGCCCATGAATTCAAGTACTGATGATGTTCAGTTTGAACCATATTTGTATATAGTATTGCAACAAAATAAACATAGTTATGTTCAGTTCTGGCACCAAGTCCAATGTTATAGGGGGGAGAGACAGAACTTTGGGAGTTAGAAATAAATCCTGACCAAGAGAGGCCAGCATTTCCATTGAGGATGACAGGTCTATTCTACTTTGTTTAACACAAAAAAATAGATAAAGAATGAGTAAGATGCAAGAGGTGCTAAATATATTGATTTTCTTTTGATGTTTAGTGCTACTACAAGGTGATCAAGGTGCTGAAATTGGTGCTGCTGCTACTTCTGAAGACTTCTGAAGATAATTGAGTGTTTAGTGCTTACTGTTAATTCTGAAGACAGCTTGTTTCAGGCTGCTGCTGCTCAAGATTCTTTATTCAAGGCTTCTGTTGCTGTTGGAGACTTTTTTCCCTAGTTTGCTGCTTTTGAAGATTATGTGTTATGCTTGCTTTATATCAATGCATCATGTGTTTAAACAATGTGTATTATGTTTGCTATGAAGCAGTGTGTGCTGTTGAACTTGTGGATTTTTTGTTGTTGTATATGTGGTTGGACTAAATATGTTCATCTGCAAAACAAATGACTTAATTTATGATGTGATGTTTACAAGTGTTCAGGTCTCAACTATGTGTTGTTTATAATATGAGATAATAATCAGGTCTACTGTTGATTAAGTAGGTGCATAATATTCAGGTCTGTTGTTGATTAAGTAGGTGCAGAATATTCGGGTCTGCTGCTGACCAAGTAGGTGCAAAATAAGCCTGAAAAGACATGATGTTTACAAGTATGTGCAGAATTTTCAGAATTTTTTTGACCATTGGAGTTGCTTCAAAAAAACCAAAAAAAACAAAGTTGCCTGTTGGAGAAGATGAGGGCAATTTCAAAATTTCACTTGGCTCAAGGGCATTTTAGGCATAGAAAAGGACCTATATAGATTTACTCACTTTTGTAGGGACTTTTTCGAATATTAATTTCACGGATTCCGTTACCCGGAAGGAATATACCTTTTTTTTTTTGGAATTGTAACTCGAGGACTTAAATAGTTAACTCGGGCAAAATATAGGGACCTATATTGATTTTATGATTTTATAAGGACTGAAACCGATTTTCCCAACTTTCCAAGGAGTTATATTGATTTTTCCCTAAAAACAATCGATCTAAAACAAAAAAAAAAGAGAAAAAAAACCTTATATTGAGAAAAAACCACAATGAGCTAACCTTTTTTTCTTACAGTTATAAAGAGAGTTTCATAGAGGGAAGGGATGAGTTTTTAATTAGGAAGACAATAAAAAATAAGAAAATATATATAATATATAAAAATCATATATTACATCTCTTCAAATATAATGAAATAAAATCATAAATTATACTTAAAATAAAATAAAATATAAGTAGTCATTATATTACTTTAAATAAAAAATGAAATAAAAGCAATCAATATATTTAGTCATATATATATATATGCCTAAATATATCTTTTTATTTTTATATATGTCTGAACATTATAAAAAAAATGCATATATATTGTACAAAAATAGAAACATCTTCAAAGAAAATTAAATAAAACATTTTACATATAATCAAATATATGATAAATCTATATTTTAGAAAATAATTGTGAATGACCTAGGTATATATATAATAATAAAATAATTGACTGCAACACAAGCAAATATATCATTCTCATATATTCAAACATATGAGGTGATAGCAATATTTCATACAAATAAAATTTCAAAAGAAAAAAAAGATGATAAATAAAGAAAAAAAATGTGAATAAAAATATGAAAAGCATGAGATAAAAATCATAAATGAGTTTTGTTAAAAGAAAAAAAAGAAGAAATATTTACAATACTGGAATAAAAGTCCATGAGAATCCCATTCATTTGGGTGGGATTTTGAAATGACTTTTTCATTTGTATTTATCTTAAAGTCCACAAAAATCCATCACTTATGAAAGTCTTCACAAATCCTGTTTAAATTGAATAACACATGACAAAATGTCTACTACGAGAACTCTCAATCGAATAACGCTGGACTTTTTGTCCACGAAATAATGTCTCCATCGAATAACACTGGACTTTATGCCCACGAAATGTTGTATCAATCGAATAACACTGGACTTTTTGTCCACGAAATAATGTCTCAATCGAATAACGCTGAACTTTTTATCCACGAAATAATGTCTCAATCGAATAGCGCTGGACTTTTTGTCCACGAACCAATGTTCTGATTGAAAAACACAAGATTTACAAATTCATAAACATGAACAATTTGTCCATGAAAATCCTAATTGACTACCCCTATTAATGATATGACGAAAGACAAGGCAATGCTTTTTCTTCAAAAATATTTTAGTGGTGTTGTGATTGTGACAGAAATAATTGGAGAATTTTTTGAAAAAGCTGTTTGTGTTTGTATGAATGGGAAAATATCCAAACATTTTTGTAGACTTAAAAAATTGTTTCCTGTCAACTTCAGCTATGATGTTCCAAGGAAAACTCCAGGTGACCTAGTTATGAAATCAGTTTGGACGAGCTTATTAGAATGATTTTTTTATAAAAGCAAAGTTTAAGTTATTTTTTTATGACAGGTAACCCTAACATCAATAAAAACGCCAACTCCATAGAATCATCCACATACCATATGCATCAAGTAAACCTGAAGATTCGAACTTGAAACCCATTGAACAGATCTCTAGCCAAAGAACCAACCCCGTGTTATATATAGAATATAAATTGCAGGCTGAAGTGTAATGCATATGGGGGATGAGAGATGGCACTAAATTTCCATCATGAATGGACAATTTAATATGTGAAAGAACAGACCATGTGTATTTTTCTTGAAGCGTAAATGTTGGAATTCTGGAGTCAAAGTAGAATGGCCGAAATTATAGCTAAAGAAGGGAACTAATAATAGAGTGGTTATCAAAACCCACCCAGCTTTGTAATATTTTATGTGTGTGAGATGAAAAATATGAATCAACACAAGCACAATAATATTGACTTTAAAAATTGTTGTCCACTTATCAATGGATGCTGGAAATCCCCCTTGAGGGTGCCAGAAGAGAAATATCTCTACCAGGTAATTTGCCTAGATACATTTCAAATTGCAAAGAAACTATTGCCACCCTTAAGCAAGTCTTGGATCCCATTTGGAACCACTTTTTAAAGACAGATTTATTTTTCTTGAAAATGCTACTCTCAATCAATTTTTCAATAAAGTCCACAACAGAAAGGCTGCATGTTTGAAGAGCTAAATCAGTTTGACAATTGATTCCAAACGGGGTTTGCCTACAATTGAGTAGTATGTTGACCATCTAATTAGACCTACACAAGTAACAATGTCTCACCAAATATTATACCAATAAAATACAAATTCCTAGAAGTTCCACAACTAAAGTTGGCGATGATTTTACGAGTTATACCATCATAGCACTACTGACTATACGCAACAAATTTTAAGGGATTTTGCAAAAGCATCAGACCCAAAAGGAGATGGAGAATTGTAAATGAATAGTATATATGATTACATAGCAAACAAGTTTAGCTACAGAAAGCATCCGATGAGAAAGCAGCGGGTATTATATCACAACAGTTTGGGCATGGAGTGGGAAGGATTTTTAGAGTTGGAAGGGTTTAGCTTCTGGATCCAATGAGAGAGTCGTTTCTTATGATCATGGGAGGTCAAGTTCGGAACCTGATTCAGTGTGCCATCACGAGCAACAGCCTCCTCAAACTGCTCCAATACTTTCACAATCTGCCAAAACTCGGGTCTCTTCTCTGAGGACAACACCCAGCATTGCTCGATCAAAGCTCGAAGTGGCGCAGGACAGTTTATAGGAATGGCTGGCCTCATGTTCTGGAAATCCAGATTTAGCTTGTATTAGATAAAAAGTGGATTATATACTCAAATAAATCAAATGCATACATTTTTACGTAATTCATAATAGAGTATATACTACATTAGTGGAGTATATGCTCTATTAGGTGACATCTGCGTGAATAATAACACAAGGGTTTGAGTATATCAGCATCCATTTTTAAGTGCTTTCTTTCCAAGACTAGGAAGCAGGGATAAAAATGAGAAACTAAAAATCATGGCTCATTATTTCTGGACTACTAGAATTTATCAGTTCTGATCAGTCAGTGAGATGTTTGGAGACCATTTCTTGGTCAGTTGTTCATGACAATGATTATGCAAATAGTTAAACTGATTCATAACTAAATGAAATAATAGCATTCATTTCTATTGACAAAATTTGGATTGATCTGGAATGCGAAAAAAGAGAGCGAAAAACAAAAGTAAAAGAAAGATTACAAAAATGAATGCACAAGAGAGGAAGAAATTGTAAGCTCACCTTGTCCACCACAGCAAATGCAGCCTGGATAGGTGTCATTTCCTCATATGGTATGGTACCTGTCACCATCTCCCACAAAACAAGTCCAAAACTGTACACATCAACCTTCTTTCCATATGGTTTGTGTTTGATCATCTCAGGTGCCATCCAACGGTACGTCCCCGGATCCTCAGCCAGAGCATCACAATAGGCCTCCTCACAGGCAATTCCGAAGTCGGCAACTTTCAAGCACATATTTTGGTCAAAGAGAATATTTTCGGGCTTAAGGTCACGGTGAATGACTCCTTGTGAATGAACATATTCCATACCATGAGCAATATCCAGGGCGAAGGAAAGTAATTTTTGTAAGGGAAGGGATCTATGCTCAAGTTTGTGTAGAAATCCTCTTAAAGAACCTCCAGAAAGGTATTCGGTGATGATACAAAAGACTGGTGGTTTCTTACACGCAGCTGCCAGCTGCATCAGAAAAGAAACATGTAGACAGCTATAACAAACATAGGCTTTTCAAGAGGACATAACATAACTTCACATGATATTATCATCAAGATCAAAATTATTAACTTCAAATGATACTACCCTTCTTCCAAGCTATGATGTTCAAATTCACAATTGCATGTGTGCCAAAATCTCCCTCGATGCAGAGGTATAGGGGAAAAACTCCATGTAACAAGGTTACCAGACATTCCAAAAATATCTCAATTATATATTTAACGGATGGTTCAAATGGACCAAACACTTGTTCTAAGCTATGCTCTTTTAACACACAATTGCATACAAGTGCCAGGATCTCAGATTTAAGTCTGACAACCCATATCCATGTCCAATACCAACACGTGTTTCTGCATGGCTGAGCCCATACAATTATTCTTGAATGGATATGGGGCCACTGGGTGGCACAAGAAGTCCACCTAGACCCAGGGAGGAGCACCTATAAGGCTATAACACAATAGGTGTAGAGATGGAAACACAACAGAATTGCAATCAGCTCTTCAGAGACCAATCAGTTCAAACCCACCTCTTGACAAGTAGGCAAATGTATCTCATCTTCATTGGTGGTCCTAAGTCTTCTTGCATCTTATGATAGGATAGGATTTAACGGGGGGGGGGGGGGGGGGGGGGGGAAAAAAAACACTTGCCCATCAAAAAAATAATAATTCACAGGAATTTAAAATCTGACCATTAGGTATCATGAAATGGAATGACCAATTAATTTCCACAATTAGTATCCTTCAGTATGCCAAACTATAAGACATAAATTTGCACATTAAAAAACTTCATTTAGAAGCTTTTTATTCACATGGATACAAAACCATAAAAATTCAAGTAATCATTACAAACAACCAATTTTTATTTTCTTATCTATTTGTGATTTGTAAATCGATCATCTAGATCACTATCCCAATTTACGTTAAAGGCGATCACAGAAATCCTAATCGACCATTTAGTTATCATGAACCACAAGTAATTTTTAGAAATGGCATCTCATATCGTTATGTTTTTACTTGAATAGCAACCTTTGCAAATTGCTCTCAAATCCTATAACATCTTCAATGAAAAAGACATAAACAGAAATATATGGCAGAGAATAACCATTTACACAAGACAATTTCAATAGAAGAGCAATCTCCATTATTCCACAGTTCACACATATATACACCCCCCAAAGTCTAATTCAATGATACATATGGAAACAATTTTGGCAGCAAATAAAGGTAAAATTAGAAAGTACCTTAATTACATTTGATGGTGCAGATGAGACAGAAGGGTGACTTCTCTAGTGAATTGCTTCTCCAGCCGAGCCGACAGAACTCCATTTTCGTCATCATCGGGTTGCCTAATAATCTTCACCGCTACGGTCTGGTCCTTATAGATCCCATGATAGAGCCGACTATGAGCCCCACACGCAAACTTAAGACCGAGGTACAGCTTCGACATGTCCACCATCCATTCCTCCGTGGTCTCCACGGCCCTGACTCTCCCTCCTCCATGATCAAATAATTTTGTCCACGAATTTTCCTTTCGCAACTTCGATTTATCTGATGCTTTCGTCACAGATAAATGCTTTAGTGGGCTCAGAGTGAAGGATGAAAGTGAGTCGAACGGACGGCGGTCAGGGGTGTTGTTGGACTCTCTAGAGAACAATCTACCAATCTTCCCCTCTCATGTTGGTGCCTCCTAGTGGGGCTCGGCGACGAGAACCTCTTCTGCTCCAACCGAGCTTCCTTGAATTCTTCGGAGAGGACGGTCGATGGGAGAGGAGACAAAGCTCTCTGTTTGGGCCTCGGATGGTGAAATTCAAAGCTTGATGTCAACTTAGGAGGATCAACATTCACAGCTGACTGTGGTTGGACATGTTCAGGAGACCGGGCGACATTCCCCGGTCGCAGATTTCTTGATTTCAATAACCGTTCACGCTCCGCTTCGATCGAAAAGGGGACAAAAGGCCGCTTTGAGGGGTCGTACCGGTGACAGACCGTCTGCGAGAACTTCGCCCGCCGAACCCACGAGCTATTCTCCTCCTCCATCAAAAACCCAGACAGAGAATTCCCTCCCACAGAATCAACTAAAATTCCACGAATCGCATCGAAATCAGACGCGAAACCTCAAATTCGTGAAACCCATCTCGATAAAACGTCGGAAAACGAAAACCCAATTCAGAGAACCCATCAAAACTCACAAAAACGCCAGATCCAACCCATAATTCCATCCAAAAACCAGACCTTTTTGTGTTCAAGGAAAGAAACCCACCTCCCCAAATGAAATCCAAATGGAATATCTCCTCAAAATTTTCACAAATCGCAATCCCTGAAAGAGAAGAAACACATCACATACTCTCAATCAAATCGAAAAACAACCCATCACCAGAAAAGAAAAAGCAAAACTAACAATCATATACAGAAACCCAAGAAAAACAAGACCCTCTCTTTCTCTCTCCCTGAAAGTCTAGTCAAAAACAGGAGAACCCCCCAAAAAAAATCTCCCTCCCTTCTCTTTCTCTCTCATCAATCAATGGCAATTTCACATAAATACATTGATACGCACCCCAAAAACGTACACAAATACGTATATGGTTTGGACCTTCAGCCCAACCCAAAAGTCAAAATGGGGGGAGGTGAGAGAATATTTTTTTAACATTCCAAGTCACTGTCGCGTACGGACTCTTCAGATCTCTCTTTATTTTGTGTTTTTTGGGGCTCTCGTGACCTTCCGTTCATTACGTACTGTCCCGTGCGTTGTTGTTCCATGTGTAGTGTTAGTTTTTTTTTATAGGGGGGGGGGGGGGGGTTTGAGGGTTAAACGTGTGTTTATTTTGGGTTGATCCCCACCGTCCAAGACACGTGCCAATAGTGAATTCGCACGTGTGTGTTGGACGGATTTAATGATAGGCACGTCTATCTCCACCAAGCCTTTCACCTAACTCACCATAAAAAAAAAAAAAACCCGGTGTTTTGTTGTTCCCACTAATCCAGATCGATCGAAATTGGTTTTGAGCGACCGAATTTGGTCGTCATTTCAGATTTTGGGCGACCAATGACGATCAGGTTCAGTCGTCCAAAATCTGAAATGACAACCAAATTCAGTCACCCAAAACTTGAAATGACGATCAAGTCTGGTCACCAAAAACTTGAAATGGCGACCAAATTTGGTCGAATTGGCCGGATCGGTGGGGATAGTAAAACACCGGTTTTTTTTTAGCCCATTGGTGGGGTAAGAAAAAACGTTGGTGGGACTAGACGTGCCCTTTGATGATTTGGGTGGGGGCGTTTTGGGTTGATGGTATGTTTGGAAACGAGTTATATAGTTTTTGAGTTTCACCGGAAGCTGTTTTTTTCAACTACGTTTTCATATAAATAAACCTAAGGTCAAAAATTGTATACAGATTTTTATAAAAAAAATACTCAAAATCAAAGTTTTTTAAAAGCTGTGGAAATACAGTTTTCTCCTACAAAATTATTTTTAAACTAGCTTTTACCTAAATTCAATTTTAAAATCCTGCACCTAAACACAATTTATTTGGATGTTATTTTTTTTTTACCAAAATCTGGGTTTAAAATTAAGTTTGCATAAAGTTGTCTTATTATTGATTATGTAAAAACTAACTTTAGATGGTCCTATCTCTTTTTTTTTTGTCCAAACATAATATTGCCTTAAATATGTGATGTATACTGCTTAAACATATGTAAAAATGTATGAAAATCCTGCTTGAATGAAATAAAACAACTTAAATGAAATAAAAGACAAGTTCTACGATCTTTTCATTACTGTTTGTGCATGTAAATTCATATATATAAACATATCCTAAGTCTCATATATACAGTCATCCAAAAAACTTCATGAACCCTTTCTTTTTGGTTTTCTTTGGAGCAGGAGGCGCTGATGAAGAGGGTACGTCTGTGCTTGTAGAAGAAGATGCAACTGATTGAGCCGGAGTGACATATGGTTCACCTGATGTCCGACTGGTACTAGAAGTGCCCTAAATCCTACGTGGTCCACGAACATATATCTGAAGTGTCATCTGTGGAGCTTGATCTAAAACTGGAGCTAGTTGTGGTGGTTGCTCATCCAATTCTGGCTCAAGTCGTACATCACCAAAGAAGTCATCAATAGTGAATTCAATATCAGCACCTGGCCCAAATGCATTGTCATCATAGGCATTTCTGGAGTAATCATGATCATCTGTAGCTGCACTGGAGGTACTCAATGGATGTTCCCTTTCCCCCATCATCGCTTCTGCATAATCACGTGCCACCGCAATTATACGTCCCCACTCATCATAACTCGGGTACAACACCAACCCCTTTGCAAGCACCTCAGTAATATTCTGTGTAACTCCCCCCTGTGTATGAGAAGTTTCATTATATGGACTGATTTTAAAATAATTTATCTCATTATAAAAATGTAATATATGTTTAAGAAATTACCGAATGTTGTGCGACATAGCCTGGAGGGTGATGTGGGGGTGGTGGAGGTGTGATATGTCTGACTGTTCTCTCCCAATACCACTCCATGTATCTCCTCGAACTTCTGGTATGATGCAACTGATGGATGTGATCCAAGCGTTAGTCCCAACACTCGATAAAAGCTTGGTGATATACCAACCAATTGGTATCCTGTCGACATCGTCTGTTCACCCGGTCGATGACCTCTACAGGAGATGGTATGTCTTGATGCACCCCAAATTGACGTGTGACTCGATCGGGCACGTGCATCTCCACGATATCGAAGCAAATCAGTACGACCCTGGCCAACCACAACTCCATATTATCCCTACAAGCTTGTGGAAGTATCTCATATGTCTCAACATAAGGCTGCCAGATAACCTACAAAAAATCAAAATTATAAACCACAATCTTAATTTATATATATTGCGTGTGCGATATAATAATAATGTTTGAATCACCTGTGTCTCAAGCTGGTAGTCCAGCT
This sequence comes from Acorus calamus, assembly GCA_030737845.1. Lineage (NCBI taxonomy): Eukaryota > Viridiplantae > Streptophyta > Magnoliopsida > Acorales > Acoraceae > Acorus > Acorus calamus. The sequence goes on along the minus strand of CM060858.1, from coordinate 32,233,213 downwards.
GTGCACTATAGTATATCAAAACTCGTGAATTTTCATCAAACCTTTGAGTCACCATCCACCTGATAGTGAGGAATTAAGTGAAATCTGATCATCCATGAATTGAGCATAAAAGATGAATAATATGCATTGCCTTGCCCCTAAAGGTCTATCTCCAAGCACAAAATCAATGTCATGTAAGTTCGGTCGTCCCACGTGTAATCTCTCCCACGACCATATCTGTGGGAACAAAAAAAAAAGTTTGTTAACACTGATAAAAAGAGTAAACAGAATAAGTTATACAAAAGAACTTGGAGTTCTCATATTACCTGTAGTAGCGAATAAAATCCATGAGATCTTGCGGACGTCCTCTCTCCAAGCACACTACCCTTGTACAACGCTCTATACAAGTGGGCCAATGCAGCTGCACCCCAGGAATATCGGCCAGCATCATCCAAATCTCTAAGCAGATAAAGATAACATGCATGTATCTTGTTTCCTGTGCCATCAGCAAAGATGGTGGATCCAATGACAAACAAGATATATGCACGTGCATATTGCTGGAGGATGTCGTCGTCCAAATCAATATCTGGTACAATGCTGAAGGTTTTTTTAAGCCATGACAGATAAATTCTACCACCCTTGATCTTATCTGCAGGGGGCTAACACCTAACAGCTCCTCACAGACATCTCCCCAATCATCGCAGTCTGTAATACCGGTCACGGGCTTGCCATCAATGGGAAGTCCAGTCAGAACAGCAACATCTTGAAGTGTGACAGTCATCTCGCCATGTCGCAGATGAAAAGTGTTGATTTCTGGTCTCCATCTCTCCATGAGTGCTTGTAATAGTCGACGATCTAATCTGGTATATCCCATCTGTGTCAAATAGTAAAATCCGGAAGCCCTCACGTATGGCTCGATGCGTGTATCCATGACCCAGTGACACAATGCCGCCATGTGGATTGTGAACTTCATGGTATCGATCTGTGTCAAATTGAATAAGTTCGTTAAAAATACTAATTTTGACCACAATAATAACATAAGAGATATAATTATTCTAATGGATATACCTTTCCCTGAAATCCATGACGAGACCTATGAGATCCCTGAAAATACAGCAAATCATCCACAACGGGTCCATGCCACTCACGTATGTCCATCACCTGTAATTTGAGGAAACGAGGTTCATAAGTGTGTCTATATGACTCTGAAGAAAGCCAATGTGACACATATCTCCCAGGACTGATACGAGCATACCCGCAAGCCGCTATGACATGTGCATATGTGCTCACGGACAATTTGAACCGACTTGGATCGGTCTCCGTCAAATGGTACATCATTTGGAGTAAATCGACATAGGAGATCCTCTTATTTATGATGGTGGTTTTCCTAGTACCACCTTCATAAAATGAAGTATCCTCACGTTGAACAATCCTCCCGTTAAAAGAGTACATCAACGGCACATCGGATTTCTTTACCATCTAAACCACAAACTATTCAACTTAGTAAATATATTTGTAAATTGATAAAATAAAAATTCATCCAACCCCTACAAATTAAACACCATCACATTCATGCAACACAAACAAAGTATATTTCCTAAATGGCCTTTGAATTTTTTAAAATGTTTTATAAGATCCCATCAAATTTTTTCCTAAGGATTTTGAATTTTTAAAAAAAGTTTTTGTATGATTTTTCAATTTTTTTTAAGATTTAAAATTTTATTTTAACAAATAGGAAATTTTAAATAAATAAAAAACCAGCAAAAAACTTAACATTTAACATAACAAAACATCATACATTATCCATGTACTAAATAAATTCAACATTCAACATTTAGGGTTTTGATAAAAAAACAAAATATTAATCAATAAAATGAAAATAATTGATAAATAAATAAATAAATAAATAAATTCAAGAACATTTAGGGTTTTGATTTTACCTTTGGATTAAAGTTATTTATGCTGTTGGATGGTGATTTTTGGGGCTTGGCAGTGAGTGAGTAGAAAAAAGAGAGGAAAATGAGTGAAGTGAGGGCGGGGACGGATTATATAAAATCCGCGCCCTGGAGACGGCATGTATACATGCCGTCTCCTGGAGAGGCATGTATATATGCCGTCTCCTTTAAACGGCATGTATACATGCCGTCTTATGTGTAATTTTACACCCCGGCTCTTTTTTTTTTGAAAAA